>LPNX010097526.1:933748-1019617 GCA_001517045.1 Pseudotsuga menziesii | reverse complement strand
GGAAACAGGGTTAGCAGCTCTGGCTCCCTGTCCCTGGGCGTACTGAGAGGCGAGGGATGCAAATAGAATCCTTTCTCCGTAATGGCCCTCTCCTCCTGTGAAATCAAAGATTCATGGCACGAAGTTGAATTGGAGGGGCAATCGAAAGGGACAGAGCCGAGAGGTTTTTCAGCCGTTTGAGCTTATCCAAATAAACGCGGGCTTATCCAAATAAACAAACTTAATATAATATTACCTTCGCGTGGATATAGCGACGGAAGTCAGGGCTCGCGTGGATATAGCGACGGAAGTTAGGGCTCGCGTGGATATAGCGACGGAAGTTGAGGCTTCGTTAAAAAAAAATTGTAAAAATGCATAATTTACTCTTGATTTTTCCACGAAAGTAAAAAACGTGGAAAAATCCGCCCATATGTACTAGTGCACATCGGAAGCATCATACATTCATACAAGCATTCAACATGTTCATCATAATCATTAACAGTAAATAGCATTGCAGAAGTAAAATAGACAATATTACTTATCTTATAAAGAACTCGTTCCACATCCAGCTACGTCACTACAACGTTCCACCCAACCATAGGCCAGCGTGATCCTTAATCTCTCAGCAACACTGCCACCCCCGAGATGGGCATGATTCTCCAAGGAATAAGGAACAAGCAGGCTTACACATAGCCAAGGATACACAAAACACAGCCAAGCCAACACAGTTGGGTTTATCAGGCCATCCAGGATTTGGGAAAGGATAAATGCTAAGTTGGCAAGCTCATTACAGATCTATGAACACCTGCACCAGAACTAGCCTGAATTATAATACACCCACACACACCCAACACAAGGAATTAGTCCCTTCTCTGCTACACAGTCCCTCAAGCCTTAACTTCCCTTCCATTGCTGTTCAGGGGTTGTGGAGAAGAAAGCTAGCCCTCTAGCTCTATCTGTGTGGTTTCCAAACATACTAGGTTTATCAAGCAAACCAAGCCCCCATCCCTGCTCCCAACCTAGTCTGAAGACCAACCACTGCATACACACAGTCACACAAGCGATTCATAGCTTGGGCAAGGAAAACAATTCCTGAGTCGTTCTTGGCCCTATCGTGGCCAGAACGACTCCCAAAACAACCTACAACAGCCTCAAACGTATCAGCAAACATAGTTCCCAACATGGAGAAACAACAGTCCGTCCTGGACAACGAAGCCACTGGGGGAAATCTTACACAGACCACACTGGGGAAGAAGATACAGACTCTCAACTTGTGCATGAGGAAATTTTACACCATACCCCATAAATACAGAGGAAAAAAACACCAGATTCCACTCTGTCGAAAAACGTGAATGACAACTGAAAAATGGCTCCCCTCCTGGCTGCGTGAGATCAAATAGAAAAGATGCCTATGCGTGAGAATGAACAGACTATCGTCCATGCATGAGGAGGAATAGACAATGGAGATAATGCCGTAGTAGTGAGAATGGGGAGTCCGTTGGAGTGATGGTGGTGTTTTTTTTTTTTTCCAACGTGATTTGTCAACCTGTTGGTGGAGTGTGCATGTGGGCAAGGACTGACAGTCCTACCACACTCCACTCCCAGCCATAACTGCCCCAACTAACAAAAGTAGTTTTTTTTAATGGTGGAAGTTGGGTAAGACAAGGGAATATGACACATGGCTTTTTCCCCATTGGTTCATGGTTTAACAATTCCTCCCCCTTATCCTTGGGAAAATCATGCCCTTTTCATTATGGTTGCAGTGAGCATAGCTAGTTGGATTCATTTAATTAAAGATTTATATTTACATGATGACAAAACTTGATATGTATGCCACATGCCCCGATATACTATCGGNATCAATGGTGGGGCCTTGGCCTTTAGCTCCACACCATGATTATTTACAATATATACATCATATACATCTAATGCAACGGGGTCAAAACCGGGGTGTTACACTTGTGGAATCCGTCGATTTAAGCTGACTTAAGCACCCACGATCATCCTGTCACTTTCAGCCATTATTCTGCACTTGTGCTACTGTTTTACCCTGTAGCATCTTCCTTCCGTGCGGTTTACCGCTTCTACACAGGTGACATCTATTCCTTCTTCTGCGCATCTTTCTTCGTCCACGCATATTTCCTTGTTTGCGCTTGCATAGTCGGATAAATCCTACACGTTTATTCATTTGTGCTTATTTCTTGTGCACTTTCCTCACGCCCAACAGGCCCCTAATACTCATATGTGGCTCATCCCGAGCCACTAAGCAATGGACATAGTAGGTGGTGAAACATGCGTAGCCTCTTCTCTCTTTTTTTTTCATCTTTCTCCTGCTTACTCTCTTGCACGTTTTATCACTTGTGTTTTTTTTTAGCAATGTTTCCTGCATCGTGGGCTCATCCCATACTTAGAAAAATTTTAGATGATGAATCTTGGAGTTATACAATTTCTTCTTCAGCCTCATCGGAAGAGTCTATTTCCATAGGTTTTTCTTGTGTGTGCTCTGGGTCTTCTTGATGGCGTTCTTCTTGATCCTCTTCATCTTCTTGTCCCTCTTCATCTTCCTTTTCTTCTTCATCTTCCTTTTCCTCTTCTTCTTCCTGTTCCTCTTCTTCTTTTTCCTCCTCTTTCACATCCTCTGGTGCATCATCCGACGTAGATTTTTCTATGCTTCCAACCTTCTGTTGGAATTGGTCAAAAATGGGAGTAAGATTTTCTATCTCCCGACAGGCTTCGTCTAATTGCTACTCCAGTTCCTACACTTTGTTGGAGCTAGGGTGTTACAACGACGCATTGGCCACTACCTGTGTGAACTCATGGACTCTCTGTTGGATACGATGAAGTATCCCTATCACCCTTTCAGGTTTAGCTTGCTTCTCAACCGTCTCCTTATTGTGCATGATTTCCTACTCTCGCAGGGTTCTTGTATTATCCTAGAGTTGCTTGAGCTTAGTGCCTTTGGAAATTTTCTCCTTTGTTGGCACTTTCTTAATCTTTTCCTTCACCGCCAGTACCTGTAGGTCTACTTGTCATGCCTGCTCGACAAGCTGCTCTGTAGTCTCATCATCGATGAGTTTCTTCCATGCCACGGTAATTGCTTCTACCGCCTCTGTACAAATATTCTTGGCTTCCCTAAGCCGACCAACATCTTGATTTTCTAATTCTTTCCTTTACTGCACCACTTTAGGGGGCATGCTCAACTTTTGGTGGGTTTTCATTTCCTAAACCTGTTTCTTTAGTTCTATGACTAGTTTGGATAATCACCTTAGTTGGTGCACAAGTTTCACCTCGCCTTCTTCTTCCTCGCTTGACAGTTACGTGACTACCTCCTTTATGGCTTCTTCCAGTGAAGCTTGCCTCAACGCTTGTGCTTAGAGGTCTTCCTACTAGCGCTTGATAACTTGTTTGTGCACATTTGATTTCCAGGTTTCCTTGGCTACCTGATGTGTAACCACATTTTCACAGATTCTTACCTCTGTAGCTGCGGCATGCTGAATGGAATAGATTTGCAGCAACGTCAGCTTAGAGAAATCCAAAGTCAATGTGTCCAAGCTATGGACACTTGCCTCTTTTTCTACCTCTTCTTTATAAAATGCCCGCGCGGGCATTTTTGTTCTCAAGGGTGGGAGCAACACCGATGTCGCCAAATTATCTGTTGGGTCAAAACAGTAGGTTTCAGCCTACACGGTGTTATGCACTTCTATGATTGCCTCTGCCAACTGGTTAACTTGCACAATGATCAAAGCCATCCAATTAGTTTTCTTCCACATGATATTACCCAAATTATTCTCAGCTACTTCCATGACCGCCTCTCTAAGAAGATTCAGATCCTCTTCTGCTATGTTCATGACTTGGGGTCAGTTATCCTTCTGCTTCTTCCTATGTGGGATTCCCAAGTCTTCTGCATCTTCCTCCATGGGCTCTTTTCCCTTCCTTTTCTTGGTTCTTTCAGCGCACACCTCCTCATCAGTAGGGGTGTCTTCTTCACTAGCATTGGGTGGGTCTCACTCTTCTTCTTCTTCTTCTTCTTCTTCTTGGTAATCATCCTGATGCTCCTGGGGGATGGTATTGGTGCAGTTCTGGGGCGGGTTCTCTTGTGGACCCCCCTGCGGTGCTTGCTGCTCTGCAGGAACCTCCTCATGTTAGCTAAGACATTCTTTAGGCCAGTCTTTGATTTTCCTCTCAATATCTACATTTCTGATGATGAATAAGTTCGAGAGTGCCTGCTTCTTGCGGTCATTGCATGTGTGTAAGATGATATTGTGTAGCCCCATGTAGAATTTAATGAAAGGATAGTTGGCCACTGTCATAGGGAATAGTCTACATTGCTGCCATACGATCTGTCTAAGTCTTTATCCTTGGAGAAATAATTCAACCTTTGTATCAGCCTTACACTTACTATCTTTGTGGTCCCAGAGGTTCTGGAACGGTGCGCCAAGGAGCTCCACTAGGATGTCTATGGGTTGATAGTCTGGCAGAGGAGTCTAGGTTGTAAATGAGATCAAAATTAGTAGCCATGAGAAGTGAAACTTTGCCATGATATTTTCCTACACATTAACCATGTCATCCATCAATTCGTTCAAAAGGATCTTGGACTAGTTAATGTGCACTGTTCTACTAGCTCTAGTGTTGCAGTAGTACATTCAGCAGGCCTCATCTTGCGCAGAACCATACTGCATAATATTTTTGTTGCATCCCTTACAACAGTGTCATCGATAGAGCTAATTAGGTATCCCTTTCCACCACGGACAAGCTGGTACTTACTCTTCATGTCATTTTTTTCTAGTTTTTCCCTGTCCTTGTGGAGGTATGGGGTTGGGTGAACTCCTTGCTATGGGAGACTCGTGATGGCCAAGACCAGGTCCACCATTAGCTCATATGGCTTGTCGAGCTAAAGGTAGCCTCCATGGAAGCAGACCAGAAGTTGCTTGACATACATCTCCACTGGGGTAGTGCGGATGAAATGTGGCATAAGGATCAGGTTTAAGATACTCGACTACTCCAATCCCTACGCCCATTCCCTTTCAAAAACTACATCTAAATTTGGGGGTTCACTAAGCACCACAACCATGAATCAATTTCTGGCCAACTCCTCTTGTCTCTTGGAGTCGTAGTATTCAAACTTCAAGTCCTGAAGTTTGGGAGTAATTGTATCTGGGAGAAGTTCCTACACATCCACTATCACTTTTACGGTGCCTGTGACCCTTTATGACACATATGGGGGTAGCACGTTCTTTTCTTCATCAGTGAACTCTATGTCCGTTGGTGGTGGTGGTAGAACAGGTTTGGCTCTGCAATCCTTGGGTATATTCGTTGGGGGGGCAGAGGAAGTAGGGAGGTCTACACTCGACAGAGCTCTGTCTACAAACACTTGTGCTCCGGCTAGTTGCACTAGTGGTTGGGTTGCAGGTACCTGCGTCAACTGGCTTCCTTCCGGTTGCAGGAGTGGTGGCCTCTATGGTGGCTTCTGTGGTGCCTTTGACTTAGCCTGCGTATTCTTCATCTTCTTGGTCTATCAACTAGGTTCAAGGATGTAAGGCACTTCTACTATAGAGAAGGGTGAGGCTGGTGAAACAACAGAGTCTTCACTATCACTGGATATCTCAACAATCATGGGCTTCGGCTCTAAGAGAGGGTTCTGGTTCACTTAGTTGGCTCGGATCTCTAGTTTCTTAGCTCTGTAAGGAAGTGTAAAGGTTACAATGATAGAGGTAACTGCTTTTTATAGGCGATCAGGCCTCCAAGCTGTGACTGGATGCAATGATGGGCCATCTGACGGAGCACATGGGCTCGTCCTTCGTCGCCTTTACTCATACACTTAGGTTCAATTATGTACTTGTCAGGGTAGTTAAGGGTAATATGATGGATGGGACCAAAAAGAGCATCACCATTCTCCTCGAAATTTCCAAATTAATGGCACTGAGCTATCGCTAGCGCAAAATATTTTTTGGAATTCTCATGCATTTAAGGGTCCGTCAGTGTCTGCCAATTGTCTTCCACTTCCCACCAGTTGTATCTTAGCTGGTTCGTTGGCAGGTTTGTAGCGCACCATTTTTCAGCACAAATTCCTTTTTCGATGTCAGGTTGTGCTAGAGATGCTTCTCTAGTTGCTTTCCTCCCTTTAGATCTTTTTTTTTTCTATGTTCCTCATCCTTATGGGACCATGGCATAGTCATCATGGTATGGTTTTAATTGGCTTCCATTGATCATACCCACAATCGATGTTCCATCCAGCTTATGTAGTTTTACCGCATCTGCTTCAGTAATGTGCACAACCACATATGGGCTTAACCAGTTTGTTTTGATCTTACCTGGGTGCTTGAGAAACTTGCTTTCATACATCAGAACAAGTCCAATGACCTTGAACTACTTTGTTCTGATGTGGCAGTCATGCCACGCTTTTCGCCGTTGTTTTTCCACATTTTGATGGAAGCCCGCAATGAAGCGTTCTTCCTCCATTTGAATCAGCTGCACAATTCTTTCTTCTATGGTGTCGATATCTATCATCTCTGTAAGCGCAGCAATTCATAGGCTCGGTACAATGTACTCCATGGGCACGACTGCTTCTTATCCATAGACTAAACAGAAAGGAGTGTATCGAGTTAGTCATTTGCATGTTGTTCTGTAAGGCCATAATAATGTTGAGACTTTTTGGTCCCAGTCATCTCTGCACACAATACAAACCTTGGTCAAATCATTCTCTAGTATCTTGTTGAAGGCCTCCATAGTTCCATTTGCTTGAGGATGATAGGGTGTTGTCTTCTTATGCTGCATTTGGAATTCTGCAATCAGTTCAACAATTAAATTATTTACAAAATGCATACCTTTGTCACTAATAAGGATCTTAGGGAAACCAAACCTTGTGACTACATTTTGAAAAAGAAACTTCACCACAGTTGCAGCAGTGCAATATTTCATAGGTGTCACTTCCACCCATCTTGTCAAGTAATCTGTAGCAGTTATAATATAGCGTGCACCAGTCCATTTCTGTGGCGGACTAATAGGGCCGAAAAAATCCAATGCCATTTATCAAATTCCTGCAGTGTAATTTGTTGCACAAGTATCATTTCATCACATCGTGATGGTTTCCCCATTCTTTAACATTTATCACAGTCACGACAATATTTTCTTGTATCCATATGTACAGTTGGCCACCAAAGTTCATCTTGCAAAATCTTGCTCACCGTTTCCTTCCCAGCTTAGTGTCCTCCTGAAACACCCACATGTGCTTTAGCCATTACCCATTTCCTTTCATGATCAAAGACACATCTGTGCAGTATTTCATCTGGTCCTAGCTTATACAGTTTTCCCGCTATCAGCATGTAGTCAGCAGCCTTGACAACTAGTTGTTTCTTTTCCATGTCATATAATCTTCAGGCGTATAGCCTGTATTCAATAAGTGTATAATGCCATCAAATTCTTTATCGACAACGTCGATAGCAAACAGCTACGCATCAGGTAGATTATCCTCTGAGTTGTTTGGTTCCTCACCACTTTCAGTACACGACAAGTGGTCTGGCCCAACATTCAGTTAGCCTAGATTTAGAATGACTTCAAAGTCAAATTCTTGAAATAGGAGGAGCCATTGACAGATCTTTCCCCCCAACACTGGCTTATTGACCAGGTACTTCAGCATAGAATGATCGGTGAACATTTTGAAGTGTACACCCAATATATAATGTCTAAACTTTTTTAATGCGTAGACCATTGAAATCCCTTCTCTTTCAGTTGTGATGTAGTTCTTCTCTGCTGTTGAAATTTTCTTGCTTGAAAATGCAAATGGGTGGTCAATTGTGCCCTCTCATGGTTGTGTTAATACTATACTAAGTGCAATTGATGATGCATCAACATGTACATGTAATATCAATATTGGCACAGTGTCCATTTTGTGCTTCAACTTATCTAGACGTCCTTGACAGTCTTTGTTCCACTCAAATTCGGTGCCCTTCTTTAGCAACTTCTCCATTGGGGCATTTATCTCCGCGTATCCTCTTATGAATTTTCGATAATATCCAGTATGTTCCAATGTGGATCTGAGTTGCATGACCAATGTAGGTGGTGGTAGGTCCAGAATAATTGCCACCTTCGTGGGATCGACGAGGATCCCATCGTGGCATACTACATGGCCCAGCAGTACACCAAATGGTGTGCAAAATATGCATTTTCTCAAATTCAATGCAATTTGATACATGTGACACCTCTCCAATATCATGCATAGATTCTCAATATGGTCTCTCACCAGATCAAAGACCGTCCAGTCATGTCAATATTCTTCAAGAAACCTATGAATGAAATCTTTCAAAGTAGAAACTACTATTCTAGAGAAAATAGTAGGGGCATTTTTAAGGCCAAAGGGCATTACCATGTATTGGTAGCATCCCCATTCTGTTACAAAGGTTGTTTTGTGGCGGTCCTCTTGTGCAATTCCGACTTGATGGTAACCCGAGAATCCGTCTGTGAATGAGTACATTTCTTGTCCGCCGATGCTCTCCAAGACTTCATCTGTAAATGGTGTTGGGAATGGATCATGTAAGCAGGCATCATTTAGCTTCCTAAGGTCGACACAGATCCTGACCTCGCCTGCCTCCTTCTTTTCCTAAATCACTATAGGGATTATCCACTCTGACTCTTCAATAGGTTCATTGATTCCTACTTCCATCATGTGATCCAATTATGCTTTCACTTTTTCTTTATAGCATGGATTTAGTCTGTACGAGTGCTATTTTACCGGTCTTGTGCCATTTTTGAGAGGAATTTTCATTTCACCCAAATCTCCTACTATCCCCTTAATTTCCTGGAAGTTTGTCAGGAATAGGTCTTGGAACTCATGTAATAGATCAGTGATTTTGGCTACTGTCTGTTTGTCCCAATATTCTCCAATGTTAGCAAATTTCGGATTATCTTTCAACCCAATGTTAACTTTCTTGATCTTCAGCGGCTTGATGAACTACTCACTTGGAATGTTGCTTCCTTCTACTACATGCAATCCTTCTGACTTTGGAATATTAATGTCATTCGGATCATCCTCTGGATCTCTGAAGAGGTTATAGCAGGTCATCCAGTGTTGAATGGTCTAACAGCACTAGTGGGAATGCGCAATGCAGGGATGAGAATATTCAACCTCCAATGGGATCTCTCCAAATATATTCTCCTTAAGAGTCTTCAACGCAATATCAACTATTGGTTTCTCATCTGTGAACTGGAATGTGTATGTGAAATTATGCGCAACCTTTTCCCATTCTCTTGTTTCCTGGCATAGCTCCATGGATGCGTACCAGCCTCTAGGTGCCATTTCGAGAGTATGGATGAAGTGGTGAACCCACTCCTAGCGTGGGTAGTTCGAGAACGTTATGGAACACTGCTCCAAATGTTTGACAGGGTTTGATAACCTTGTATGCCTTTGCATCACAGTTGTGACCTCGTCTCTGAACCTTATTTCCAGCAGTAGTCTACATTGCGGCCGTTCAGTTATTGAGATTTTGTGCGTACCCCACCATCGCATGGGTGTAGCTTTTAGCACAAATTCCAGCACATATAATCGTTGTGGATATTTTACTAATTATTCAAACTCAGTCAAGAATGTTGCCAAGTTAGGAAGTCCTTCATATGTAGGCAGCGACCGCGACTGAGTTCCCACTCATCAGACAAACTTAGTTATCCTGGCACATCTCCTCATAGAGACTTCATGTAATCGGTTCTGCCAGTTCTCAAGTGCCTCCCCTAAGTTTGATGTACATGAACTCACTCATCTCCAGCTCAGATTACCATCCATAGTAGGATTAATGTAATCCTCCTTAAGGGTAGTGACATTATAGATGTTATCAAAGTGATCGCCATGCCCTTCATTGAACACAGTTTCAACGTACCTCTGTCCTTCAAGTGGGTCGAGGGGTGCAACTACCCTCATCTCATCATATTCAAATGATAGGATCCCTCTTTTGAAGTTTATAATGGTTTGATTTCCTATCACCCAATCGATCCCCAGTAGTGCAGGATATGGGTTAGTATCGTCTATTATATTAATGACCTCGAAGTCCATAAAAGTGTGCAACCCTTCAATATCCACTTGGAATTGACTCAATCTACCAATGGGAAGGACTTGTGCCTGATTGGAAAGCCTTAATTGAATTGGGGACCATTCTAGGGCAGGCTTTCCCATTATTTTCCATGTCTAGCACATTAGGATGTTAACATCATATCGCAAGTTGAGGATGATATAATCCATGTCATAATCACCAATTTACGCGGAAATCCTGAGTTCGCGTCCTATTTTGAACTTTTTCTAGACAATGTTAACCTTCTTCACTGGAGGGTCTTCCTCCGAAAGTGTTTCTATAACTGCTTCCAACTCTGCAAGTGCATCCTTATCCTGGATTAGTGCTAAATAACTTGACAGGAATGGTTTAATATTACTAACCTTATCTTCATTCTTGCTTGCAGTCTGTTGTTCAAGTATTTTCTGGAATCTCTCAGGAATATCTTTCACTTGGCCTGAGGTAGATGGATGCTCTGTTCCTATGAACTCTGGGCATACATCCATGAATACACGCTTCTACTCTTCAACATAAAGTGGTGCTTTCTTCTACACTGCAGGTCGCACCTGTGGTTGTGCTTGTGCCGCAGGCTCTGTCTGTGTAGCTTGATCTACACCCATCGCAGCACCTCCCCTTGTTATCACAACTACACTTGGTTCTCGTGGTTCTGGGACTATCATCTATATGCTAGAATTAGCATTTGTTTTGGGATCATTTGGCACGGGATTTGGTGCTGGATTAGCTGCTCCAACCATCCTGGCTTGCCATCTAGTGATAATTTGTGGACATTGCTCCACATTGTGCTCTTGTTTGCAATATGAGCAAGTCTTCATAGGTTTAGGGAAGTCTCTATCATAGTGGCCCTGCGCTCCACAATTGTAGCATACTACTGGCCCTCTTCCTTGACCAAATCCTCCTCCTCCTCGGCTCCTGTAATTTCCACCCCCCTCAACAAAGGTTGAGGTGGGTGCAAAAGGTATTTCGGTTGCGCATACTGTTGTTGATATGGGTTATACGGGGCTGCATTCTGAAGCTGTGGTGCCATTTGAAACTATTGCACAGGCTAAAACTAAGGTGCAGCCTGAAACTGCTGTGCAGGTTGAAATTGAGGCGCAGCCTAGAATGGAGATGCATTTTGGAACTGTTCTTGTTCCTAATCAATCTTTAATTTCTCCTCAGTATTCATTAGATATGCATCTACCATTTTATCTCTAAGAAGTTGGTAGGCCCTACAATCATTTTCATCTTGACCTACAGATCTACAAAATTTACAATACAAACTAGTTGGGGTACATACTGTCTTTTGCAGGAACATGCAATCTACGTCGCGGTGTCCGCTTGTCTGGCAGATGTTGCACTAGGGTATCCCCTGCATACTCAATGGGTTTGGTGCACCATACAATATGTAGTTCATGTAAGCTGGGAAGTCATCTTTGGTATGTCCACTAGTCTGACATCGCGTACACCAGAGGTCTTCCTGCACCTCTTTTCCTCTTTTTATGTCTTGGAGTTGAATAGTCATATTAGCCAACTGTGACTAAATCTGTATCATTCCTACGGCACCATATCCAATAGGTGAAGCCTCTAGCTTCATTGCCAATTCCAATGCCTCCATTTGCATCGCAATATTTTGTTGCATGAGTGTTCCTCTAATGTGTGGCAGTAGCGTAGCAATAAACCACTCTTTATGCTGCACGTATGACATCTAGAATCTTACTTTGGCCATCAGTGTCTTGAACCACTAATCAAAGTCCCATATTATCTCTGCTGGAGCCTGCTTAATCTCCTTGATCTCGATTATACATTGGGACTCAGGTTGTGGCTTTCTAAATTCCAAGATCATTGCATGTCGAATCTCCTCAAGAGTCCTCTGTGGCTGCCCCAATGGTACTACACAATATTTCATAAACCAATCCAGTACGCGGCCCCACAGATTCGTAATCATTTCTTATTTTTGGATTTCATCATTGAGAACGAGGTGAATCGTCCATACTGCCTCACAGAGGAACCCGTGCTATTCTAGATCCTCTATTCCATTTCCATTGAATGTGGGTAGTCTAACATCTCTCCTTTCCATTAGGGTGGCATTGGGATTTTTCACCAGATTCCCTGGATTTGTTGGATTTACTAGGGTCGTTGATGGTCTTCCTTGTGCACCGGTACCACCACTAGGACTAGTAGTGTTCACATGCGGTTTAGGTGAGGAAATTATAGGTCTCACTCCAGGGGATCTTCTTGGAATGTCGTAGTCATGTCCTGTCGTTGGTGTCTATGTAGACTCTTCTGATTTTTCTCTCTTAGAAATTATACTATACTCTTCCTCTTTTTCATAGGACCCTCTATCTAGGTGTGACTCACATCCATATTCACCTTCCCTGGGTAGGCTATAAGCCCTCCTGCCTTCTGCTACCTTCCTCCTCTTTCCTGACCAGAACCTCCTTTCATTTCTTAAGACTCTAGTGTCAAAATCATCTTCTGAGCTTCTTGAGAAAATTTCTTCTTACTACCTTCCATATTACTCCTAAATCTTGCACAACATATCCCCTTCACGGACTGCGTGACTCAATCATTGAGTTGTAAAATACCCTTTTCGTAAGGAGCATTTTAATCCATAGGTTTATAGACATAAGGTACCTTCCCTGAGGTCCTTGGAAAAAATGTCTCTCTGTCTCTCTATACGAGGTTATCACTTCAACAACAAACTCAGTAACATATCCTTCTAATATTCTATCAATCCAAAAATCAACAGCTCTAGAAATAGGGTTACTTACTTGTGCCACTTCTTACGTCAACTGGTCGGTCCACTCAGTTACTCTTCTTCTCTGGAATTTAGCCTACCGATCTGCTAACTCCAACAACCATTATTACAATATAATGGGGAACTCCATGAAACAAATTTCATAGATATCCGAATATAGATATCGCTGCAACCAGTTCTCAGGGCTAAGACACAAACCCTCGCTTTCCTTCTATGCAAATATCAACATCTTTGAATACATCTAGTCCTTGAATTCACTCTTAGTCAGGTGCCACAACATTTCCCTCAATTTCTATAATAGGTCCCATCAATGAAACCATTTGTTGGCCACTATTCCTAACTCACATGACCCAGGTTCTGCGCAGCCCGTCAACCCAACAAACACCCAAGATACTAGCCCAAGAGAGAAATCCCCATCGACAACGCCTGCAAGGCAGGCACAGTCTCACCTGAGATATCTCTTCGATGGGTAACTGCCAGAACCATGTTTCTTTGATTGTCGAGGGATTATAGTCCCTTGATGCACGGCCAAGGAGCTCGACCAAGTCACAAGGATGGAGTCATTTTCATCGAACTATAGCAAACACCACATATATATTTTATTAACTACTAATGACATGAAACAGATTCGGCCTTAGTACTTTAAGCATAACATAATATAAAAGCAACTAACAGATAGGCACAACATACAGAAGCGCAACAACGCTTGCATCATAAACATAAACTAATAATCAAAAGCAACACATAATAACATGTTCATGCATTCAGGATCTTATTTATAGTGCGATAATTATCCAATCATGATAGGAATTATAGCATATGCATAAACAAATAGAAACATAAAAAACCATACACATTCAATCATCAACACATAGGAGATTTCACATGGAAACCCATCTGGGAAAAACCATAAGGTGCTCTTCATCTGGCATGAGAAATATATGGCATCTTCAACCTGCATCTGACTGCAGACTATCCTAGATCTAGATTTCATCTCAGACTCTTTCTTTCTCTCATGTTCTCTGTCTTATTTCTCCTAATCTACTACTACCATCTATTGATCTGCACACGGCCTGGATTGACCTCTCTAGCATCTGCACCTCTCTAGCAGAGCTTCCCTTCTATTGTACTAACTACAACTGCATCCTGCAGACTTTCGGCTACTCTACCACTCATATCTCACAGCTTCCCTATTCTCTCTTAGAGATCTTCCCTCTACTAACCATTCATAAGCAACTAATACTAGAAACACCCAACATAAATCAATGATCCTCATAGAAGCAACTACGATCAACCATTATCGAAAAACCAACTAACAAGCAACCATGACCAACCCTCTAACTATTGAATCCCTCCTATTTATATTGTTTTACATGACCACATAGGGTCAACTGCATACATGCATTCTGTTAACTATCACCATCAGCTGCCCCTCAGGTTACATCTGTGGTGATCACGACTTGACACGAGGCATTAACCACCTTACTTAGAGCATGTGTTCACTCGTGTGGCATCCGCCGAGTTAAGCCAACTTCAGCACCCATGATCATCCTGTCGCTTTCAGCCATTGTTCTGCACTTGTGCTACCATTTTTCCTTGCAGCATATTCCTTCCATGTAGTTTCTCGCTTCCCCGCAGGTGACATCTATTCCTTCTTCTGTGCAGCTTTCTTCATCCGCACAGATTTTCTTGTTTACACTTGTATGGTGTGCCGACTCTTGCGTGTTTCTTTTTTTGTGCTTATTTCTTGCACTCTTTCCCTAGGCCCAACAATTTCCCAGTGCTCATGAACTATGTTGTAGTAGGAGCGTTGGACCCGATAAATACCCAAGGGATTCCTTGGTGTAGAATATGTTAGACTCGAGGCCATCGATTGAAAGAGTGCTTGTACTTGTAGAATATTATAAGTACACCAGCTAGTTTTAATTGTAAATTTTGTAAATCCCTAGGACATGATGAGAAAGACTGCAAAGCATTACAGCTGCTGTAAGAGAAGATGATGGACACCTACTTAATGAAGAATGATGAGCAGATACAAGTGGAATGAGTGCAAGCTCAATACCCACCTTCTCAATATACACCGACCCAATATCAACAACCAAGTATCCTTAGCCACAATATCAACAAAATTAGTATTTGCCACAACAACAATACCCTCAACCTAGGGGGTGGAAATTTTCGAGGTTGAAGACAACAAAAACAACAAGGAGGAGGAGGATTTGGTCAAGGAAGAGGCCAAGTCATATGTTGTAACTGTGGACAACAAGGACACTTTGCTTGAGATTTTGCGAGTCATGCGAAGACATAATCGTATTGTAAAACATTTGACCATACTGTCGAACAATGTCCACAACTAATTGTGAAGAGGTAGGCTCAAACAGTGGGAAATCCCAATCCTACATAGAAACCCAACCCGAATGCTAACCAAAACATCCAAATGATTTATGCCGAGCTAAGAGAAGCGAACGTCATTTTCGTAACAAGAGAAGGTGTTGCGACCGGAGTAGATCAATATACACAACATGGACAACTACAAGTGTGACCGATGGCACAAAAGAAAGTACCATTTGACATCCAGAAAGAAAATGAATTATTCTTGGATGTGCGACCATAATTTGTCAAAAAGAAGAAAGCATTGACATCTGGAAGACCAATAATGCAAATTCCTAAGAAATTTGACGAGCTATTACGAAATCAACCGATGGGAATGGTTAGTAAGCATAAAGAATTTTTCAAAAGTTGTTTATCGCTAATCCATGATAAAGATGTTGTCATAGAATTGACAATGATGATAGAAGAAGATCAAGAAGAGCTATGACTCGATAGAAGATTTAACCATGTGGGAAAAAGGTCAAAAACTAGTCGCAAATTACGAATGACAGCTCAAATAGGTGATTATTATATGGATTATATCATTTTGGACCTAGGCTCTAACGTAAATATTTAGACAAGAAAAACATGGGAAAGCATGGGAAAACCATGACTTGATTGGTCTCCCATTCAACTAAGGCTAGAAAATCAGTCAAAGGTTATACCTATTAGTCTAATGACTCAAGTACATGTTGAGGTGGAAGTCTTGAGAATATATGCGGATTTCGAAGTGATCGACATTGTCGATGATACAAACCCATATGCTGCACGTTTGGGAATTGACTAGGAAATAGAAAATTGGACCATCATAAATTTCAAGCGAATAATATTGTCATTTGAAGACTCAGACACATGGGTGGTTGCACCAATTGACCCGCTGGAAGGACATAGATATGTTGAACCAGTGCATATGAAGGACAATGTGATTACCTAGATCACATTTATAACGTCATGTCTTTGAGAAGTGACTATATGAATCCAACAACTAACAGAAAGTTGAGTTGGAGGAGTGTTAGCTCACGTAGATATGATTCGAGTGAAGCAATAGAAAATTGGTAGAATCAGGTGCAAGAAGTATCTATGAGACGATGCGCAAGAATTACACAATCTGTGCAACAGGTAGGAGTTTAGGAAAAAAAGAAACCTACATACGAAGGTTTACCAAACATTGAGTCTTTTCTACCAGAATTTGAAGCAAAAGTTATAGAATCACAACGATTGTCCATATTGGACTTTGTGCTGAAAGCTACACCCTCCAAATGGTGGGGTACAAACAAAAAATCTATCTCTAAATGACTGCAATGTAGAATATTGCTAGAGATCATATTTGGAGAAGAGATCAATTGTAATACTCAAAAATATATAGGATTGATAGATCTTGCCGAACATATTGAGTATTGTCATGCGACATGGCAGGTATATCCGTGAATAGAATGGGCTCATCACTTTGTACATACATTGGATATGATACCAAGAAATTGGTATCAATCAATGGATCTGCAACAAGGAACTCTTGATTGGGAGGAGTTAGTTACTAGCTTCACACATACATTTGAGTTTGCAGATGACCGTCCTTTGATTGATGTTGTATTGCAAGTGATGGAAACAAATATATTTGAAGTAATACGTGATGCAGCGACGAACTTCCACCAATGCAGTGCGACAATCCAACATTGGATGGAATGTTACAATGTGACAAGAGAACTAGATGATGATGATATGCTCAATGTAAACATACCTTAGTCAAAATGTATGTGCGTAGTAGAAGGAATTGGTATTTATAACAACCAATTCCTAAGCCCACTCAAATTCAAGAAAGTTAATATTGGCTCAACATAAAATCCAAAGTTCGCCAATATTGGATATTATTGGGATGATGAGACTGTAGGAAAGATCACTGATTTATTGCATGAGTTTCAGGATATGTTCCCTACCAAATTTTCAGAGATGAAGGGGATAGTCAGATATATGGTAGAAATGAAAATACCTTCGAGGCCCGACGCAAAACCGGTCAAGAAGGAACCGTACAACTTGAATCCGCAATGTAAATAAATGTTCAAGACTAATCCAGAATGAATGCTAGATGTAGGTATTATGAAGTTGTCAAGGAATCATAATGGATCAACCGGATAATAGTACAATACAAAAAGGTTACGGGAGAAGTAAAAAATTGTGTCAACCTGAGAAAACTAAATGATGCTTGCTTACATGACCTATTTCTGAATCCATTTATAGATGAAGTACTAGAGAGTGTCAAAGGTCAATAAATGTACCCATTCACTGATGGATTTTCTGGTTACCATAATATCATAATTGCGAAGGAATACCGACACAACACTACCTTTGTGACAGAGTGGGGATGTTTCCAATATACGGTAATGCCCTTTGGACTTAAGAATGCTCCTGCAATTTTTTCCATAGTAGTAGTTGCTTGTTTTAAATATTCCATTCAAAAATTTCTTAAATTTTACTTCGATGATTGGAAGGTATTTGAACTCATAAAAGACCATATTGAGATCCTTAGAATTATGCTGGAACATTGTCTCTAGTATCAAATTTATTTAAACTTGAAGAAATGTAATTTTTTGTGCCTTGTTTGGAGTCCTGTTGGGCCATGTGGTCTATTGCGATGGATTTTTGGTCGATCCAGCTAAAATTGTGATCATTCTTGACCTACCACCACCTAATACTATCAAGTAGTTGAGAGAAACACTGGAACACACATGATACTACAGAAAATTTATCAAACTATATGCAGAGGTGACTGCTCCAATCAAAAAGTTGTTGAAGAAAGATGCCAAGTTCAATTGGATAGAGAGCTAGAAAGAGAGTCTAGAAACATTGAAGAATGAGATGGCTACAACACCCATACTTATATTTCTAGACTAGAAAAATGAATTTCATGTTCATGTCGATGCATTTTCTATCACGCTTTGCGTGGTAATAACGCAAGCAGGAGAAGGGTCGATCGACCATCCTATTTACTTTGCTAGTAGGAAGTTGTCGAATGCAGAAAAGAATTATACCATGACAGAAAGAGAAGGGTTAGTGATGGTATACACTATGCAGAAGTTTAAACACTACTTATTAGGAGGACATTTCAAGATGTACACAGACCATTCTGCATTGAAATACCTGGTCAATAAGCCAGTGTTGGGGAGGAATATATGTCTGTGGCTTCTCCTCTTTCAAGAATTTGATCTTGAAGTAATTGTTAAACTCGGTTGATTAAACATGGGACTAGACCATCTTTCGAGGAACAAAAGTGGTGAAGAACCTAGTAATATGGAGGATAATCTCCCAGATACACAATTTTTTGCGATAACCATGTTCGACAACCTGTGCAAAGATATCATACAATTTTTTAGTATGGGTTATGCGCCAACTGAATTCACCACCAGTAGTTGTTTGTGTGAGATGAGGAATTTCTAGTTGATCACTAGACAATTGTATAAGATGGGTCCCTTTGAGATTATTCGTCACTTTGCCTTGGAACATGAGCGACTAATGATATTAAAATAAGCACATGTTGGTGTCGCAGGAGACCATTACGCTGAAAAATATATGGTGTGCAAGATTTTACAAGTAGGATTGTGGTGGCCCACCATGCATGAAGATGATGAAAATTATTGTCACAACTATGATATATGCCAAAGAACTAGAAATTCATCGTGATGGGATGAAATTCCATTGGTAGTCCAGGTAACATTGTAGGCATTTGGTAAATGGGATATTGACTTTGTGAGCCCTGTTAGTTTGACAGGAAAGTGCATAGGTGCACGCTATATTATTATTGCGACTGATTACCTAACCAAATGGGATGAAGCAGTGCTAGTAAAATATTGTATTGCTGTGAATTTTTTGTTTGAAAATATCGTGACAAGATTTAGTTTCCCAAAGATTTTATTAAGTGATCAAGATACATGCTTTGTTAACTAGTTGACTGAAGAACTGAAAGAAGAATTTCATATTCAAGATAGAAAAATGACGCCATATCACCCTCAAGCGAATGGTGTTTTCGAGGCCTTTAAAAAAATCTAGGAAAATGCATTGACAAATATTTTTAATGTTCAAAGAGATGATTGGGATCAGAAAATATATGCAGTGTTATTGGCATATCACACGGCTTGTAAAAACTTGATAGCCCACATTCCATTTTTCTTGGTGTATGGACAGGAGGATATGATTCCAATCGAGTATATTGTACCGAGCCTAAGAAATGTTGTGATCACAGAAATGACAGATGTTGATGTTGTCAAGGAGAGATTGTTACAACTTGTGCAGGTAGAAGAAGAACGCTTTGTCGCAGGGTATCACCAAAATGTTGAGAAATAAATACAAAATGTATGGCATGATCGACACATTAAGAACAAGAAGTTTCAAGTCGGAGGACTTGTTCTTATGTATGACAACAAAATTTTCAAGCATCTGGGAAAGTTAAAAATACATTGGTTAGTATTGTATATCATTGAGGAAATCACTGATGGAGGCACATTGAAATTGAAAAATATACATGGAACACCAGTCACGGGACTGATAAATAGAAGTTGACTAAAGATGTATCAAGATATCAACGACTTGGTAGCATAAATAAATAAATAAAAGAGGTTTTTGCTTGCAGACTACTAGTCTTCCACACAAAGAGAACAAAAAAAGAGAGGAAGACATGAAAATTTTGATCCTTTTATGTAGTTGTTTATTAGAGAGTGCTATTCTGTCATAGTAAGAAGATAATTCTCACAGACTCAGTGTCTTAATATTTAAGGTGTCTTAAGAAAGGAAATATGTCGAAGGTGGAATACATGTCAAAAGAAATGTGACACTTTCACAAGCAATATGAGAATCACAAAGATGACAACTGGATGGAATTAATTTGAAAATCCCAAGAGATTTTGGTTGCATGATTTTAAGTCACTTATGTCATGATTATAATGATGTCACATTGTAAAGTGTTAGGTTACATATATAGCGATTTTTGTATGATGATTCACATAGTTGACCCACGTGACAGATCGTGTTGTCACACTTCTAGTGAATATCTGCACATGTGAAGGTCAGACAGATCGAACAAGTAGGCATTAACTGCTGCCACCCCTCACCTTCAATTCATTCTGATGCACATGAATGAGGAATTTCTCTCTGCAACTCCCACTGCCGAAGTAAGTCATTTGTTTTACATAAGTATGCCTACTATGAATCCTAGTGACATTACAGTCGCAAACTCTGTCGTTGAAGCTATGTTACGTACGTTGATCATGGAAGATGTTGTTGGATATGTTCCACTATAGGAAGGGATGGGATTGGAAACTAATAAATTTCTAGTCATCCCTGAGATAAGGATACAAATTGACCTACTGGGTTTGTCAACAAAGAAGCGTTCTGGTTCCCGCAAAATCAAAGCTATCTCAACAGTTCTGATGAAGGATGAAGACGCAATGATTGAAATTCAGTTAACAAATGACATTCCCCCTAAATCGCTGAATAGACTTGTAGAATGATTCACCAAAATGCATAGTATCCATTAGAAAAACCCATCGGTCTGAACTAGATTTTGGATAACGACAAAAAAGACAAAGACCACCATCATCGCCATCATTTATATAAGAATCTCAAGATATATTTGGCGATGGTGTTTAAACGAAGAAGATGAGATCAATGCTTTCCACACAAAAAAGGAAGATGTCGATGAGATGGATGATTTCAATTGTCAAAGAAAAAGAAGACGATGATGAGATGGAAGATTTCATCATCAAAGAAACAGAGAAGACAATCAAATGACAGATTTCATCGTTGATGAAAAAGAAGTTGATGAACATGGTATTCCTGTGAAGAGGAAAGAAGTCAAAGAAAATAATTCCTAGACAAGCACTTGGGATTTCATCTTCATCTTGCAGAATCGGTGACATCAATGAAATTTTCCATCTTGCTCGTCCTACCGGTCCAAAATAGTAACTTTATGCGATAGAAGAGAAAATAAAAGTAGTGGAAAAAAATATGAAGAAAATCAAAGAAGCAGAGTCATCATGCACCAAAGTTATCGACCAAGTTGCTCAGACTTGGGAAGCCTTCATTGATGATGCTGAACTAGAGAAAGTTGTAGAGGATTTGCATACAATTGAGACAAAAGTAACTCAACTAAAGAAGGAGATGAAAAAACTACCCTTAGTAGAGAAAAATGGATAAGGTAGTAGAAATGAAGAAACTTCAACAACAAGTGACGGTGTTGTGCATGCAACAACAACAATGGGCAGATAAAGCTGTGGAGTTAGATGCCAAAGTAGAAAGGGTTACAAGAATTACTCAAACTATATATGAGAGGGTTCAACAAGTAGTGGAAGAAACAAGGCTTGTACTGTCAGAACACCTCAGTTCCGACCTTGAAGAAAATTTGTAGAAAGCAGAAGAAGATGTGTGACGAGAGACATAAGAGGTAATGAAAATATTCAAATATTTTCAAGGTAAAGTCATCCCAAATGCACAAGTAGAACAACAAAATTTGGTGGCTCGGGACGATCCATATGTGAGTGCTGGGGGGCTGGTTTCCCTAGGGAGAGTTAGGGAGAATTCAATTGGAATTCTTTCCAAGT
Source organism: Pseudotsuga menziesii (assembly GCA_001517045.1). NCBI lineage: Eukaryota > Viridiplantae > Streptophyta > Pinopsida > Pinales > Pinaceae > Pseudotsuga > Pseudotsuga menziesii. The sequence goes on along the minus strand of LPNX010097526.1, from coordinate 997,889 downwards.
ATGAAAAGGGTCAATTCAGAGGAAGGGATAAAGGAAGTTGCGACATAAGTAGAAGAATAAGGAAGAAGAAGTTGTGACATAAGCGACCAAGGAAGAAAGAGATAAGAGAATAAGAGTCACGACAGAAGAATAGTTCCCGACAGAAGGAGGGAAGGTATGAAAAAATGAAAATATGCGACAAGATGAGTTGCGACAGAAGCAACCATGTTAGAAGGCATGCAGCGGTGCAACGAATGGAAAGAAATAGTTTAGAAATCTTGTGGGTATGAGGTTGGATAGAATCAACAGAAGTCACATGTATGAAATAATCTTTGTAATTTGGGTCATTAGTGCCTACTAACATGTGTTGCTATAATAGGAATGGTAGCCTGTTGGCTAGCCGAATGAATTCGGATGAGAGAAACATGTAAGAGTCTATAAGAAGGAAAAACCCAGGCTGTGTGTGGGGAACACTCTGTTAGCTTAAGGAAGGTTAGGTTTCCTGGGTTGCTTAGTGATTTATTATTATTGCTTAGCTAGTATGTCAATAGAGAGTCATTTAGTTGCTTTATAAAGAGTTGAAGAAGTATGCAGCCGAGTGCGCAGAGTTGTAGAGAATATCAGGTTGATACAGGCTATGTGTGGATCAACAGTAGAGTCAAGTAGAGAGGAACCAACAACAGAAGACCAAAGAGCATGAGAGGAGAGAAAATTCTGTATAGATAGGAGAAAAATATCTAAAACAAAGTCTGCATCTCAGTGCACATACATAAAGGTGCCATATATTTCTCATGCTAGATGAAGAGTGCCTTTGTGGTTTTTCCTCGATCGGTTTCCATGTTAGATATTGTGTTGAAGATACATGATAAATGTGTTGTGTCACATGTATGTTTATTGTGAAATTTTTTTATGTATTTTCTTGCAAATGAGTTTATATGCATATGTCACACTGTGTTAGTTGGAATCGCTATACTCCATTATATTTACTGTTATAGTATCTGGTGATGGTTGAAAAAAGTCACATCTCAATTATGCATAATTAGTATAATGTTTACACCTTCTGAATTTGGTCATGTGCCTTGGTAGAATTCCAAGGGAGGAGAAACCCCCCACCCAACTATGAAAACCTAGTTCTGGAAGTTACCCATTGAAGAGATATCTTGGGTGAGATTGCATCTGCATCACAATTGCTGCCAACTGAGCCTTGCTCTGTTGTGATGATATCTTGGTCATTTTTTCATGCAAAGGAGAGACTGAACCTGGGTCGAATATACAAGAACAATAACACATTCTTTTTGAGGAAGAGAAAATCAAGGTACAGTTGCACGTGTGGCCCATACAGGAACATATATCGAGGCACTGGAAATTCCATGTTGCGAGGTTATACATCAGTTTCTGAGGATGATTTTGGCACATATTTGATAATGAAATTCTGAGATAAGTATTGCTTTTACAATTTTGTATTATACCTAAAAAAATAATAAAATCTCTCTTTGAAACATGTTTTCTCTTTGGGGTTTTATCCTTGAGCATTTTGGTCAAAAGTACCGAGTCAAATTTCATGCGTGTGTTGGTTGTCATAATTTTTTGAGTGTGAAAAAATAGGCTTCCATAAAAAAAATTGAGTTTTTTTTATGTTGAAAAATTCCATGCGTTTTTAAGAAAAAGTCAAAATTTTAATTGTAACGTGATTTTACATGTTGGGGTTTGGGCATTAAACTTCATGCAACAAAACTAAACATGAAACTAGGTTGAGGTTTTGAAAAATTTCATGGTATTAGAGTTAAAGTTAAGGGTTAAAAACATAACTCAAAGAAATTTCATACTTGGTGAAATAAGGGAAAACATGGTTTTGTGCAGAAAATAGGTTCTTGGGCTGATTTGAGGTGATGGCTACCAGACTTAGGACAGAAGACAAGTTGGATAGGGTAGTGAATTTCAGCCCATGGAAGGATATAATAGTGTTGATACTACAAGAGAATGAACTATGGGATATAGTGAATAGTACCACTACTAATATGGTTACAATTCCTACAATTACAGCTGATAAGGTCCTATTTGACAAGAAAGACATTAAAGCAAAAATAACCATACTTGATGCCATAAAGGATCATGCAACCCACATATTTATGGGAAATACCATGCTCATCAAGTGTGGACAACTTTGACAAACCTATACTATATTTCCAATGAGAACATGAAAATCGTGTTAAGAGAGAAGCTGAAGGGTATTCAGATGAACAAGGGGGAGAACATGGTTGCCTACCTGACTAGGATTACACCAGGTAGAGATGAGATTGGAGTGGTGGGGGAGATAGTATTGGATGTTGGGTTGGTTTATATAGCTCTAAATGGTGTGACAAAGCCATGGGCTATATTTTTGGAGTTAGTTGTTGCACGTGAGCATATGCCTTCATCATATCGTCTTTGGGACAGTTTCATACAGGAGGAGACCCAGAGAGGGTATGATTGGGGAGTATGTATAACAACAAATATGAAGAGGAGAATGTGGCCTTAGCAGCGAACTGTAAGAAGAAGAAGTCCAAGAAGGGTCCTAAGGGTGGGACCAAGCAGCCGTCTGGAAAGCAAAAGAAGGACATGAGCAAATTTAAATTCTTTTCTTTCCAGAAGTGTAGGCACTATGTTGGGTAGTGTCCAAACAAGAAGAATAAGAAACAACATACAACAACAACAACTGAGATTGATGAGTATCCAGCGATATTTGAGAGAGATATTTCTCTCTATGCTAGTTGTGTGGAGAGAGATTCATCTATCACTAGCAGTGATATTGAGAACCAATCAAAGAATTCCATGATTATTTTGTATTCACTGAGTACATCCACCACTTCTTCCACATGGTACATTGATAGTAGGGTTTTAAGTCATATGACATGTGTTTGTGATGTATTCACCGATATGACTAAGATAGGATTGGATTTGGAGGTGGTGTTGGGTGATGATATCATGATGAGAGCAGTTGGGCATGGGACTGTCATATTTTAGAGGGAGTCCATGGATCTCATCACACTGGGGGATGTCTTGTACATCCCTGGGCTGAAGAAAAACCTTGTTTTAGTTTCCACTATTGATGACAAGGCTTTTATAGTATATGTCCTAGATGGGAAAGTTCATGTCTTTCCCAAGGTAGCAGGACCTTTTGCTTCATATTCCATAAGATTTAGATGTGGGAAACTATACAAGCTTCTCTTCCATCCTCATCATGCATTGGTGCACACTGGCAGTAGAAGTGATCTATGTGAGTTGTGACATAAGAGAATGGCCCATATCCATCATTCAACTTTGAGTATGTTGAGGGATATGACGACAGGTTTCCCGAATTTTAGCATATAGTAGAGTGGTGTGTGCAGAGGATGTTCTTTGGGAAAGTACACCAAGACTTCTTTTCCAAGCAGTGATAGCAAATCAGAGGGAGTGCTTTATTTGATTCATTCAGACTTATGTGGTCCCATTTCATCTTTCTATTTGACTAGTTTTGAGTACTATGTCACATTCATTGATGACTATTATAACTAGATCTTGTTCTTAGTTTATCTATTCTTTTTGTCATAATTTTCAACCATTGGTTTAAAATAATTTTACATTTTATGTTGATTTTAATCATTTTTGACAATCAGTGATTTTTCTTGGATTTAATGCTTTTAATGGTTGAATTATTTTATTATTTTAGTTTTAAGGTTTGTCTTTTGGGATTATTAGTTAATATGTATATCTTTAAGCTTTCAAAAACTTATAATAAAAGTTTATTCCAATTTTTTATTTATAATCTAACCCTCATTTTTTAGTCTTTTGTCAAATATTTTCATGAGGAGCTTCATGTAGCAGCTCTGTTTTTCCTGTTTTTGTCATTGTCATTGGGAGTATATTATGAGGTGATGAAAACGAATTCTAGAAAAACAAAAGAGATTTGTGTCCACAACAGACTAATTCACAAAAACCTCTCTCAGTTTTGAAACAAATGTTATCATTTGAGATATTAGAATTCATCTTTGTGGCCTATTTTCAGGGTTCGAATTATTTAATAATTTCATGTTTTAGTCACAAATTTCCAGCACGTATTCCGATCAATTGAAGGGGAATTTTTAAAAACCAAGAGAGGTTTTTGTTTTTAACAGACTCATTTAAAATAAAATCTCTCCATTTTTTCACAGGTGTCTCGGATCGAGAGATATGAATGCGTCTTTGAGACCCAAATTTTCAGAAATTCACCAAATTTTCCCAAATCCGATTTGCTATTTTTGGGTTAATTGTATTTAAAGATTTTGAGTTAGCATATAACTAATTGATGTAACTGTTTGAAATTTCGACCTAGAAGTTAGTTATGGAGCTAATTTACCTTTGTAATGATAAAAGGAAAACAAACATACAGTTTTGTGGGGGGATTTTTCACTCAAGGAGAGGCTTTTGGAGCTTTGATTTCTCAAGCTAGCATTTATAACTCTTATGTAAGTGGATGACTGTTATTGATTATATATAAACTGATAAGCCCTTTTACCTATTATTCTTTTTTCATTTATGATCTGGTTGATTGCTCAGTCTATAATTTCATTTCATGTTTAAAGTTTTATTCATGTAAATTCTTGTAGCCTGTGGGTGGAATTAGTATTTCATGTGTAATGTTTATGGCTTATTGAGATGTGTTTGATCCTCAGTTTATCCAACTTGCATGATTCAGTTCTGTATTAGCTTGTGGATTTTTATTTCCTCCTTGCTGATGAATTTTTTAAAACCAAAACCCTAAAAACCTGTTTTACTTAGTTTTATTTTATGAGATTGTGTTGGCTTGTTCTTTAGTAGTCTCAGAACAATTTCTGGCACTAACATCTTTGGATCCGTTGCCGGGGATGAAGATAAAGTATATCTTCCATGGGATGTCATTATTCATCTGATTTTGAGAGGTGAACAAAGTTAGAAAATCTTTTAGACTACAATTTTTCACCGGTGACTCCACGATTAAAGATTCCAATGCAGGAGAATTTTGTTGACAAAAAGAAGAAGAAGCCAAATGGAAAGACTAGGCATCAGCTTGTTACTTTCCTCCATGAGGTTTTGTTCTTATTCATCAGTTCTTTCCCGTCTTTCCCATTTCATGTCAAAAGAATTATTTTTTGTTTTGTCTATTTTGATGATCATAAACCTTCAGGTACATATCCCTCTTTGGAAGAAGAAATTTTGCATTCTTCTTGTTTTATTGATGTTGATCCTATTCCTTCATTTGAAATACATGTGCAACAAGATATACATATACCCATATCTCTTAAACCTGATTATTTTGGTCATCTTGTAGAGAATAAAGATGATCTATTATCTTCTACCATCACTGTTGAAACTTGCAAACAACTTGTTGAACCTCATTTTCAACTCATAGATTTTCAGTCTAGACTCAGACAGATGATGTTTAAACCTCTTAGGCTTCCATCTCTCTTACATCCTTACCCTTCCTACTTTGTTGACTATCTTCCCCATTTTACTGGAAAAGACCATATTACAACAGAGAAGCATTTAGGATGTTTTCATAATTTCATTGATAATTTTGAATAATGCATGAGGATGTTGTCATGAGGTTATTTTCGAAATCCTTTCCTGGAGATGCTAGGTTTTGGTTCCGAAATTTAAAAGCCGATTCAATTGGATCATGGGAAGAGTTACATGATGTCTTTTCGAAGTATTGGGGTAAGAATAAATCTTATGATCATTTTCTTTCCAAATTTTATAGTTTTAAAAGGGAGAATGATGAGCCAATTACTAAATTTAATTGGAGGTTTCAAAGTTTTTATATCAGTATTCCTACGAAGATCAGACCTTCGGAAAAACTTGCTATGGTATATTATGTTATGGCTCAACATTCATATCTTGTCTTTTTCCTATTAGAAAGGAAATCATCAACTTTAAGACAATTGTTTGAGGATGCAAAGGGAGTGGAGGAGAACATTCGAGCTTGCAAAATGCTTCGAGATCAGGCTCATGTTGAAGATATACAAGATTATGAACAGGAAGAAGAACGTAGGTATCATTCAGATTTAAGACAGTTTTCTTCATCATCTTCAGATTTTCATATGAACAAGGATATAAATGATGCTTGTGTTGATTCTTCATATCAGTTTGCTGACTTTTTTTATGATAATATACTTTTAGTGGATTATAGTAGAAATTTCCTAGCTCTTGCTATGACATTACCATGTTATGAAGAAGAATTTACTGCTCTTCAACCTCTTACTATTGATATAAGAAATAAGCTGCCATTCTTGACTTATGCTCACTTTAAGAATTTTATTTGTTCAAGTTTTGATCAAGGGTTTTATTTAAAGGTCGAGAAGCAGTTTGAAGAGCCCTTGGTTTCCATTCTTGAGCCAAAGTTTAAAAAGAATAGCAATGGAGAAGAAGATAATGCTTCACTTTATGTTGAATATAATGAAGACATTGAAGTTTTAAATCAGAAATTTCATGATCCCGTGGCTTCTTGGATAGAGTTGTATTTTTCAAAGGTTTCTAATGCTCCAGCTTTTGGCATACTTCCTATTTCCAGTCGTAAGTAGCAGCTACCTATGAAATCTTTATTTCATTTATCACATATTTTGTGGGTTTTCTCAAACAGTAGCATGCATGGAATTATGATTCTCAGTCAAATGGTTTCTTGGCTTCACTGGAAGTATGATTACACTTGATTAGGTTGTTTTCTCCGATTAGAAGTAGGAGTAAATAGCAGAATAAGCTTGCTATACGAGCATGTATATTCTTTTTAGTATGTTGGTTTGTAGCAGTATTTTGTCATTTCAGAGGTATGTGTTCAGAGTTTGAGAAAGTTGCAGAGACTTGGTAAATGACTCCATCACCCAATGAATAAGGCACAAGGTCTACAGGTTCTTGAAGCCTCACAAGGAGGACTTCATCCTGCAGCAAGAGCCAGATGTTATAACTAGATCTTGTTCTTATTTTATTTATTCTTTTGTCATAATTTTCAACCGTTGGTTTAAAATGATTTTACATTTTATGTTGATTTTAAGAATTTTTGACAATCAGTAATTTTTGTTGGATTTAATGCTTTTAATGGTTGAATTATTTCATTATTTTAGTTTTAAGGTTTGTCTTTTGGGCTTAGTAGTTAATATGTATATCTTTAAGCTTTCAAAAAATTATAATAAAAGTTTATTCCAAGTTTTGATTTATAATCTAACCCTCATTTTTGAGTCTTTTGTCAAATATTTTCATGAGGAGATTCCTGTAGTAGCTCTGTTTTTCCTATTTTGGTCATTGTCATTGGGAGTATATTATGAGGTGATGGAAACGAATTATGGAAAACCAAAAGAGTTTTTTCTCCAAAATAGACTCATTCACAAAAAATTCTCTCTGTTTTGCAACAACTGTTATCGTTTGAGAGATTCGAATTCAGCTTTGTGTCCTATTTTCATGGTTTGAATTATTTAATAATTTCTTGTTTTAGTCACAAATTTCCAGCGCGTATTTAGATAAATTGAATGGGAATTTTTAAAAACAAAGAGAGGTTTTTGTTCATAACAAACTCATTTAAAACAACCTCTCTCAATGTTTTCACAAGTGTCCCGGATCGAGCGATATGAAGGAGTCTTTGAGACCCAAATTTTCATAAATTCGCCAAATTTCCCCAAATCCGATTTGCTATTTTTGGGTTAATTGTCTTTAAATATTTTGAGTTATCATATAACTAATTGATGTAACTGTTTCAAATTTAGACCTAGAAGGTATTTATGGAACTACTTTACCTTTGTAATGATACAAGGAATACAAACATACACTTTTGTGGGGGGATTTTTCACTCAAGGAGAGGCTTTTGGAGCTTTGATTTCTCAATCTAGAATTTATAACTCTTATGTAAGTGGATGACTATTATTGATTATATATAAACTGATAATCCCTTTTACCTGTCATTATTTTTTCATTTTTGATGTGGTTGATTGCTCATTCTACAATTTCATTTCCTGTTTAAAGGTTTATTCATGTAAATGCTTGTAGCCTATGGGTGGAATTAGTATTTCATGTGTAATGTTTATGGCTTATTGGGATGTGTTTGATCCTCATTTTATCCAACTTGCATGATTCAGTTCTGTATTATCTTGTGGATTTTTATTTCCTCCTTTCTAATGAAAATTTTAAAACCAAAACCCTAAAAACCTGTTTTACTTAGTTTTATTTTATGAGATTGTGTTGGCTTGTTCTTTAGTAGTCTGAGAATAGTTTCTGGCACTAACAATGACTATTCCAAGAAGACCTAGATCTACTTGTTGAGGAACAAGAAGTCAAAAGAAGTATTGAATAGGTTCCAAGAGTTCAAAGCTCTTGTGGAGAACAAAACAGGGAGGAGGATCAGAGTACTTAGATCAAATAATGGGGGTGAGTATACCTCTTAGGAGTTTGATGAGTATTATAGACATGAGAGGATAAATAGGTAGTTGATATTTCCTTACACTCTACAACAAAATGGAGTTGTTGAAAATAATAATTTTGTGATAGCGGGAGTAGCAAGAGACATGTTGCATGACCTAAGTCTTCCTTTCTTCCTATGGGTTGAGGCCTGTAACATTGTCGTTTATGTCCAGAACAGGATTCCACACTATGCATTAGGGTGTAAAACTTTCGAGGATATTTTCACTAGGAATAATAATGAGATGGGCCACATCCACATTTTTGGATGCCTTACATATTCACATGTCCCTTCTGAGAAGAGGACAAAGTTGTAGGCTATTGTAGAGAAATTCATATATGTTGGTTACGGCGTGAATTCAAAGGATTTTAGCATATACCTTCCTGCATAGAGCAAATTCACAGTGAGGATGGAGATGATATTTGAGGAGGAGTGGGACTTTAAGAGATATTGGTAGTTTGAGATGGAGGAGGAGTAGGTTACTATTCCATAGGTGAACACATCTTAGAATACAGGGCCACATGTATTAAGTGTGAATGGTCCACATGTGTTAGGATCATAATTTTCAAGGAGGCAATCTATAGGGGCTTATGGTACTATAGGGACAAGTTCTTGGATTACAAGTTCATAGGTTACACCTTCAAGTGATTCGAGATCACTTGGTTCAGGTTCAAGTTCACCAGGCACAAGATCTTAGACCTCTGGTACTTCTTCAGGGAGACAGTTGTGATATGAGTATGTTGAGGAGGGTCTACCATAGGAAGCTACTTCCAAGAAGAGAAATCCAAGTTGGCTTAAGTAGATTGTGAAGGAATATGAAGACTTTATGGGGACACTGATGAGGGAGGTTAAGCAGAGTAAGGCACCATTGATATTTTCCAATTACATGGAATTGGTGACTATCTTGCATGATTCAGAGTCATCTACTTTTGAGGAGGCATACACACATCAGGTTTGGAGAGATGCCATGATGGAAGAGTATAATTCCATCATGAGGAATGATGTGTGGGAGGTTTCTCAAAGACCATAGGGGAAGTCAGTTGTGACTTCTAAGTGGTTGTACAAGATAAAGCATGTTGTGGATGATAACATTGAGAAGTAAAAATATTGTTTTGTAGTGCGTGGGTTCTCATAGGTAGAGGGAATTGACTATGAGGATACCTTTTCACTAGTTTCTCAATATTCTTCCATCACATCTATAGAAATAGTAGAGATGGGTTGGAAGATCCACCAAATGGATGTGAAGACCACATTTCTCAATGGTCTTATGCACAAGGAGGTGTATCTGGAGTAGTCGAAGGGATTTGAGGTGCATGGGAGAGATTCTCATGTGTGTAGGCTGAAAAAGGCCTTGTATGCTGAAGAAAGCTCCTCAAGATTGGTATTCGAGGATTGACTCATACTTTTTGTCGATTGGGTTTCAGAAGAGTGAGGTTGATCCCAACATATACTTCATTGCGGTTGGAGGTGATCCTATCATTCTTTTGCCATATGTTGATGACTTTTTTTTTATCACAGAGGAGGAGCACCTGATTGCAACTTGTAAGAGAGATATTTCTTAAGAGTTTGAGATGACCGACCTTGGTTTGATGCCTTATTATTTGGGTATGGAGGTATGGTATGAGGATGGAAATGTTTTCTTGGGGTAAGGAAAATATGCAGTTGATGTTTTGAAGAGATTTCAGATGGAGAAATGCAGACCGATGTCCACACCCATGATCACCAACTGGAAGAAGATTCATGATTCTAAGGGAGAGTTGGTTGATCCTACCTTATACATGCAACTCATTGGTTCATTGATGTATCTAGTTAACACCAGACCAAATATATGTTTTGTAGAGAACACTCTCATCCAGTTCATGAAGGAGCCCAAGATAATGCATAAGGTAGCTCCAAAACATGTTTTGAGATACCTTCTTGGGACAATAGACTATGGTATGGACTATAGGAGGTAAGATGGAGTGGGTTGGATTGGCTTCACATATTTAGACTGGGAAGGTAGTGCATCAGACCAGAAGAGCACTTCTGGTTGTTGTTTTAGTTTAGGCTTGGTAGCAGTGTCGTGGTTCAACAGAAAGAAAAATTTTGTTGCTTTGAGTTATATAGAGGCCGAGTATATGGCAGCCAGTCAATCTAGTTGTGAGGAATTGTGGCTTCATAAGTTGTTGGTTGACTTTTTTGATCAAGAGTTGAGGCCTACAATTATATACTATGACAATTAGACTTGCATCAGGCTCTTTGAGAATCCAATATTCCATGATAAGTCTAAACATATTGATATTAAATATCACTTCATCAGAGATTATGTTTAGAGGGGAGTGGTTGAGTTGTAGGACATATCTACCGAGGAGTAGGTGGATGAAATTATCATGAATAGAAAGCATATTCATTTCAGAGACAAGTTTAGGGTGGTGAAAAACACCTTTGTCAATAAGAGGAAGTGTTGAAAAATATCAAGGAAGTGTTTGTATACCTTGTGATACCTTGGGACCAACAAGGACACTTTAATGTGTTTCCTTGTGCTTTATAAAGTGTGAATGAAGTTATTTTTATAAATTCACTTTATAAAGTGAGTTTGAGTTATTTAAAATTAAAATGTGACTTTATGAGAAGTAAAAAGTGGGCGAGTAATTAATGTCTCATTTAATATTTAAATGTGAGTGAATATCATTTATTGAGAAAAGTGAGATTTAAGATAAGCCCTAAATATCATCTAGTTATGTTTTAATATAGGACATTGATCTTGAAGATGATGGTGAATCAAACAAAAAGGGGGGAAAGGCATTGAGACCAATTCATTGCTCACTTTCCTAAATGAGTGTTGGCCGGAAAAACTAACCTAGGCCAACTTATGGAAAGACAGCCCACACACTCAACTTAATGCAATCTGGTGTATGTTTGGAGTGGCTGTCTCTCACAGGATCAAGGCCCTGTTGCCTGTATAGTGTGCTCTCAAACTAGAGAGTCTCTTTAGATGTAGATGATAAGATTTAATTAACCAAATCTTCTAACAAATCAGAGAGATTCAACCTAATAACTAACTAATACTAAAAAAAAAACTATCTTAAGCTACGTACAAAAAAATAGTAGCTCCTAATCCTGTAATGACCTAGATGCAAGTTAACTATCCCAAACTGGGAGCTTGAATTAATACTCTGATAATATGCCTTATTATAATAAAAAATGATCTATAATCCTGCAATGTTAGAAAATCCCACAATTAGCAGAAATAGATCTAAATCAACTTACAATAAAACAACATCTTATCATAAGTTAATTTGAACATGAAATAAAACTTGTAATCAAAATAGATTTAACACAATATTGAAGCATGACAAGTACACTCAGGTACTAACATAGAGATGAAACAAAGTCAGCTCACACAGTTAGTACTTCATATCACAATCTCATAATCAACTGAAAAAAAATCATGAAGAAATTCATTTACTTTTCCATATGACAACGGATCATTCACATATCAACACTATGTCCTCATTCGAAACCAAACAGAAAATGATTTCACATATACTATATATATGTGAAAACTATATTCAATCAAAAGAGAAACATCATATAGGAAAATGAGGATGATATGTCATAAACTCATCTACATTATAGCATCATTTTGAAAGATAAAGATCTTAGATAATAGCTGAGTAACTCAATTAATCCATCAATATGATCCATAATTTTTGTTTTCAAAGCCAAGACTAATCTCGCTACGGTTAGAATCTTGACAAAAGAAGAGTGTCTTTATAATGATGTCCCTTTAACAAAAAATGATTTTGATCAAATACTTGATAGAAATACATGGTTTTGATCACCATACGCTAAAATTAGTTTACCCCTTTTTGGAAAACAAACAAATCACTCAAAACAAAATCCTATCAACCAATCAAAGTAAGAAATCTAAAATGGATGTATGCAAATGTAAAAATAAAAACTAAGCCCTGAATAGATTAACATCTTAAGTGGAGAAACATGAAATAGTTATATCACAAATGACAAAAGAGAATTAATTTCTACAAGATGAAAAATATGTCTCTCTAAAATTTGCGACATAAGGATCTGTTAAAAATAATCAAGATGTTTTAATAAGTTAGGCCGTTCTTATTGATAAGCAAAATAAAACACACCAAAAATAGACAAATTTAAATTAAGTCTTAATTACATATGCAATTACAACTGAAAAGATTTTGGTATTGATTTGCACAACATTCTTCGTTTTATTAAAAGTTCTTTCTTATGATCATAATAATGTATAAAACATTTTCCCAATTAAGTCGAAAAAGTAAAAGATATATGACTTAAGAGGAAAATTTTAAATAAATCTAATTACAAGCAAGAGAGTCAAAGGTAAAGAAAACATCCCTGAGTGTATCAATAAGTGTCACCTCTTGAAATTAGCATCGTCCTCATAACTGCATTTATTTAAACAAGAAAGGGTAAAAATGAAGAAAAATTAATCTAAACCTAAGCCTAACTATGTACAAAAAAAATACAATTGTAATGAAAATCAAGTAAAATGAAATAGCCAATGAAGCCATCGAAGCATCTCTAATCCGATAAAAATGACATGTTTTCCTAATAGTAACCAGAAATGATATGTCAATAAGAGAAAACTAAAAAGAAGTTTATCATCCTTACCATTTGAAACATATAATGATAAGACAAATTTACCAGTTTTGGAAACCTTTTGAGATAAGAATTTTCGAGCCACTCCGCAATCCTGTCGTAAAACTCAGAATGCAAAGTATGATCTACCAATATGAAATCCATAGGTGGAAAGTATATCTTAGGTGAGTCAATTTGAAGAATCAAATAACTAGCATTAGTCACATTAACAATTGGAAGAATTGTTTTCAGATACAAAGTAGGATCATGAAATGATGTAATAGGTGAGTGAATCGGTGGTGACCTAATATCGAAAGAAGTAATCTTGTTAAGAGGATCTGCAACTAAAGATGAATCAATTAAAAGAGATGTAAGTCTTTGGTGATCACAAGTTATAGGAAACTCTTCAGCAAATATTTTATTATCACCAATAAAATTATATCTCTCATATAAGTAATTCTGACGAGAACAAACATTTTTAGTTTCAACAAAAAATTGTGTTTTATTCTCATCAAATATCAGTTGACTGTAACCATCTTGCAGTAAACCTTCTTCCTCTTTAAAACATTGTATCGAATGATGATTTAATAATGAAATATGTTCCAATCCCTCAAACTCATGCTTAATAAGTGAATCATCGATGTTAGATATTTCATAAAAATGTGATTTTGAAGTCACATAGTTAGGTAATTCAGATGGAATCTTATGCATATCAAAATCAGAAAATAAATCAGGATAAATAGAAAAATAAGAATTAGAAGTGAGGAAATTAAAAGAGCCTCTCAATTTAGAAAGATCATTAATATTTCCAAAAGATTTCTCTTTTATTGCCTGATTATTTTCAATATAATTTGGTGATGTACCTTTAAGCATTCCATATGAAATTGATTTGAGATCAAGAGCAGTTGATAATCCTTCATCAAAACGTTTATCAACATTTGCTTGAAAAAAAATAATCTCTTTTCGCAAACAACATATAGTTGACTGACTAAGAATCATGTCATCTTCTTTAACTTTTTCTATTGAATTTCTATAACACATAAAATTATCATTAACATATTTGTGTTCTTTGATAATTGAATCGAAAGAAGAATTAGTACGAAAATCAGAAAATGGTGAACATATAGTTTGATTTATAGTTAATTCATCTTGATCTATTTTTGTAACAAAAGAATCTGAATATTGGCGTTCATCAACATAATCAACTTCTCTCTCTATACAAATAAATTCATCATAAATAAGTTCTTTTCGATTTGATTCCTTAATATATATAGATTCAATATTTTGGATAAAAGAAGTATGCCTTTCTCCTTCGAGAAGAAAATAATCATCGGAAGGAGTTGGTACTTCTTCTACTTCGATCTTGTCACCTTGGGGTTGGGTAGAACTTATGGAAGTATCTGAATCAATGAAAGAGGGAGAAGTTTCTAGAAGGTTTGGTAAATGATTTGTTGAAACATCCTTTTGACAAATGTCTTGATTTTGTTGAATAAGAGGAACTTGAGAGTTGAAAACAATATTTAAAAGATCATATTCATAAGGTAAATCATTAATATGAAATTTGCAAAGGATATGAGAAAGCCTTACTGAAAAGTCTTCTGAAGATTCACCTTTCTTCCTTCGAAGAGCCTGCAATTCACTACATATTTTATTAGAATCATAATCCTTAAAAGTATCCAAAAATTCATGTGCAAATTGAAACCATGTAAAAAAGAAATTAGGTGGAAATGTTTCCAACCAGCATTTGATTAGTCCTTTGAGAGTAAGAGCAAACAACCTACAAGTAGCACTAAGATCAATAATCTTATGTTTATTACATTTAGACAAAAACTTCTTGAGGTGTTTCCTTGCAGATATATCGCCTTCACCATCAAATTCAAGTTTTGACAAGAGGTTAACTGTCTCATTGGGAATATCAATTAATTCCTTTTTGGAGGAGAGAAGAGAAAGAGAAAAGAGAAGAGAAACCCTTGAAGAATTTTAGGTTGAGCATGAGCAAAAATTCCAAGACCAAGGGAAAACTTTCCTAGGAAAATCCATACAACAATAATCTATACATCTTCAGACCATATAACATGCACAAATTTCGATGGAGAGTGTACATCCCTATTATGTATATTAGCATGAAAACCGAGACTGTTGAGCATTATTTTTGAGGTGAAGGTACAACAATTAATGTTGTGTGTATACCATACATCAGGAAAAAATTTCGAGGAAGTGAACAACAAGGTACAATCGAATGTGTGGGTCGTACAAGCATAAAAATTGAAATATTGAAAGTTTCAAACTGTTGGGAGGATGTACAACAGTTTATGACGATGATTTTGGTACATATTCTGAGATGAAATAATGAGATAAGTACTACTGTTATAATTTTTTATTTTTCCTAAAGAAGTTATAAAATCTCTCTCTGAAACAGGTTTCCCTTTCATGGTTTTATCCTAGACCATTTTGGTCAAAAATACCGAGTCAAATTTCATGTGTGTGTTGGTTGTCATAATTTTTTGAGTGTGAAAACGTAGGATGCCATAAAAATTTCTGAGTTTTTTTTTATGTTAAAAAATTCCATGTGTTTCAAGAAAAAGTCAAAATTTTAAATGTAATGTGATTTTACATGCTTGGTTTTGGGCATTAAACTTCATGAAACAAAACTAAACTTGAAACCGGGTTGGGTTTTGAAGGAGTGTCTTTTAGATGTAGGAGATGCGACTAACATGGGAATGCTGTGGAAGAATGCTACATTCCTTTCTATACGAGGATCTAGGAATCTTATGTGGATAAATCATAATAGATCTGGTGAAGGATTGGACTTTAAGGGGGGCGTATCATATAAAGTGCTTCAAAAACCAAGATAAATAATTTTGCGGGTCACCATGTGAGAGGATTTTAGAGCATATTATTCATAGAGATGGTCTGTTATTTGCCTACAAGAAGAATATATATATTTTTATTTGAAATAATCAATGGAGTTGGAAATATGGTAGAAGAGATGGACATCATCGTGGCATCTGAGATTGCCGTAAGTGAGTACGGAAAAAGATCCAATGATGGAATGAGAATTAGTTGTATTCCAGAGAAGAGGCCATGTGCTAGCTCTCATCTTGAACTCCGAATGTAGGGTAGTGATTGAGAGTTGTCCTCCCCTTAGCATAAGGATCTATTTGGAAATTCAGGTAAGTCAATATTTTCTTTCCCTTCCTTTATACTTTTTCATTCCCTTGGAACTCCTTTGGGGATTACATGGAATCCTATTGGGTGGTCCCCAATGGATTTAATTTTATTGTAGGTCATCCAAAAATAGGGATTTAAAAAAAATGGCTTCCCTATCCAGCCTTATTTGTTGGAGGAAGCTAGGTTGGAGGCCATGGATTCCCTATCTGATAAAAATATTGAGATACTTTATGTTTGGATATCCTTAGGGTATTTTGAGTATCCCTATAATATTCGATTGAGGAGAGGGGCTGCAAGATAAACTTGTCAAAATTGTTAGGATTATTGATCCTCCCTTGGTCAAATGTCTATTAGATTAATTTATCGTAACTTAGAAACCTTAATTAATTATTTGGGTCCACTAGTACCATTGGGTCCACTTGGCCTAATGGGGCCACATGTACCAGTAACTAGACTATGGGAAACACTGCTAGAGGTTAACTGCCACTTTTTGCATGTGCATGCATCCATTTGGGAAACTCCTAGACCAATCCCTACATTTTAGGAGCCACTGGGAGTCTCGACACCAACCTCCTTCAGTTAGTTGGATTTGGAACTAGTTAGTCTTAGTTATCCCCCAGTTAATTTCAGTTAGTTCACAATCAGTTAGATAGCACTAGTTATGCATGGCTAATGCATGAATGCAAGTGGAGTAGGAGAATTTTCCCACCTACCACACTCAGTTGCACTGAGTTAACCAGCTATCACTCATTGATTGACTTGTTGGACACCTAGGAGTTGATCTGTTGGACTCCAATATTAGCTAAGACACCATGAGTTTGATTATCAATTAGATATAGTCAGATCCAATGGATATATTTGAATTGATACCTAATGCATTTGATTTATTTTCCTATGTAAACTATTGTAACACCATATTTTATTATTGTGAATGATACTGTAAATTCCTGAGCAATACTCATATGTTTCCTATGTGGTTTGTTTTTTTTTAGTTTGTATCTTCATTCTCCATTTACTGCAAACATTATTAGAACTATCTGCTTGAAGATCTAAATGGCATTCAAATTATAATAAAAATAAGATTTGGGGATTGAGGGAGGTTTGAGTTGTAGTTCAAAAGCAGGTGAGACAAGGAAAACAATATTTATTGTACAAAGCATAGAATAGGGCCATATTGAAGGTGGTAGATCATAAACAAATGTTGATTGAAGGGGAACTTAGAGAAAGGATTACCCCTTGGGGTGGGTTATGATGAAAACCCTCTCCTTCAGCTACTAAGGGATGGGAAAAGAATCCAAATGAATAAACATCAATATATTAGTTTGGAGAATCAATGTAGATGTGTTTTTGTTTAGGATACCTTGGGGGAGGGAGGAATCATCCCAAGTATGTTAGAGATCTTACTATTTGGTTGGAACTTAATCGTTGTGGAATGCCTTGGGTAGATTTGGGGAATTAACTTCAGGATGAAATACAAAGAATATGAGATCATCTAATGTCAGGTCTTGTGTTTTAGGCATTGGATTATCACTCTTTTCACAAGAGATGGGAAAAAGTTTTTCCTTTATGAATAGGCACACAGATGTAATAAGGGAAAATTGTGTGTAACACGCAGGTTTCATTAACGAAACTCGTGTGTGCAACAATTTAGGATAACACATGAGTATGATTTAGGATAAAACATGAGTACAATTTAGGATAAAGCGCTAGTTGACAGGCTACCACCAGCGTGTATGTCCCAAACTCCTAACAAAACGTGTAACTGCTGGAATAAGAATTAAATGATTAAGACCATATACCTCTATAGAAACTGGGCTCTTCAATCCATTTTTCCTTTTGTGTGACAAATGGAAAAGGAGTATCGTCTCTCCCTCAGATTGTCACTTCTCCATCTAAGAAACAATACTCAATGTTTTGTCACATAATATGACAAATGGATTGAAGAGCCCAACTACTATAGAGGGATATGGCCTTAATCATCCAATGCTTATTCCAGCAGTTACACTTTTTTATTATGAGTTTGGGGAATACATGTAGCAGGGATTTCTCCCTTGCTACAGGGAAAGAATGGCTCCCTTCCATCTATAGGATGGAAGGGTAGGTTCCTGTATGGAAATGCAGAAAATAAATGGACAGAAAGCAAGAAAGAAAAAAAAGACAAGAAATGGCCAGAAGCCCCTCTGCAAACAATGTTAGGGCTTGACTCTAGCTACCTGCAAACAACTATTAGAAACAAAAACCTGCAAAACAAGTTAAGAAACAAACCTGCAAGCAAATATGGGTTAGAAAACAACTAAGCTACTAAAGCAAATACATGAACAAACAATGGTATACCTTCTCTTTGGTGCAATGGGCCACGATGCCCTGGCTAGAAGAAGCACCTCTCTCTCTCTCTCTCTTCACTATGGAGGAGCTATGGCTCAATGGGAGGATGAATGGATGAGAGGAGGGATGTGGGTGGCTTGAGAGACAAAGGGTCTCAAGGCATCCATGGGCAACATAATAGTATGCAAAGAGAAGAGTTGTTTGAGAGTGACCCCCACCCCTCCTTTTATAGCTTTTTTGGGGACTTTTAGTGTTTTAAGCCCTTGGTCAGGGATTTAGCCCCTTTTTGGGATTTTAGCCCCTTCTGCCCTAACTTTAGCTTCTTTTAGGGTTTTAGGCTCCTTTGAGGGGTTTTAGCCCTTTTTTGGAGACTTTAACCCCTAGGAGAGTTATTTAGGCTCCTTTTTGGGGTTTTTAAGCCCTTTTCTTCATTCTTAAGCCTTTTTGAGGGTGTGGGGGTCTAATGGAGTGATACAAGGGTCATGCATGGGTGTCCTTGGGTGGTGTAGGCCATGTAGAGCTGAGTGAGGGATTTTTTGGGTTAACAAATTTCCCCCTGATGTGTGAGGGAAGGAGCTCATCGTATGGCCAATGGAAATCATAGGATTTGCTACAAAGAGGTGGTGCTTATGGGGCTAGGGCATGGTGGCTTTTGGTTTTTTTATTAATATGGTTCTCATCAATGGGTGAGATACAAATAATGTGTGACATGTATATGGATGAGGCAGGCATTCCCATGCTCATGACAATGTCAAAAGAATAATTTGATCTATGCTCTAAAATACAAGAGTCGATCATATACAATTGATGGTACATAGTGGTTGCCTCAATGTGAGGATAAATACAATACTGATCTAAAGAACTGGTACATTGGACCCATGGCATTCTCATGGAATGTTATATCTTCATGACTGACAACTTGTTAGATATGGGGTGGTACATAGCTGTATGGACTCACTGACTGAGAGTCAGATTCTCTGTGGTACAAGTATGCTGCATCAATCATAAATCTATATAGAAGCACTACTGGGGCTTCTGAACACTGTCTCCAACACAACCCAGAAATCACAAGGGACATAACCTGTTTAGGTCCCTTGAATAGACTCATCAATGTGCTAGAGTCAGCTGACATCCGGGGTCTTCGACCAAATACTGCACGGACCAAACCCTATATGAATCTCAACGGTGTGATGATGTAGTTGAAGTCGAGCACGTGAGAAACAACCATCCCGAGAGGCACTGACGACTCCTCTCAAGTGGTCCAAGGAAATCATCAATGATGTTAATGAAACCAAGGTATAGGGACCTCTGGGTCTATCCTCTGGAATATGTGTGTTGTCATCGACAGAGGGAGACCTGCCCCTAGTCAAGAAAATGATGTTTCCTTGATCAAAAGCACGAGGGAGATAACCGAAAGGTGTGATACAATCTGCGGACTGACCCACTGAATGGGAGGGGGGGGGGAGAGGGAGGGAAAGAATTGAATAGGGGCACGGGGAGTGTGGTAGACTCAAACTTCCTTTGTTCATAGTATGATGATAGGGAAGACCAGGAAACACATGAAATTGACTCATGGGAATGGGATCATAGTTGTAATAGCGGGAATGTCACTGCAAATGGGAAATACTTGGAGGAGGTGGACACTTTTGATATTGATGGGATCCAAAGAAGACACATTGCAGAGTACTTTGAACAAAGGCAACCCAAAGTGGGAATGCTTCCAAACTGTTTTCTGTGAGGTGGTGTCTAGAGACACCATTATGGTACGATCTCGTGGATTTTTGGCGAGCCCGAGAAGGTAAATGCTCAATGGTGCTTTCAATTTTAGAGAGTCTGAAAGCACGAAGAAGACTCCAGTGGGTGCTCTTTTTCATTGGTAGTCTCCTGTGCCTAAAAAAGGATAAAAGTATACATAGGAGAGCTTGCCCATCCATTGGGGGATGAGAGACTTCTTTACCATTAGTGGCCCAATTAGGCCAGAAAAGGTTAAACCTATACTGACTGAATGGTCATTCAGATACTTTTACGAGCATGAATGAAACCAAGTTTGCTTGACAATATTTTCTTGATGAGAAGGCTGGAAAAGAGCTTAATGACAAACCATGGTGAGATTTTTTCATAAAGTGCACCCCCTTTGCCCGAGAAAGCATAAAAGTATGCAGAGGGGAACGGTCTTGGCTTGAATACGCCAAGGTGGTCCTTTTCATTTGATGGTCTACATAGTCCACAAAAGGAGGTAAATGAGATGATGTAGATGTCCTTTTCTATACTTTAGCAAGCAGGAAAGGAAGCAGTTGTTCTTGGCTATCGTTTCATTGTTTTTAGGAGTCAGAAAAGAGCTTAAACGAAACTCCAGTATGGTCAACCAATTGCTGTGGCACAGGAGGTGCCCTATGTCGGGACGGTGGACAGTGGTCCAAAGGTCATACACACAGTATGGATGGAGTAGAAGGCTCTCAAACATACCAATACATGCACGGGATAGATCGCGGCAGAGGCTTGCGAGTCGGTGTGGCAGAGGCACACAAACTAAGGTGTCTCTCGGACAAAGGTCAGGAGAGTGGTGTGTGAGTTGCGATGAATGGACTTGACTACATGTGATGTAAGTGCAAGTCTGGGGGAACTTATATGCCAGATACATGTAAGAAAAATAAATCATTTTGTTGACAATGGTCCAGAGGTCCACGTAAGGTGCGGTGGATGAAGTAGACAACTATGTGTTAAAATACAAAATAAGAAGAAAAATGGTGACCCTTAATGGGCAGTGTCCTGAGAATCCGCATGAGTAGCAGTAGGCAAGTGTGATGCAAGTACAAGTTAGTAGACACTTGTATCACCATGATGTGGCTCATAATCAAGGTAACTTTCGGGAAGCGATCTCGAAAATTAATTTTTAAACATGAGACGATGGTCTCATTAGGATTTTTGAGCCTAGAGGTGTGAGAGGTGTCTCGGACAGGCTCCAGGTGACTTTGGATTCGCAGCTAATGGTGCTGCCCCTAAATGGGGGGATTTATGATTTGTGGTAAAAACGTTGCAAAACAAAAAGGGAGAAAACTACGCTATAAGGGACTCTTAGTGGTGGTATTAGGCATAGCCTCTCTTGAGGTGGAGCTCGTTGCACGGCTTCTTCAAGAGTCGACCATTTGAGTCAGCAAAGAGGTATGCCCCCTTACCAAGACGAAGGTGTTTGGAAAGGCGGGGTGACAGAATATGGTCTTTTATGGGAAGAACCAATTCCACACTATGGCTTAAAGGGAATGGGGTAAAACCGAAGGCGGTCTTACAGATCTCTCCGTCATCGCGTAAGTGGTGCCGAGATAGATCAGGTGGATCTTCCACGATCTACGAGATGGAAGGGAAACTGGTGCTAGAGATTATATAAATGGTATTGATTGTGTCTTTGGTGGCCTTGCCCCCAATCTCTATTGGAGGAAGAGGGGCAAGCCTAGAGACGGGAGAAGTCTTTGATGGACCCAAAGGTAGGTGTAACATCATCTCAATTGTCTGGACATGCATTAGAGGAAATTTCAACTCAAAATGGGCCTCCTAAAATGAACTAATAAAATAATAGTTAAAATAATAAAATAATATTTATTAATTTTGGAGGAAGAAAAGAAAAAAAACTACTTTTTTCTTTGTATTTTTGACATATCTCCCCATGTTTTTACTCAAATTTTGATCGGGAGAGCTCATTGGAAGCGGAATTAAATTCCCCATCCAAAGAGTACCCACTCGGCATACTTTTGACGGACCCCGCTACCCGAAAAACAAGAAATACCTGAAAAAATGAAATGATGATGTCATCATTCCATTTTTTCAGGTATTTCTTGTTTTTGGGGTAGCGGGGTCCATCAAAAGTATGCCAAGTGGGTACTCGTTGGATGGGGAATTTAATTCCACATCCAACGATCTCTCCCGATCAAAATTTGAGTAAAAACACGGGGAGATATGTCAAAAATACAAACAAAAAAAGTAGTTTTTTTTATGATACCTATCCCCAAATTTATATTAAAAAAGTGTTTAAGACCTATACGGTATTTCAAATTTAAAGCAATTTCATTGGCTAACACATAATGACATGGAATTTGAATAAAAGTTAAAAGTCCCATTTTGAGTTGAAATTTCCTCTAATGATTCAACACATCCTGAGGCCTTAGAGGTAGGGTAGGTGGTTCAAGGTACCACACATGATCTCCCAGTTTGAAATCCTGTAGAATACGGGTTTCCAAGAAAAACTTACTCATGATCTTGGATGGTAGGAAAATGAAAGGGAAAATAAAAATGAAAAGGAAAAGGATCGTGTTGATCGAGAACGAACCCCAATGTTTCCCTAGTAACTAAGGTTGAGGTTGCGACTGTGGTTGGGGAAACAATGGAAGAGACAGATTTGATGGACCATCGATGATGGTAGAGACAAGAGGGTTTGTAGAATTGGGAATCATGTAAATGGACATGGTGTCTGAAGAAGGAGGTGGGGGTGAACTTCTTCGATCAGGGTGATCTCAGATTCAAGGGAATGTTGACGAAGGTCGGCTAAAGCGATCCAGAATCTGGGCAAGTCTTGACAATGGTGAGAATAGTGTCCATACAAACCACAAAGGGTGCAAGCATGGTTTGTTATCAATTCCTTCTTTCTCACTATTGGTGCGGTTGGAAGTTCAACCACGGGGAGGTTTTTGGTTGTGTCCATGGAATCCAAATGTGCATGGATCACTGGAATTTTAGGGCAATTCTGAGTTGGGTGGCCCTGTTGTTTCCAGACAGCGCAAGGAGGGATCTGTCGAGGTTCTGTGGTGGCTTTGGCGTTCTTTCCCCTGGCCCTTTTCGGGTGGGGCAGTGCAAGTGCAGTTGTGGTGGTTGCCTTTTGTGGGTCGGGTGGAGGGTGAGACTCGACTGCAATGGGTTGCACCGGGATTAAAACAACCTAGGGTATTGGTGGTTGAGTTGGTGGATCAAGATACCACACCGGAATTCCCAATGTAAAGTTAGGTAGGATTAAGGTGGCCATTACCAACTTGCTTATGACACCAGGCGGGGGAAAGAGGAAGGGAATCGTATGGACTGGAGATGAGCCCAGATAACTCCCTAATGGTTGTATGTGGGGGTGAGGTTGTGGTTGCGCCTGCACGTAATACTGCTGCTATGGATGATGTTGCGGCTATGGACGGTGTCATGGTTGGGGTTGGGGATGCAGCTGCGCTTGTTGTTTGGGTGTAGCGGTGCTGGATGAGACCATGCACAAGTCCATAGTCTCATTTTGTGTCGGTGGCGGTGACACTAAGGGGAAATGAGTTGTCATGGTGGTATCGGCAAACAACCCAGGGCCCACATTCAACAATGGGGAGGCTGGCGTGTTGTCAACCATGGTGTTGATTGTAGGGACCACATTGGCATGTGCTCAATGGTGGAAATGGTAGGGATAACATTGGCGGGTGTAGTTAACCCTTGTGGATCGTGATAAGTGAGTTGATCAACCGTCACGATCTTCCCTTCGTGGGGGAACATCATGAGATGAAAGACAGTTGATGCAACCACTCTCATGGCATACATATAACTTCTTCCGAGGAGAAGTTTATAGTCCAGTTGAGCGTTGACAACCTCTATGTCAATCAGAACTATCTTCCTGGCTAATATGATGCTATAGTCCAGTTGAGTGTTGACAACCTCTATGTCAATCATAACTATCTTCCTGGCTAATAAGATGGGGAAATGGGGGAGGATTCCTTGGGATTTAGTGGGATGGCCATCATAATCCCACAGAGTTGTGGAGGATGGTTGCAGAATTGGAGATCCAAGTTTCTGCCAGACTAGGGTAGACATAACGCACGTAGATGCCTCCTCATCTACTATGCACCAGTGCACAACCAAATTTTGGATAGACACCGAGATTTGGAAGGAGATGGTGGATGGCATGCACTGTTCTCCATTCTTCGTGTCGAATGTGATCAAATTGGAGTCGGAGGGGTCTACGGCCCCAAGGGCGGCTAGTAAGGATTTTCGCTACATTGGGCATGTTTTGAGTACCTCCACAGAACACATGGTTGTTGGTGTTTGGTCCAAATCATCCATGATGCTATAGCTGACCGCAGCTCTAGCTGTGGCATTATTGACCACTCGGCATATGGGGGGGTAGGGGAAAGGGGGTAACTGAAGAGGTGCATTGACCGATTTGGACGTGGATGTGACTGATGTGTCAGCGGGTTCGGTGGTGGTTCTGTACTAATTCCATTTGGTTTGTAGCTTGACCTCTTTAGTCATCATGGCTAGCAAGTGGTGGACACCTGTTTCATCCATGGGAGGTGCCCCCGGAGCGTTGGGATTGGGTTGGGGACGGGGTGTGGTTGCCACCAATCCTTGAACTGGTAATGGGTTCTGAAGCACCATAGGAGGAGGTCCTTGTGGTCCCAGGTTGGGTTGGGCTTGATTTGTAGCATTGGCGGCCTATTGAGCCTCGTTTTGAATGGCCTGCTTGGTGCGACCCATGAGGGGACACTCGAATGTGTAGTGCCCATAGACCTCACAGAGTGTGCACGGTTGTTTTGTGCGCAACGGGGCGTTGCGTCTTGGTGCATTTGGTCATGGGGGATTTTGGGTGGGTCGGTTTGCCACAGCATTGTTGGGTGGGTTTGGTTGTTGACCACCTCCCTACGGTTAATTATTGGCTTGGTTTCGGGGTTGATTATTCTGGGCCTGCCCTTGTTGATTATTGGGGGCTGGTTGGTTGGGACTATTTTGTTGTGCAAATACTTGTCCCAACGGATTAGGTGAAGCAAGGTGGGGGCTTGAACTGCTTGCAATGGTGGTGCATAATAAATTTGGGTGGGTGGAGGTTCCATAAATGTGGGCATTTTCCTCGCGTATTGTTGTTTTTTCCATGCCAAGGCCTGAGCCTGCTGTGGTGGTGCAGGTTGTGCGTAGGAAGTTGTTGCTCCAAACTGGGACATCATTCTGGCATATTCTAGAGTTTGGTTTTGGTAGGAAACACTAGCAGTGTTGCTTGGTTGTGGTGGGACTGCAGGTCGTGTCAAAAAGTGTTGTGGTTGTTGGGAGACCGAGCCTATGATGCCATCTGCTGCATGGGATGCCCCTGGTGCATCCCGGTAGGAAGTACCCAGACGAGGAGCGTCTGGAATGACAATGTAGAGGTATCCAGACTGTGTGTAGATCAGTTCAAAATATTGGGATTTTATTATGGCCTCTTCTTCGGATTGAGAACGTTCAGATGCGACGTCCTTTACTATGGGTGGGAGCAAAGTTTTGAGAAACCAATCCAAAAATATCTTGTCGTCAAGTTGGATCTTGCACAAACTACGACATCATCGCCACTCATGGATGTGGTCGGTTATATGTGTCGCGGTGCTCTAGCGGCAGGATAACAATATCTCCACCCCTTCATCATATCTGACGGGGATTTGGAAATATTGCAAGAACATGAAAGCTAAGGAGTTGAAATCTGGGTACTTGGCTTATGGTATCTCAATGTACCATTTGGTTTCTGCACCTGTGAGGGTGCGTTGGAATAGTCTTAGCCTGATCGAGTCATCTACGATGCTATTTGAGGAGCACCATAAATGGAATGTCATGATGTGATTTTGGGGACACTCCCTTGCCTTCCCTTCAAACTTGGGAATGTCTGAGGGAAGTTTGGTTGGCATGGGGGGCCAAAAGGTTTGATGGCAGATGGATTCGTTTGTCAATTGAGCCAAATCATGCAAGTTAAGATGATCCATGAAAGGCATATTTGACCCCAGGTTGATGTGAGATGGGGAAGGTATGGTGGTGGGGTTTGTAGGTGCATAATGTACCTGCATAGCTAGGGGTGCTGGTGGTGCCATTGTAGATGGGCCAATGCCCCCAAGTGTGGTGTGAGGGATAGTGTGGATGGAAGGTCCACTACCCCCATGTGTGACAGGAGGGGCAGTGTATGTGGAGGGTCCACTGCCCCCAAGTGTTGTAGGTGGGGCAGCTTGAGTGGTTACTATGGCTGGTGGAAACTGACTGATAACAGTTTGCATGACCATGATGGGGCCACCTACAGGGTTGTTGGTGATAATTTGGGGTGTGGACATGGGTCCACTAGCAATTGCTATGCCGGAAAATGGATCCGATTTTGCACCAGCCATGGGGCTTGATGGTGCTGTGTGCAAGTCTGGTTCAGACTGATACGAGTTTGAATCTGAATCAGAGGCTGTGTGGCCTTCTGATGGTGTGAGAGGTCATTGAGAATGGTCTCAACGATGTCAATTCAATGACCCAAATTGTGGTGGTTCGCCTCTTAGGCAAGAGGAAGAGCGTGAGGGATCAATTGTGTTATATTTGTGTATCAAACTGGTGGGAATGATATTTTGTACCCCGGTTTCAATGGCTTCCTATTGGCTATAGGTGGTCACTCGGCCACCAAGACTGCCAGAAGACAGCTCTTGGCTTTTTCCTCATGGGCATTCTACTCAATCGGTGGGGGTTGTTGCCCGTTTCACTTGGCAATTCCTCTCAGCGGCCAGCTACTTTGGGGTTCCCATGGTACTCCTCACAATGAGTTTCTAGGCAGAGCCCAAGTACTTCCCATGGTTAAGGCAGTCAAGGAATTATATCCTCAAAGACTGCATATTTTTGAACTTAGTGTAAATTAATCAATATTAGTGGCTCTCTCAGCATCATGAACTGAGTTGGGTTGATTACGTCATATGGTGTATATGTCTTGTTGTTTTTCTGTCATTAGGTGGCTGCAAATGGTTTATGAAATCATCATATTGTGGTAGAGTTCATATCATTGTAAATAAAAGCAGTAAATAATGAGAAATGTTGTAGACAAATACGATTTTTTACCCTGAATTGTGATGGCCTAACTAGGTGACTAACTTGCACCTATATTCTTCTTCAACCAAGAGAAGGTGTTGGGCTCTCAACACAATGGGACTAAGCCCATCCGTAGATCCACAGTTCACCTCCCGGATGCAAGGTTGGTCAACAGGGAGGATGCTTAGTGCCATGAGAAGCCCTCCTTCTCTACCCCCTCTACCTTCTAGGTCATCCGTTTTTAATGGTTTAGAACAATATTGGGTGAAGGGCATGTTACTATATGAGTTGTACCCTTCATCTTATCCCAGAATACCCAAAAGGGTGATCACTGGGTAGAGGAGGAAGGGTAAGCAAGATTTGATTTTAAGTCAGTTTTAGTTAGGCTATGTTCATTAACAAATTAAAATTTTTTGGATTTACACTTTGTTTGTACATGAAATTGCAATAAAATAACACAGAAACAGAAATGGGACTATTGTGCTGGACAGAGGCGGCTGAGCCGCACTGACAGTCCTTAGTAAACTAAAAATTAACTTATGAGTGACAGACCACACATTTCGGGTCAAATGTGGCGAGGGGGTCGCCAAATTTTTCCAGAAATAGGCGAGGGGGTCGCACAGATTTCACAGACAGAAGCGGTATACCTTTCTAAAGGAAGTCACACCTTTCAGGGGAAAAAGGGTGACCTGGTCGCGCCTGTGAGGCCTAAATGAGCGACCTGGTCCCTTGTTTAGGCTCGATAAGTGCGACCTACTTCGGATTTGGGGTTTTTTTTATCCTGAGTCAGATCTGACTGACAGTAACCTATATTGTGGCCAAACAGACTCGAATTTTCCTTGTAGAGGCTTCGGCAACAATAAAAACTGAAAATAAACAGGATTTAAACTATAATTGAAAATAAATTTTAACCTAGGACACAAACTGAAATAAAACTTTGAAATTTAAAAAACTGAACCAGGGATCCTATGGGATCGACCTAGTATGGTCGCTAGTTCTGTAGCAGGGATTTCTCCCTTGTTACAGGGAAGGAATGGCTCCCTTCCATCTATAGGATGGAAGGGTAGATTCCTGTATGGAAATGCAGAAAATAAATGGATAGAAAGCAAGAAAGAACAGAAGGACAAGAAACAGCCGAAATCCCCTCTGCAAACAATGTTAGGGCTTGACTCCAACTACCTGCAAACAATTATTAGAAACAAAAAACCTGCAAAACAAGTTAAGAAACAAACCTACAAGAAAATATGGGTTAGAAAACAACTAAGATACTAAAGCAAATACATGAACAAACCATGGTATACCCTCTTTTTAGTGCAATGGGCCACCATGCCCTGGCTGGAAGAAGCACCTCTCTCTCTCTCTTAGCTATGGAGGAGCTATGGCTCAATGGGAGGATGAATGGATGAGAGGAGGGATGTGGGTGGCTTGAGAGACAAAGGGTCTCAAGGCATCCACAGGAAGCATAACAGTATGCAAAGAGAAGAGTTGTTTGAGAGTGACCCCCACCCCTCCTTTTATATTTTTTTTGGGGACTTTTAGGGTTTTAAGCCCTTGGTTAGATATTTAGCCCCTTTTTGGGATTTTAGCCCCTTCCTCCCTAACTTTATCTCCTTTTAGGGTTTTAGGCTCCTTTGAGGGCTTTTAGCCCCTTTTTGGAGGCTTTAGCCCCTAGGAGAGTTATTTAGGATCCATTTTGTGGGTTTTAATCCCTTTCCTTCATTCTTAATCCTTTTTGAGGGTGTGAGGGTATAATGGAGTGATACAAGGGTCATGCATGGGTGTCCTTGGGTGGTGTAGGCCATGTAGAGCTGAGTGAGGGATTTTTTAGGTTAACAATACACACGAGTGGTATTCTTTCAACTAGCATTTTACATGTGAGTTGACCACAAAAAACTCGCGATTTATTCTAAAAAGTTGCACACACAAGTTTCCTCAAGGAAATCCACATGTTACATGCAGTTTTCCCTTGTTACACCCACGTGTCCCTTAAAAAATCATTGAAAATAAAAAACAAGTTAATTAAGAGGTGGTTGAGGTCGATATGATAACTTCCCCACCTTCCCTAACTGTCCCATCCTCGTAAATTCTATTCTCATTTGACCTTAAAAACATGAGAGAGGTTAGGGATATGGGAGAGACCATTGGATGTAATGTCATGCTAGAGGATTCTCATTGGAGAAGAGGAGCAAGGAGACCCAAAACTTGGTTTCAAGAAGTGCATTTTAGACTGAGGTAATTGTACTTGTTTCAAGCATTTGATAAATAAAGAGTTTTCTTCCTTCCCAATTGATGGTATATACTTTTGGTTATTGAATGGTTTATGTTCATGAACTTGTGCTTATGTTAAGTTTCAGTTCTTTTATTTGTTCATATACCAGATTATAATATCTAAGGGTGATTTGAGAAAGGTATTTGTCTCTTTCAAGTGCTAAAACATTTCATTGAGGATTGGTTTGAATAAAAGTTAAATCTAGGACCAACCTTTAAGGAAAATGTATACTCTCTCTCAAAAAATTGAACCTGATTTCATTATTTCTTAGAAGATTAGCTTTGGTTTGGGTGTAAGTAAAATTTATTACAGTCTGATTAAAAACCTTAGTATGTTGGTGACCTCCTTAACCCTAGTCATATGAAAAATTTCCCTAACAACAAAAATATCGACCATATTGGGGAGTATCAGCTGCTTTCGGGTTTTCTTGCAAGTATTTATTCTAGTTTTTGTATCTTCTGGTCCTAGTTTGAATATGCAGAAGTCATATCTTTATGAGCCCAACCCATAATTTTTCTCTGACTGAGTTTTAATTCCTTTTTTGAAAGATTTTTTAGCACCTGTGAGTTTTCTGGAAAAACATGTCTTTCCTCCTATGCAGCACATGTCACACGCACTTTTCTCACTAAACAAGCACGTGTTTTCCTTTAGACATTGTTGGCAAGTTAGGATTTTATTTTTCAGATTGTCCTTTAGTATTTGGGGAGTTCAAACTCTTTCATGAATCATGTTGGCGTGTTTCCAACACTCTGGTCTTTGTCTTAGATAAATTGCAAGTTCTTTTAAGTTTTTTTGGTGTGAAAGTGTGTGAAGAAAATTTTGTTTTAGTCTTGCTACTTGATATGTATTTAGATTCAGTGTGGCTTAGATAATTGTCTATCAACCTCTATTGATTCCATGTGCAATTATTTACCTTGTTGCAGGTTGGTTGGCACACCCTATTTCTTCCAAGTTGAACAACTTTGTCTAGGGCACATTTTTGTCTTTCCAATTTAGTTGTTGTCAAATCTCTTAGGTTATTTGAGGTCTGTTCTTATCAGACTTAATCCATAGTCTGGTTTGTTTAAACTTTTGCAGCTTATTTATAAAGTATTCATATTCCATTGTTCTTATTCCATTTTTAAGGAAAATAAAAACAAATGCAAGCTTTATGCATTATAGTCTAGTTGCATTAGTTAGGTGCATTTCCATGTTTTTGAAATTTCAAAAGGAAAAAGAAAAAGAAAAGGTTGTTATTCCCAAAGTCACATAGTGCGTTTCATTTATTTCAAAAAAGAAAGACTAAGTGAAAACATAAGTTTTTGAAACTTATTATATCATACATTTTTCACTTTCTTGTCGAGTCTGAACATTCCACTAGTTTCACGACCTCTTACTTTTGAGTAATAAACAACTGTTAAAAAGAAAGCTCATAATTAAAATAAATTATTAACTTTTATTTTTTAGGGACAAACACATACTAGTATAGGTTAGTGTTTTGGGTTAGGATTTATCCTTAAAATACCCAAAACTATTAAACTAGAACATAGTGGCCATTCTTTTAGGAAATCCAACATTACAAAGAGGTGAACCAGAAAGCTCCTCTCACATAGGAGTTAAGCATGAGGTTGAGTGAGATTGAGTTTTAGAGATAGCCATCCAACACTCACTTGAGCATATACCATAGTTGTATTTTGTTCGGGGATTCTTTCATTACCACCTTTGGTCCCGTGTGGTGCTAGTACCATTTGAGATTCGAGCTTAGCTACCCTGCCCATGCACATCAACTAGATTAATTACTATTCCTCCAAACCCTCTTTGTGATTTTGGTATCCTTAGTATCTCTACCTTTAGGGATCTTACACAAGTGACAGTGGAAGGTTATTTCCACTGTACCTAGGAAAAACGTGGGAGGAAATGCAATTCTTTGGAAAATTGGTTGGTGATTCAAACACTTGCCCCAAAGCGATTGTATTGTGGACCTCTGGTAAATGTACTTCAACCTTCACTAGTTAGTTATGGGATCTCATCATCCCAGAATTCCTTTTGGAAGGTATATCTGTATGCTTGGGATGGATACTTAGGCAAATTTTCTAGTTGGTTGTGGAGCCTGATCTTCTTGATTCAGAGATGCTATTTCAACTATGTTTGCATCCTAGCACCTGATGAGAGGGGGGGTGTGGGGGGTATTCCCCCCCACTATAGTCGTCATGGGGTCTAGGGAAGGGGGCAACTATTTTGGGAGCCCCCCTAGTGGGGGTTCAGGGGAAGCGCCCCTTTTAATATATTGTAGTATTGTAAAAAAATATCTGTGATTGTGTGAGAGAGATTGTGCTAGTGTGAAGAGGAAGTGCAACAGGGTTGCTGCAGGTTGTATCTTGTTTAATTGTTATTGCTCTGCTCCTATTTTTTCTAACAATTGGTATCAGATCCAAAAGGTCTGTTTCATTGGTAATCTCACATAAAAGAAGAGTTCATGGTTAGAGTGGGAGCAATGGCAGAAGAAGGAAAGTTTAGGGTAAAAAAATGTAACGACCAAAACTACTAGTTATGGAAGATGCAAATAGAGGAATATCTGTACCAGAAGGATCTATTCCTACCGTTTGCCAAAAAAACAAAGTAGTCGACGACTATGAAGAATGAAGAATGGGAGGTTCTTGATAGAAAGGAACTTGGAACAATATGGTTGTGCCTAGCTTCGTCGATGGCTTTCAATATCTCAAAAGAAAAGACAACAAAGGGTGTGACGAGCGCATTGGCTAAGCTCTATGAAAAACCCTCATCTTTCAACAAGGTATTTTTAATGAAGCATTTATTTAATATAAAGATATCAGAAGGTTGATCTGTTCCTGACCATTTAAATGAATTTAATATGCTTACTAATTAGTTAAGTTCTTTAAAAGTGAACTTTGATTATTAGGTTAGGGATCTTATAATATTGTGCTCATTACCAGAAAGCTATAATAGTTTGGTCATGGCTGTAAGTAAATCTATTCCTATTCAAACACTCTTAAATTTGATGATGTTATTAATGTTATTCTTAGCGAGGAAATGCAAAGAAAAAGTGTGGGTGAGACATCAGGTAATGTGTTGACCATGGAAAGCAGGGAAAGACAAAAGGAGAGAAGAAGGAGCCTAGGTAATCGTAGAAAGTATAGAAATGGCATATCCAAGTCCATATTTGGAAAGATAGAGTGTTGGAACTATGGTGAGAAAGGAAATATGAATAAATACTACAGAGCTCTAAAGAAGAAAGGAGACAAGCATCAGGAGATTACTCATGAAGAAAATGTAGTAGTTGATGTGTTACAAGATGCTTTGATTCTTGCATTAGATGATACTAGTGATTACTGGGTAGTAGATTCGGGGGCTTCAAGTCATGCTACACCCCATAGGAAATTGTTTCATGATTATGTTCAAAGTGATCTTAGACATGTTTTATTGGGGGATGATGAACCATGTAAAATTGTTGGAATGTGTAATGTACAAATTAAGTTAAATAATGGAAATGAATGGCTGCTAAAAGATGTAAGGAATATTATTTCTATGAAAAGAAATATGATCTCAACAAGAAAGTTGGGAGATAGTGGATGTTTGTCTACGTTTGGAAAAATGTGGTCGAAGATCACTGAAGGAGCACTGGTAATAGAAAAAGGAGATATGATAGGTACATTGTATTTATGTCCTCATAGTATTGATTACTCTATCTTTGTAGATTCCACATAAATAGGTGCAACGTTATGGCATCATAGGCTTGGCCACATGAGTGAGAAGGGGATGCAAATTTTCCACACTAGGAAATTGCTTCCAGATCTGAAGCAGGTAAGTTTGGAATTATGTGAGAACTGAGTTTATGGAAAACATAAGAGAGTTAGATTTATCAGGGTTGGGAAACAAAAGAAGAGTGAAAAGTTAGAGCTTTTGCATACATATGTATGGGGACCGGTTCAAGTACAATATCTTGGTGTCTCTCATTATTATGTTACTTTTATTGATGATGCAACTAGAAAAACTTGGGTTTATTGCATTAGAAAAAAATCTAATGTGTTTTCTACTTTTAAGAAGTGGAAAGGTTTGGTT
Organism: Pseudotsuga menziesii; assembly: GCA_001517045.1. Lineage (NCBI taxonomy): Eukaryota > Viridiplantae > Streptophyta > Pinopsida > Pinales > Pinaceae > Pseudotsuga > Pseudotsuga menziesii. Next base: position 964,257 of record LPNX010097526.1, on the reverse strand, counting down.
GACAATGTGACAGGAAAAAAGTTGAAATGTCTCAGATCTGATAATGGAGGTGAAGAGAAGACAATCCATGGAAAACCACAAGAAAATGGTGTGTCAAAAAGGATGAATAGAACAATCATGGAGCATGCAAGGTGTATGTGATTGCATGCAAGGTTACCCTTAAATTTTAGGGTTGATGCTGTAGATACTGTTGTTTATTTAATAAACACAGGGCCTTCAAGCACTTTGGAGGGTGGAATTCCAAAGGAGGCATGGACATACAAAAATGTAAACTACACATTTATGAGAACTTATGGTTGTGAATAAGTTGTCCATATTGATAAAGAAAATAGAACAAAGATTGAGGCTAAATCTAATAAATGTACCTTTACTGGATATGGGGTTGATGATTTTGGTTATCGCTTATGGGATTATGAAAATAAAAAAATAATTAAGAGTAGATATGTAGAATTCAATGAAAAGGTTATGTACAAATATCAGTTGCATGGAAAGAAAGAAGAAAAGTGTTGGAGACATTTACCCACCATGCACACTTAATTTGGTCAATTTGGCCTTGTTAAACCACTATCCTAAGTTTTATTGACTTAATCGGCATCAAATGAGCACACTATGACATCAGCATGAGCACATCCATGCTTACGTTTATTCAAGGAGGCCAACTAAGCCTTCTCCTTCATTCGGGGAGGCTAACTGGGATTCCTCCAAACAAGGAGCACTCTGGGGGTGATCTGAGTGTCATAAATGCACCTAATTGCTAATTGATGGTTACAATCAGTTAAGATAAGTGGTTAAGGTTCCTCCACTCATTATATTGATTATTTTTATTAATATTTATGAACTAGAGTCAACTAAGGCACCTCCAACCACCTATGATGACCAGTTTGACTTCAATTAACCTCATCGAGGTTCATTAGAGTTAATGATGCACTACCACTTGTTGGTTTCCATGCAGTGACATGTGTCTGAGGTAGTTTCATTGAGACTCAATCATCCATTGCACTCTGACTTAAGTTAGGACTCATTTGAGTCATTCAGGACTTGATCAGTTGTTTAACTAGTGTGTTTACTGTGGATTACATTTAGTTAAGCTACACCCATTCATTCAATTCAAATGACCTCCTTGGGAATTCAAATTGTCTTGGAATTCAGCCATCTTGCATGATCATTGTATTATATTATTCATTCTTTATTGATTATACAGAGTTGCTACTCCTATTGAAGCACCATTTATGTCATTTTCATGCTTAATTGTCTGAAATATCTTATGAGACTGTGTTTTAGTCCCTAGATTAATGTGACAGATTATTATGGTATCAGATCTCACAGCGGGACGAAACTCAGATATCTCAAAAACATGGTTTTTGACAAATCTTGCATGAAAAATTGAGCAAAAGCTCAAAATTCCAGCACTGCACCAAACGTCGAGGCTTACCACTTGATACCCCAATTAAAGGAATTGTTGATCAAGCTTGCTTGATCACTTATGTTGGGTGTGATGAAAGCCTAAAATGTGTAGGTTGTCCGACCTTACGGTGCCCCTTTTGTTGTGATTTGCATGTTTTAATAGGTGAAAGCATTCGCTCTAGCAGTTTGAGATGGCTTCTTCCATCGAACTCTTGACTCCGTTCAATTTCCATTCATGGAAAGGAGATATGGAGATCCAACTACATGCCAGAGCATTCTACTAGGTCACTCTGGACACTAAAAAAGAGCCTACTCATGTGATAGACAAAGCTATATTCTTGAACAAGAAAGATGAATCATTCAGATTCTTGTGTCTCTCTATTTCTCGGGATCTTCTTTTCCATCTTTCGGGATTGAAGACTCCAAAGGAAATTTGGGACAAATTGGACACCCTGTATGGAAAAAAGGATGATTTGAGAGTTTACCAGCTTGAAAATGAGTTGATGTCTCTCCAACCTTCCAATTTCGACACCTTAAATGATTTTTTCATAAAGTTCAAGCACATTGTCTTACTGTTGAAGCAATGTAAGGTGGACAAGGAGGATGATCAGCTCATCCTCACCATTCTCTCCAAACTTGGAGCTTATTATTCAATGTTTGTCTCTACATTCCATCCGGGGAATCTCACAACCCCTGGATGGAAGATTCATTCACTCAATGCCTTCATTGAGTCCCTAACAAGTGAACATGATAAGCTTTTCTAGATGGGGATCATCAGATCCTCCCATGATCAAGCCCTCTATGTCTCAGGGCCCAAATATCTAAAGGGTAAAGGAAAGCAATAGAAGAACCCAAAAAACAAATTCAAAGCTCCTAAGACTAAAGTTGAAAACCAGAAGCATGAAGAGCCTTCCAACTCGAAGAAGAACAAAAACAAAGGGCATCATGGAAAGGAAAAAGTACAGTGTTCATACTACGGGAAGGGATTCCAACCTAAACATGCCTGCATGAAAAATAAACTTGATCAAGCTACTTATCTTCTTGAGAAAAATCACATCAATCTTTCGAAAATCTTTCAGAGGAGAGATCTGCAAGATTGGGAACCACAACATGAAAGAGGTCATGCTCTCATGGAAATCACTTTGAAGTACAAATCTCTCTTGATATATTCTGGAGCTTCAAATCACATGATGGATGAAAGAGACTCTTTCTAATATTTGGAGACCAGAAAATCCATTCCCATTCACATGGTAGATGACTCCACAATCATATCCGAAGGACAAGGTACTGTATATCTTGAGGATGGTTATTTTTCCAATGTTCTGTATGTACCATCTCTTGCACCAAACCTCCTAAGTGTTTATAAAATGACACATGCAGGAGTGCCCAAGAGAGTCTCCTTTATCCCATATGATTTAGAGATCACAAAACTTGCATTCGGAAAACTTGTAGCAAAATTCCTTGCAAACCATCATGCAAAAGCCTACGAGTTCTCCCATTTTGTGGTGGATGCAAAGCCCACTGCATTGCTGACTCATGGAAATCAAGTTAGTAGACTGTGGCATGATACGTTCGGCAACCTAAAGTTTAAATACTTGTAGAAATTATAGAATAATTCTATGGTTGAAGGCCTCCCAAGCATCAAAGATACCACTGGAATTTGCAAGGGTTGTGTTGTTGGCAAGCACCCTGAGCATAAGTTTGATCAGGCGAAGGAAAGCTGAGCATCATGCATCTTGGGACTGATACATTCTAATATCAGCAGTCCCATGCCTATCACATACATTAATGGATCAATGTACATTCTGACTTTCATTTATGACTTTTCCAAATACACATGTGTCTTTTTTATCAAAAACAAGTCGGAAGTCTTGGAAAAATTCATTGAATTGAAGGCATTGATTGAGAATGTGTCCAAAAAAAAGATCTGATAATGGAAGGGAGTGTATCAGTAATGAGTTACTGCATATATGTTCCCAAAGTGGTATTCAGATCCAACATTCAATTCCCTACACTCCCCAGCAGAACGGTGTAGCGGAGAGGAAGAATCGGTATCTCAAGGAGATGACCACTTCTATGCTGGAATCAAAGAAGTTGGCTGCAAATTTGTGGGCTGAAGCCATTCATGCTGCAGCATATATTCAGAACAGATTTCCACACTCATCCATGAAATGGAAGACCCATTTCGAATCATATTTCGGACACAAGCCGGATGTGTCGAATCTAAGGGTGTTTGGGTCCACTGCATGGGCCCAAATTTTGCTTGATAAAATGAGGGATTTGAAATTGCAAAGAATAGAATGTCTGTTTATTGGATATCCTGATGAATCTAAAGGTTTCAAGCTATTGGATATAAAAAAAAATAGATCATCATTGAAAGAAGTTTCATGTTCGATGAGCCTCTTCAGGAGGTGGAACTAATGAAGGAGAAAACTGTTGAATTTCCTTCCTATTCTACTAAATATTTGGATGATGTAATTTGGGGTGATTACCCTGATTTGGATCCTATAATTTTTGATACCAGTGTACAAAAAACATCAGATTCTAAATCAAAACCTGAATTACAAAATCATCTCCCAACTTGTGCCCGACAGACACTCTCCTCCGCAGGAGATAAAATTGGAAATCCAGATGATCCAAGGAGAACCCAGTCTGATTTCCAAAGTGTAGGTATTGCACTCTCTTTTCCTAATAATTTTCTATCTGAATCTTGTTATTTAATGATAATTTCATATCCTAAGTCTTACTACCATGCTCGGAAGGATCCGAGATGGCATGCCATGGATGAAGAGATGAATTCTCTTCAGAAAAACACCACTTGGGAGCTAGTTTCTCTTTCTCTGGGGAGGAAATTGGTTCAATGCAAGTGGGTGTTTCAGAATAAGGTTGCTGCTGATGGAAGCACCTAAAAATATAAGGAAATTCTGGTATCAAAATTTTTCTCCCAAGTCCAAGGTGTGGACTACCATGATACTTTTGCAATAGTTGCAAAAATGGACTCCATCTGCCTAGTTTTGGCAATTTTCGCATCTAAGCACTGGGAAGTGCATCATATGAATGTTAAGTATTCCTTTATACAAGGAGATATTAATGAGGAGATATAAATTAAGCAGCCTGAGGGATACATATCTGATCCATATTTGGTTTGCAAGCTAAAGAAGTCACTATATGGGTTAAAACAAGGCCCAAGAGAGTGGTATTCCAAGATCGATGCCTTCCTTCTCTCGCAAAACTTCCAAAGGTGTAATCAGATCCGAATGTGTATATACAGCAATATGATGATAATTTTATTATTATTTTTTTATATTTTGATGAATTACTGATTACAGGTAGCATAGTTACTTCTATTTCAGTCATCAAAACTGCTCTCCGCAATGCATTTGAAATGAGCGATTTGGGGCTCTTGAAGCAATTTATGGGGCTCAAAATTGAGAAAATGTTTGATGGGATAATGGTCACTCAGTAAAAATACATATTAGACCTATTATTCAATTTTAAAATGGCTGAATGTGGGAATGATACATTCCATTTACTTTCAGGGATCAGCCTTGAAGAAGGAGAAAGCACACCTCCCATGGACTGCACTATTTATCAGCAACTGATAGGTAGATTTCTCTACTTGACTCATTCTTGGCATGATATATGTTATACCATGAATGTTGTGTCAATATACATGTATCAGCCTCATTATATTCATTGGAAGGCAGCCAAGAGTATCCTCCAGTATATTCAGGGAACCAGGACCTACGACATTCACTATGCTGCAAACTCAGAGCTAGAGCTGGTTGGTTACACAGATTTCGATTGGGTGGGTGATTCTATTGATAGAAAATATACTTCCAGATATGTATTCATGTTTTTTGGTGGCCCCATTTTCTGGTCTATCAAAAATCAGGCCTCCATAGCATTGTCTTCAGCAAAGGCCAAATACCGAGGAGCGGTGAATGCTTGCATCCAAGCTGTTTGGTTGCAAGGAGTTCTTTCAGAGTTTGATCTTGGCAGTACTTTTTCCACTGTCCTCTTTTCTGAAAATCAAAGTGCTATTAATATATCCACAAATCTAGTTACCATGCAGAGGACCAAGCATGTAGAGATACACATGCACTATATCAGGGAATTGGTGCATGACAGGACCATCACTGTGCAATACTACCCTACTGATGAGCAGATTGCAGACATCTTCACCAAGAAATTTTCAAAGAAGAAGTTCACTTAACTCCGTTCACTGTTGGGGGTGAGTTCATCAGGCTGATCATATTACTTTCCAGTGTTCAGCTTGAGGGGGGGTTTCCCACTAGGTTTTCCCTCTTTCCTTACTCAGATTTATTTTTGAGCATTGTTTGAGTTACATTATTGTACAGGGTGACTTATGGCCTTAATTACTGGGGCCCGAGCATTTCATGCACTTTATGTTTCTACTCCTCTGAGTATAGCTTTAGGGGGAGTGTTGGAGACATTTACCCACCATGCACACTTAATTTGGTCAATTTGGCCTTGTTAAACCACTATGCTAAGTTTTATTGACTTAATCGGCATTAGATGAGCACACTATGGCATCAGGATGAGCACACCCACACCTACCTTCAGTCAAGGAGGCCAACTAAGCCTTCTCCTTCATTTGGGGAGGCTAACTGGGCTTCCTCCTTCAAATAAGGAGCACTCCAGGGGTGATCTGAGTGTCATAAATGCACCTAATTTCTAACTAATGGTTACATCAGTTAAGCTAAGTGGTGAAGGAATATCCACTCATTATATTGATTATTTTTATTAATATTTATGAACTGGAGTCAACTAAGGAACCTACAACCACCTCTGATGACCAGTTTGACTTCAGTTAACCTCATCAAGGTTCATTGGAGTTAATGATGCACTACCACTTGTTGGTTGGCATGCAGTGACATGTGTCTGAGCTACTTTCAGTTAGACTCAGTCATTCATTGCACTCCAACTTCAGTTAGGACTCATTTGAGTCAATCAGGACTTAATCAGTTGGATAACTAGTGTGTTTACTGTGGCTTACATTCAGTTAAGCTACACCCATTCATTCAATTCGAGTGACCTCCCTGGGAATTCGAATTTTCTTGGCATTCATGCATCTTGCATGATCATTGTATTTTATTATTCATTATTTATTGATTACACAGAGATCCTACTCCTATTGCAGCACCATTTATGCCATTTTCATGCTTAATTGTTTGAAATCTCTTATGAGACTATGTTTTAGTCCCTATATTACTATGATAGATTAATAAAATGGAAAACACCGAGTACACAATGCTTGATGAAATCAAAGAAAATGAAGTTCCAAAGGAACCAGAAAATCAAGAGTAGTAGCAGGTACCTCAAACTCCTACAAATGTAAGAATATATACCAGGTTAAGTAGACCCCCTGAACTATTCTCTCCTTCACTATATTATTTATTGATGACTGATTATGGTGAACCACAATGTTATGAAGAGGAAATGTAGATATAAACTAGAAAGAAGTGGGATCAAGGCATGAATGAGGATATGGATTCATTGGTAAGAAATCAGACTTGGGATTTGGTTGAATTTCCTGTAAGAAAAAGAGCATTGTAGAATAAATGGGTTTACAGGTTGAAGGAAGAAGATGGAGGAAAGAACCGATACAAGTCTAGACTTTTTGTAAATGGGTTTGCACAAAAGAAAGGTATAGATTTTGATTAAATATTTTATCCTATTGTTAAAATGACTTCAATTAGGACTATTTTAACTCTAGTGTAAGTAGAAGATTTGCATCTTGAACAATTAGATGTAAAACAACCTTTCTCCATGGGGATTTATAGGAAGATATTTATATGTAGTATCCACAGGGGCATGAGCTCAAAGGGAAGGGGAATTTGGTTTGCAGGTTGAAGAAGAGCTTGTATGGCCCGAAGAAAGCTCCAAGGAAGTGGTATTTAAAATTTGATAAGTTTATGACAAAACATGGTTATAGTAGATGTCATTCTGATCACCGTGTTTATTTCAAAAGGCTAGATAATGGAAGATATATTATATTGTTATTGTATGTGGATGACATTCTTGTCATAGGGTCTAACATGCATGATATAAATGTTATCAAAAGAAACCTAGCTAAATCATTTGTGATGAAGGATTTGGGTGTTGTAAAGAAAATCCTCGGTATGAGAATAACAAGAGATAAGAAAAATCACAAATTGACATTGTATCAAGGTGAGTACATAGAAAAGGTGTTGGAGAGGGCTAGAATAAAAAATAAAAAACCAGTTAGTACACCTTTGTCTAACCATTTCAAACTAAATAAGGAGATGTGTCCCAAGACACAGGAAGAGATATAATACATGTCCAAGGTTCCCTATTCATTAATAGTTGGAATCTTGATGTATGCCATAATTTGCACAAGACCAGATATTGCACATTCAATGGGAGTTGTTAGGACTATTAATCCTCCTTTGACCAAACTGTCTATTATATTAATTTAGCCTAACTTAGGAGTTTTAATTAATTAATTAATTCCACTGGTATTATTTGGTCCACGTGGCCTAATGGGGCCACATGTACCAGTTACTAGAGTGTGGGGAACACTTCTAGAGGCTATCTTCCACTTACTGTACTTGCATGAATCATATTAGGTGCCTCCTATTCCAATCCCTACATCTTGGGAGCCACTGGGAGTCCCAATACCAACCTCCTTCAGTCAGTTGGAGTTGGAACTAGTTAAGCTTAGTTAATTTCCAGTTATATTCAGTTAGATCACAATTAGTTTAGTTAGCGCTATTTATGCATGGTAGCATGTGGATTAGGTTCCTTTTCTCACCTACCACTTCAGTTAGACTGATTTAACTATTTATTACTGATTGTGTGAGTTGTTTAGACATCTGGGGTTAACCATTTGAACTCTGATATTGATTGAGACATCTTGAGTTAGCTAGTCAATTAGGTACAGTCACATCCAGTTGGTAGATTCAAATTCTTTCCTAATGGATTCAAATTATTCCTTATGTAAACTATTGTAACACTGGATTTAATTAATGACAATGGTACTGTAATTATCTAAGCTATACTCATCCCTTTCCTGCGTGGTTTGATTTGTTCAGTGTGTATATTCATTCTCCTTTTACTGTAACAATTTTGGACTCATTGCTTGAATATCTAAATGGCACAACAATTTTAACATGGTATCAAAGCCATCTCAATCAAGCTTCATGTCCATCTACTCTCCATTGAACACCAGAAGCAGCTGGGTTTCCACATAAGTCCCACAAAGGGTACCTTGCTTCCTCTGAATTTATTCAGAGTGGCGTTGCAGGCGTTACAGTTCCTAAGAAAGTGTTCATGTTGGGAGGGAAGGGATGATTCTAACATATTTTGAATATTTTTAGTTTTGCAATGATATTTTGTAGGTTCAACTTCATATGGATTCGATATTATCAGTTCCTCTTCGTACTCAATCCATAAGATATTCAGAATGGAAGTTGAAGATGATTGCATCTCTAAAGAGACAAGGTCTCTATGAGGTATCTATTGGAATTTGTAAAGAGTCCTATGAATATGAGAATCACTAGCTAAATGATGGTGATAGAACTTATGGAACAATATGTGAGGCCTTTTCTCCAAGCTTGTGCTACCTTATTGATTTTGCAGAATACCCAAAGGATCTCTGGACACAACTGGATAGAACCTTTGGGAAGCACAATGAGAATTAATATAGCAATTTGGAGAGCACATTCAGAACCACAAGAGTTATTTATTCAAAATTCTCAGCCTCTACTCTCTCTGATGAAGTTGTTCAAGATGAAGAAGAAGCATAATCTTCCACACAAATAATTCGAATTGAAGAAAGTCTCCTTGGAGTAACTCATTCTCCTGCTGCTCTGGAAGTTTATGAGATATATAATAATAAATATTCTCATATGGATGATCCATAATAATACTTTCTAATATATTTTATTGAATAAAAACTCTCCTTCCATTCTATGCAAAAATTCTCCAGTGATTCTTCTATTATAAATTATGTGCAAAGTTTATCGGTGATTGCTCCAGGAAAGGGAGAGGAATTTGATTTCTCTGTCTCTAATGATGTTGTTGGTGTGAAGATAAGTAATTATTTGGATATTTTGGAAATAATATCATATTCTAGGAGTGATCCATTCACTCTCATTGATATAGAGCTTCCAACAAATTCCTACATGATTGCATGCATGATACTCAGGGTTTTGAAGAAGGAGAAAACTATGCATCTACCATATCGACGGAGCACACTCTTGGATATCATATGAATATATTTGGATATGATATGATATTATTTGGATTTTATTTGATATTAATTGGTTCTAGGGTTCAATATATTTTAGTACTACTTGTAATTGTTCTCATCAATCTTGGTGTGAAGAATCAAGTACCAAAAATATCTTTCAAAATTTATGTTGGGGATTTGATGTCAATTTTCTCTCATGAGTTTGCTGATATTGTATTTTAGAAATAATTTCATATTTTATGAGTGATCCATTCACTCTCATTGATATTGACCTTCCAACAAATTCCTACATGATTGCATGCACCAATATTCAGAATTTTGAAGAAGGACAAAATTGTGCATCTACCTTCTCGGTGGAGCGAACTTTTGGATCTGATATGGAATTATTTGGATCTGATATGATATTATTTTTATATTATATGATATTATTTGGTTCAATTTTTAAGTTCCAAGAGCCTCCAGTAATGCTTGTAGCTGTTCTCATCAATTTTGGTGTGAAAAATCAAGTACTGTAAGTCTCCTTCAAAATTGTTGCCGAGGATTTGATTTCATTCCACACTTTTGGATATGATATGGAATTATTTGGACATGATATGATATTATTTGAATCTAATACAATATTATTTGGTTCAATTTTTAAGTTCCAAGAGCCTTCATTCATGCTTGTAGCTGGTGTGACATATCAAGTACCGCAAGTCTCCTTCAAACTTGTTGTTGGGGATTTGATGTTAGTTTCCTCTTATGAGTTTAATGATATTTTATTTTTTGAATCATTGATTATTTCTGAAGCTATATCATATTATGGAGCTCAACCATTAACTCTCCACATTCCCATGGATTCTATACCTATCTATTTGATCACATGCTCATCTCCTCACAAAACTAGTAAAGATGGAGACATTTTGCATTCGCCTGGACACTTGCTCCTAACACTTGGGGAGGATTTTACCTCACATGGTTTGATGTTCAGGGATGCAATATATCACTTGTTTGGGTGTTTCGCACATGGTTCAAATTCTCAAGCACCTTTTCTCTCTTATCAGTTGATTTCAGTTGCTCTACATGGGTCCAGTTTTCATCGAGCAGCTATCTATATTTCTGATTCAGTTGAGCATATTATTCTTCTTCCAAATAGGAATATTCCTCCAAACATAATCAGTTTGGATTCAGAGGTTCACATGCATAGATTCAGGATGCTTTTGCTTAGAATAATAAGAATATTTCTTTGTTACTGCTTAGTGCTGCAAATTGCAGCAAAATATTTTGCAAGTTTTTAACTTGTATTTCTTGATTCCTGCTTATTTTGAGGGGGGTGGGTTCCCATGAGGTTTTCCCCTATTTCCTCAGTTTATTAAGCATCACATTTTATCTTTTAAATTGTATATGGGTGAATTTTCCCTTTTTTTCAAGGCCCATAGTTTTCCAAGTTAGGATTCAGGGGGGGTGTTAAGATTATTAATCCTCCCTTGACCAAACTATCTATTAGATTAATTTAGCCTAACTTAGGAGTTTTAATTAATTAATTAAGTCCACTAGTACCATTGGGTCCACATGTCCTAATGGGGACACATGTACCTATTACTAGAGTGTGGGGAACACTTCTAGAGGCTATCTGCAATCGACTGCACTTGCATGCATTATATTAGGCACCTCTTATGCCAATCCCTACATTTTAGGAGCCATTAGGAGTCCCGGAACCAACCTCCTTCAGTTAGTTGGAGTTGGAACTAGTTAATCTTAGTTAATTTCCAGCTACATTTAGTTAGATCACAATCTGTTCAGTTAGCACTATTTATGCATGGCAACATGTGGATTAGGCACCTTTGCTCAACTACAACTTCAGTTAGACTAAGTTAACTGTTTATTACTAATTGTGTGAGTTGTTTAGACATATGGAGTTAACCATTTGGACTCCGATATTGATTGAGACATCTTGAGTTAGCTAGTCAGTTAGGTACAGTCACATCTAGTTGGTAGATTTGAATTCTTCCTTATGTAAACTATTGTAACACCAGATTTAATTAATGACAATGATACTATAATTATCTGAGCTATACTCATCCATTTCCTGTGTGGTTTGATTTGTTTAGTGTGTATCTTCATTCTCCTTTTACTGCAACAATAATTTTGGACTCATTGCTTGAATATCTAAATGGCACAACATTTTTAATAGTTGTGAGAAGGTATATGAACAATCCAAGTAAGGAGCATTGGAATGAAGTACAGTGGATTATCAGGTATTTGAGAGGTACCACTTCTCATGCATTATGTTTTGGAGGTTCAAACACTTTTCTATAGGGATATGTTGATGCAGATATGGAAGGTGATAAAGACACCATGAGGAGAAAAAAAGGTATATCTTTATTGTGGGAGCAAAATCAGTAAGATAGATTTTGAAACTACAAAAGGTTGTTTCAATTTGAATAATAGAAGCAGAGTATGTTGCTGCTACAGAGGCTAGTAAAGAGATGATTTGGTTGCAGAGGTTCATGGAGGAATTGGGTAAGAGGCAGGAGAATATCAAGTTGTATAGTGACATCTATAGTTCCATTCATCTTGCAAAGAACTCAACCTTTCATTTGAATACTAAACATATACAACTCAAGTATCATTTCATAATATCAGTTCTAGAAGAGGAAATGTTAAAGTTGGAAAAGGTACATACTAGCCAGAATCATACATACATGTTGACAAAGGTAGTAACCAGAGAGAAACTAAGTTCCTACTTGGTTTCTATTGGACTTCAAGCATGAAGGTGAAGATGAGAAATTTAACAGATCCAAGGTTTAGAGCATTGTCCAACAAGTGCACCGACGATGGAGTTGTTGTGATCAGTCTCTAAGTGGGAGATTGTTGGTTGTGGAGCCTGATCCAGAAATGTTATTCATCTGTGTTTGGATCCCAGCACCCGATAGGGGTGGGGGTATTTCCCTCCTACTATAGTCATCAAGGGGGTCTAGCGGGGCGATGACTATTTTGGGATGCCCCCCCTAGTGGGGGTTCAGGGGAAGCACCCCTGTAGTGAGAATTTAGGAAAAAATGCCTTGTAAAATGTTGTAATTTCAAATTCGTGACTTGGTCAATAATGGGTGATTTACGGGCCCATGATATTTGGGCAACCCATGGTATTTCCCCATGGTATTCTCTTTATAAAAGTAAGGCACTGTAATATGGTTATGTATTGTATTGTATAATTGCAAAACAATCTTTATGATTGTGTGAGAGAGACTGTGAGAGTGTGAAGAGGAAGTGCAGTGAGGTTGCTGCAGGTTGTATCCCTTCATTTTAAGGACTGGAAATTTCTGTGTGGACATAGCCCATATTGGGTGAACCATGTTATATTTGTGTCTCTCTTGGAATGTGTTTAATAATTGCATCTTGTTTAATTGTTTAATTATTATTGCTCTGCGATCCTATTTTTTCTAACATTCTAGTGGTGGGTTGTTTGAAATCCTTTTGTGTTAGAGTTTCCTTATCTGTGTTTGATTCGATTAATTAGCTATGGAGGATCAATCCATCTGTAGGTTAAGAATGCTACAAAACCTTCCCCTTATTACAGTGGATCCCCCATCGCCACCTCAAAGGAACATGTTAACATAAGTGATTCTTTCGAACCCACATGCATAAGTGAAAGTCCCAGGGAATTGAAATCATTAGACATACTGCACCTACTACTCATTTAGTAGAGGTTGAAGATATACAAGTTGAACAATTTACAAGAAACTTTAAGCCGCCTTTAACTTACTTAGAGGACTCAGTTCTAGTGCAAGTATTTCCATTTGGACAACCCGTGATTGGTGTTTCTTTAGTTTTGTCAAGGAAAACAAAAGGGATGGATCAAGAGATATTTACACTCCCACATCAACTATGTTATCAGGGGGATTGTCTCCTCGTCATGTAAGTGTACCGATATCCAACACTCATTCTGCACCAATAGTGTAATTGAATTTCACTTCAAGAACCTCTATTTCACCAAGTACTTGAGTGATCAGTCCTCCTATATCTGTAAATACCACTAATGGGTCTTCTAATGTAGTTACTTGCATACCTAGTGTACCTTTCATGTATTCTCCTCTATTCCAAATATTCCAAAACAATCATAGTAGTTATTCCCCTTTAATTTAGGGTTATCCTTGGTATGGGGAACACATTCCTCCTTGACCGTTTGTAGGTCCTTTACCTACTTACTCTTGTGTATCTTATGGAATCCAAAATCCCTTTACAAGGTTTAGCTTTAAAAATGTTGGTCAAAACTCAAATGTACCATTTGGGAGTTATTATTTCTTATTATTTGGTGGAAGGAATACTACTCCCGTGTCTACAACTCCTATTTTAGTGAGACATAGTTAAACTCAATATAATGCACCCTATGGAAGCAAACCTTGATATTTTGGGTGGAATATATTTCAAACTATTGTCACTTCACAGCTGGTGGCTAGAGGAAACCCCAACCAACCTCATAGTAATTTTGGTTCAAGGAATTCTTCCCACCAAAATCCTCAAACTCAAACTTGGGCTAGACCTCATATTTTGTTTCTGGCAACTTTAAATTTTCCAGATCTCTCGAAATTAATTAATTATCTTGTACATCATGATGCGACTTGGACATTGGTACCAATCAAGTTATCTTTAGATAATCCTAAATTTTAAGGAAAAAAATTTGAAGATCCAAGTGACCATGTCACTACCTTTCATTTCCGGTGTTCCTCTAATTTGTTGAATGATGATTCTATTTGTCTAACCAAAGAAATCTAACTAGTGTGGAAACAAAATGGTATATTGAACTCCCATATGCCACTTATGATAGTTTTCATGATTTAGCAACAGTATTTCTTAACCAATTCTAACTCCCTTGTCTGGTATGATGTTAGCACAAATTTTTATCTACTTTTAGGAAAAACAAATCCACACACATATTTGATCATATTCAGGAGTGGTGAAGGCATAAGAGGTTGATCAAGGCTAACATTCCTCCTGAATTCTTGCTAGAATTGTTTTTGAAGTCACTACTACCTTATATTTCAACAGATGTCTCTGCTTCACGAGTAACCACAAAGGAAGAAGCCATCCTTAGAGCCCAACAACTTGAATTGATTTACGCTCAGTCTAGGATTATTTATGAAATTATACCATGTGCACCTAGAACAAATATTGGCTTCACAAACCAAAACCTGGACCACATACCGAATACATAATTGGTTCAGTTGAAACACCTACTATAGAATCTTAAGTTAAACAAATACATGAGTTATCTATGAAGCAATCTACACTGGAGGCAGTTAATGCTTCCACACCCTCCTCTCAAACCATTATTGTGTATAGTGCACAATCTAATCAGAAGGGTACTCAATAGCCCAGTGGGAAAAAGAACAAGGGGAAGAAGGGAGAGGGTAATCAAAATAAACCCAATCCCACAAAAAATGCTAATGGGGGAAAGAAAGACAAGAAAAAAGTGAATTTTCCTTACAAAAATTTTCAAAAATAACACCTGACCTATCAATTCCCCCTTATGGAACAACTTTAGAAGTTGTTAAAACAAAAACCTGATGTCCTCAAAGATCCATTTCCAAAAGGAAAAAACACAAATTCGAGCAACTTTAATATTGTTGGGGGCACCCAAAGTGCTTCCTCATCTGATCAATCATACATTGACATGGTCCGATATCATACCTTACCAAAAACAAGAGCTAATAACTATGACCCTAAATCGTAACAAAAATATAAACATACTATTGAAACATCAACCACTGTTTCCATCGAGAAAATAATCAACCCTATACCTGATATAACGAAAGGTGTCTTTAAGAGGGCATGGAAAAACCCTAATGCATGAGCCAATCCAAACTATTCAGTTGTGGAAGATTTGACCCAAACTCCCTATTCCATGTCTTGTTTGGAAGTGCTACAAAGTTTCCCATTGCAACGTAATGCGCTTATGGATTCCATTAGTAGTCTTTATTCTACAAGTTTAGTCACTAAGTTTGACATGTATTATTTCAAACCATGCTTTCTTTATCACGTCACTTTCTATGTCAAAGTAGTCCAATGGGATGAAAACCATTGGATGAATGGTCATAAATGAAGGCACATCTACTTATGTGATGGATATATCCTATTGGAATCTCTATGGCCTCCTGACTTGGTTCTATCTACCACCTTACTGATTACTTTCGATGGAAGGTCTTTCCATCCTCATGGTATCCTACCTTCGTTTGATATTTAATTTATAAGGAAAGTAGTTTCAGTCGAGGTTGAAGTGGTATAAGCTCCATTAGATTATAATTTTATTTTGGACAGAAGTTGGACCTATGCCATGTGTGTGATCCCATTGTCTATTTTTTGGGTTCTTATGTTTCCTCATGAAGGAAAGATAGTCACCATTGATCAACTATCATTTATCCAGAAAAGTCGTACGAATGTATCAGAATCTAATATTCCACTAGTTGATCAGACACACCCAACAAATGAGAGTTTAGGAGTAGGAATGTATGCTTCACTTATGGGCACATTCAATTTTCCTCCTCCTATAAACTACATTGGAACAACTAGCATGGGAAACATTGTTTTTACATCGAGGGAGGTCTCTCAAATTTCAAATAGGACTGATCCATGGATTTTACCCACACAAGATGAACCAGAAGTGCCCTTATTTGCAACAAAGATTGCTTACCAAGCTCTTTATGATGTTGCTGTAGATTCTGTCGTGAATCATTGTGTCTTTGAGGAGTCAGATGAAGGATATTTTCTTGCATTAACATTGAATTCTACATACTCTGATGACTACTCATATATGGTTTTGTTTTCAAATGAATCCATCCTGGAAGCCATAATAGGACCATATAATGTTTGTGAAGATATGCACCATAAGTCTTATTTCCTTCCGGAGCTAAGTAGAATAGAGAATTCAGAGTTTCACATGAGACTTTGTGAAGATATTGATCATCCCATAAACCCTTTACAAAAGAAGGAGTGTTTGCTAAGGGGAATATGGTGAACATTTCTAAAACAAGGCCGATCAATATTTCCATTAAACCTAGTTTTCTGGAAAATGTCTACATCGTAGAAAACCCTTCGTCATAAGAGATTTCCATTTACATAACCCTTTTTAAGTAATTATGTGACGTGTTTACCTGGTCATACAAGGAGATTCTAGGTATAGACCCATTCATTATATAATATGAAATAAATACATATCCTAACAATAAACCAGTTGTACAAAAACTATATCCCATCGATCCTTAGAAGGCAGCAGTTGTTAAAGCTGAAGTCTAAAAGATTTTGAAATCCTGGTTCATCTATCCTATTTTGTTTATAGTATGGGTATCCAACCCTATTTCTGTCGATAATAAATAAATGACTATCCACGTTTGTACTGATTTCAGGGATTTAAATAAAGCATGCCCTAAAGATAACTACCGCATGCCATTCATTGATCAGATAGTCAACGTGTGCGCAAGTAGTGAGAGATTTTCCTTTTATGGATGGTTTCTCAGGATATTATCAAACCCAAATTAAACCTAAAGAATAACACAAACCCACCTTTATCTGTCCTTGGGGTTCCTTAACATATAAGAAAATGCCCTTTGGTATGAATATCGTCGACACTATCTTTCAACAAGCCATGAAATTCACTTTTTGTGATATTAAACATATAGTCGAACCATACCTAAATGATATTTTGGCACATTCTTGCAAGAGAAAGGATAACCCGCCTCTTCTATGGTTTGTGTTTGAATGATGTAGACACTACAAGATTCATTTAAATCTGCATAAATGTGTATTTTGTGCTGAATCGGGATTGATTGTTAGGATTTATTGTGTCCAACAAAGGTGTTATGGTCATTTCATAAAAAAATGAGGCGATTATAATGATTCCTCCTCCTCAAACAATCAAACAACTTCAAAGTATACAAGGAAAATCAAATTTTCTCAAATGTTTCATAGTTAATTACGCCAAAATTACTAAATGTTTCATGCATCTATCAAAACAAGACACCCAATTTTTATGGGATGAATCCACACACTGATTGTACAAGGCCCTTAAATAAACATTATTTCCAACCCCTTTATTGATTCCACTAGTCTACACTAAATATTTTATCCTATACCTCGCTGCATCCAATTCTACTGTTGCCATAGTGCTAGTTCAAGAAGATGACTAGCTCTAGGAACACGTCATCTACTACCTCATCTGAGCTCTTATAGGGCTTAATATTCACTACTAATACATTGAGAAATTGGCCTTGGAAGTAGAATATGATGTTCAGATATTGCATCACTATATTTTGCTTTGAACAACCATTATTTTTCGCAGATGTAAATCTGTTTCAATATGTTTTATCTTGACATATAGCCAGGGAAAATTTCAATAAATGGACTATCATACTCCAAGATTTTGGCCTTAATTTTCAATCCACTAAGTCAAAGAAATATTTGGTGTTTGCGGAGCTTATTTATGAGTTTCCTAGTGACAAGAATTCTATGATAGAATATGAATCATTTCTGGATGAGCATGTCTTCTTAATTTCAACCTCACATCCTTGGTATGGATACATCTTGGTATATCTCTAGACTCTAAAGTGTCCTACAACCTCCTCATGAAAAGAACGATGAAAACTATGACTTAATGCAAAAAAATTCCTCATCATTGGTGATACTTTATATAGAAGATTGGTAGATTCAATTTTGTGTCATTGTCTTACTCACGAAGAGGTTGAGTTAGTTATTAATGATGCCCATAGTGGATCATGTGGGGTTCATCTATCTTGGTTGTAAATAGCTCAGAAATCCTACATGCCGGTTATTTTTGGCCCACCATATTTAAAGATTGTGTGGAGGCTGTTAAGCACTACCATTCTTATCAATTTTGCACAAAAAAAATTGGGCACATCCTACTCCTCTCTTTCCTATCATAGCGGTAGGACCCTTCACCAAGACGGGGGTGGATTGCATGACATGCAACCTAGTTTCAACTAGGGGGCATAAATATATCATCGTTGCCATCAACTACTTTACTAAGTGGGCGGAGGCAATGCCTACCATAAATGCTAATGGTGAAACAACAAATTATTTTGCATTCAATCAGATTATTGATAGGTTCGGTATTCCAAAGCAGATTTCCACTAACCATGGAAGTCATTTTCAAAATAAAATGATGACCGAATTAGCTACTATTCTTGGTTTTAAACAAGATCATTCATCTTCATTTTACACGCAATCTAATGTACATGTAGAAGATGTTAATAAAACCTTGAAAACCATTCTCAAATGAACAATCAATGCTAGTAGCTATAATTGGCACATTATGATTTATCCTACACTTTGGGCATATTAAACCACTATCAAAATTGCTACAGGTTTTTCCCCTCTTCAACTTTCCCACGGGGTGGAGGTGATCACACTTATTGAATGCTAAATACCATATTTAAATATTTCTATACAACTGTTACCTAAGACCTCCACTTTAGAAGAGAGTTTGATGCATTTAGAACACTTAGATGAACAACGCAGAGATGCACTCACAACAAATGAAGCACATAAAAAATGAGTAAAGAGTTAGTACAATAAATAAATTAAACCTAGGGATTTCTTTGAGGGAGATATTTTTTTAGTTTATGACCAGGAGAAATAACTGTTAGGTTCATGTAAGTTTAATTCGATGTGGATCAAAGTGTATATAGTGTCTAAATTTCTAAGGAAAGGGGCATATGAATTAGTGGATTACGATGGAAACAAGTTGTCGGAGCCTCGGAATGGGATCTACATGAAAAAGTATTACACTTAGGATATATGCATTTTCTTGTGTATAGTTTTACAATTTTGTAAATTGTTATCTTTTTAGTGTTTCTCATGTAAGTCTAGTTGTGTTTCAAATGTCTACTGAGTACTTCACATGATTCGTTGATCGTGCTAGCCGTCACACTTGCAATCTTTCCTAGGCCACTTAGGTTATCTATTCACCCGTAGGCCAACTAGTTGCTTCCGGAGGTGCTTGTTTAGGCCCCGCTACTAAAAACATGGCTGAATATAGTGCCATTATTGAGCTACTACAAGATGCTACTTCTCACAGTATTTTGTGTCTCAAGGTTAGACTTGACTCTCATTTAGTTGTATCTTAGCTCAATTGTATTTATTAGGTGAGGAATCCTTCTTTATTTCGTCATTTTTAAAATATTCGATTACTTGAAAAATAATTTGATTATATTACATATAAACACATTTCAAGTAATCAAAACAAATTAACTGATGCATATGCAAACTATGTTCTTGACTAGCATTTATCTCATACACTTTAAAAAATAACCAGACGTGCATCACAAACACATGTAAATATGAATCACCATATATATAATAGGTCCAAAACATATAAATCAAGTCCAATTCCATGTATCTCGTTAATAAGTACATATAAAAATACAAAACTGGGATCATAATTCCTCATGATGCTAAAAAACCCTAAGGAGAGGTTGGAGCCTCAGCTACTTCTGCCACTACTTCTCAGTAACAAAGGACATATCTAGACACTTTCCAGAGCAATATCAACCATGCAAGGGGAAACCCCACTACATTCTCCTACAT
The DNA here is from genome assembly GCA_001517045.1 of Pseudotsuga menziesii. NCBI lineage: Eukaryota > Viridiplantae > Streptophyta > Pinopsida > Pinales > Pinaceae > Pseudotsuga > Pseudotsuga menziesii. Next base: position 944,036 of record LPNX010097526.1, on the reverse strand, counting down.
ATTTACCCAAATCTTATCCATTTGGAGGGTAGGAATGTCATGGGTCAGTCAATCAATTTTTCCCTCAAGAGTCCTAAGCATGGAATCAACCCCTCCTTCCTCTGTCAGTCGTACAAATATCCTAGGATGGCCATATGGTAGTATTGGTCGAATATATGCGTTAGAAATTATGATTAGGATTAGATTTGTCGATATACATATGTGTGCATATTTACTCATAAAAAAAATAAAAAAATTAATATATGAAAAATTAAAACGTACTTATCTCTCCCCATGCTTTTTCTACAAGAAGCAAGAGTTCAGGATCACCATGAAAATCTAATCCTACATATGGGAACTACTCCAAAGAAGGAACCATGCTTGAAATTCGTCATCATACACACCTCTGGTATCTCCACCCCTCTTCCTAACCTCGTAAGTCTAGGCTCCCGAGGATGAGGGAGTGGGAGGGTCACTCTAGGGCTCAAACCCGGAACCCTCTCAAAGAAAAATGCAGTCAGAATGATAGGATAGCCAAAGTTTTTCTTTTTGACCAACTTGAATTCACTAAGTTGTTTATTCATATTCACTACAAGACCGGTGCACCAATAAAAAATTATATTTCGCAAGCATTATACACCAAGGTGCATGTGGTTGCGTGTAGCCTAAGTGCAATGCCACCAAAATTGTGATCCGTGTGATGGTAGTCACAATGAATCTCAATGGGAAACTTGTGATTTTCCCAATAGTAATTTGAATCCTGGAATGCAGTAGGTATTCACATAGTCTTGCATGCTTAGTGCACCAACACCATGGCCCAAACCAGTTAAGCTCGTGTCTACCCCATGACGTGATAAAAGGATGATAAAGTAGATATATTCCATGGTGATTTCTAGTATCTCACCATGAATATTGAACACTCCTTGTTCGGGATCCCAATACCTTACTAGTGTTTGCAAGAGCCTCGAGTGATCCCACATATTTTCCATGCGAAAAAGTTTGAGTAACCCACACTGACATAGGGAATTCAAGGTCAATGGGTGAAGCATAACATATATATCCATATCGTCATGCTCCCTTTCATTCCATAAAATTTCCATACCTGTAATTTTTCATCCATTTTTTATCAACATTCACATGTTTTGTTATGCCTTGCAGAAAATGCATGTGCAATGTTGTACAACATGTGTGCCACACGCAAGTGGAAGATTGTCCACTAATTTGTTTTCTATGAACATGTGAGTACACAAGCCTCCACCTGTGTGTATGCATTTTCCCTTATATAAACTCATTAAAATATAAAAAATTGCACCAAAAAAATCAAATAAATTATATGAAAATGAAGTGTAGAGAGAGATTGTTTACCTCCAACTCATGGTTCTGAAATGGTCGCCCAGTGTGATCACAATGTGTATTTGAAGATCTAGGGATTTTTTCTCCACTCCAAGGTAAAGACAAATAACTTAGTTTTTAACCAAATGTTACTATTTGTGGTAAAAAAAATTAATATTTACCCACTTTATATAGATTCATTTTCATGTGTATTATAATAACTAATGTTGTTTGATCTTTTGCCTAGGTCTTGATGGTTAACTAATTTTTTCAGGTTCTTTTTACACGTATGGACAAAAATTTTCATATATATATCAGGACATATAATATAAGACATCATCAACTTGCATTTTTCACTTATACTTTATTCCATCTTAAGCCGTAGGACTCACTTTTTGTCCATGGACCAGATTTTTAACCTCCTAATACCCTTCTATTGTCGTTGTTCTTCCATGGAATAGAACATATCCCACATGGGCTACCATAGTTAGAACCTTTATTGTCATTATGGTGCACATGATGCAAGTTTATAGGTCTTGGGAGCCTCAGTTATTTTATATGCGAAAAGACGAGCCTCATACTCATTATTTTGCTATCAACCCTTTCTATCAGGCTCCCATCATATGGATTTACCTTTAAGCTCTGGGATGACTCCTTAAACATGACTAGATTGTTGAGTTTTCTTGTTCTTTCAAACTCATTAAAGTATTTGAAATATCATCCACACTAGTATAAGTTTATCCCTTTTTCAGACCATGGTGATTCTTTAGTACCCCTTGGATTTGGTGCCCATGCCATTCATATCCCCATAAGATTGGGAGTTTGTATAGTTTAACATCCAAAAATGAATTAGAAAGAATTCCTTCACATTGTCACTCATTGGCCTTTCCATAGAGACGGACTCCCATTATGGAATTTCCTTTAATCTCTTTTTTTACTCCTTAAAAAATGAAAAGATTGTCAATCAACCTTGCTTTCTTTCATGCTCATTAAAGTATTTGAAAGAGTGTCGATTTGTTATGCCTTTTACCCATTTTTTATATCGAGTGGAAATATTACAAAAAAGGTATATTCTAGTCTCTTTTAGCTACAAGAGTTCTACCTAGTATAATTTTATGCTTTTTCAGGATTTAAAGACTAACTTTACAAAAAAAATAACATTTATGGAGTTTTCTTAAGGTTTCCAGGCTCCTTAAAATTGAAAACACTAGTGATCATTGAATATCTTGAAATAAAAAAAAGAACACAGGGAATTACCATATCAAGCACACTTGTATCGCTTCTTTGAGCTCATTAATCCATACATAATCCCCAAATGGTGCTTCTTGACATCGTTGTAGACCACATGTAGTCCTGTATCATAGTATCATTTATAGTTTCCTTTGTTCATAGTATTCTTAGATGAGTCACACTTTGTTATAATAATCAAACCCATAGTTACCCATATTTGATATTAATTAATCATTTTTTTCTTATTCCTAGATTCCTAGATTCCTTATACGCTAGTTGGAATCCACTTGCACCCAGAAGTCAACAAATGCCAAAAATGGATTAAGGGTTGCTTTAGAAACATCCTGGAATCATTTTTGGCAAATCTGTTGTAATTCCAAAATAGTAAAAGGCGCAGTTCTTCTTTTCCAGAAAGTTGCCTTGCTTTTCAGCAGTTTTAAGGCAAAAGGGAAAACCTAGTCTAGGAGTATCTGTCTTGTTTTTTTCCTTAACCATACTACTTATTTTTCTCCATCCAAAAGAATGGATCTGATATCTTTACATAACTTATTATCTGATACATCTGATTCAACCAATTCATGAGCATATTGACATATTAGGAAAGTGATTTATGCACCTATGGGGGATTTTGACTAGTTTGGTAAGCCTGCCTTTTCTCCAATTCGAATAACGTCCTTATGATTTTAAATATATTATGTAATTATATATTTTTATAGCCTATTACTTGATGAGGTTTTATGATGTACACTTATTCAATACAGGATTGAGTTATGCTCCAGTTTCAGTCTCCTTTTTTGTGGAATTTTGCATGTTTGATTAGCAATTTTGTGTGTAATTGTTCTACTGCTTGGGTTCAATTTCCACATGGTATAGGAGCCTTTGTAGATTTATTTGTATCCTTCCATATTTCTATTTCAGGTTTGACATCATTGACTGGGAGCGCATTTTGCTGGTTGAAGGGAACAGTCACTGAGATATGGACCAATCTCAAAGGATCATCTCGAATCCATTCAATTTCTTCGAATGGAAAGCTAAGATGAATATTTTGTTGAGAGAAAAATTCCTCTACAAGGTTAACATGGCAACTGAGGTAGATCCCAATGCAGCTGCAGATAAATGTAAATGGCACAACAGGAGGGATGAGGCCTATGGTTTTTTGTGCTTGAGCATTTCAAGGGATCTCCTCTTCAGGAGGATTGGACCTATAGTATTTTATGCTTGAGCATTTCAAGAGACCTACTCTTCCATATTGATGGATTGACATCACCAAATGAGGTTTGGGAGAAGCTTGAAGAGATTTTTGGAAAGATAGATGAAATGAGAGGACATCAAATTGAGAATGAGTTGATCTCATTGAGTCCCAACAGCTTCGAATCCTTACAAATCTACTTTTCCAAGTTTAAGGCCCTTGTTCTGTAGTTAAAATAGTGTGGAATCAATAAGAAGAATGAGAAACTGGTCTTGACCATACTTTCGAAGCTTGGTCCTGAATATTCAGTATTTCTTTCAACCTTCCATGCCACTAAATTGACAGCACGAGCCTGGAAGATGCCTGAGCTTCCTAAGTTCATCGAATCCCTCACCCAAGAGCAAGATAAATTGGTAATTATGGGAACCATCAAACCTTCCAAAAACTAAGCATTGGTTGCTATAGATTCAAGGGTGCATTCAAAGGGCAAGAAAAAATCCAAAAGGCCACCTGAGCAAAAGAGAGACAAGTCAACTTCTCAAGAGGAGCCCTTAGGCTCCAAGAATAAATTTTAGAAGAAGAAAAACAAAGGACAAATGATAAAGTACGCATACTGTAGTAAGGGATATAATCCTGAGAGATATTCTATGAAAAAAAAAATTGACATGTTAATCGAACTTTTGGAGAAGAACAACATATCCCTTCCTGAATGCGCAAGAAAGAGGGAAGGAGGATCAAATTCACATGACAAGGAGAGAATACATGCCTTGGTTTCCATCACTTCAAGTTCACCTACCTTCATCATTGATTTTGGAGCTTCTAGACATATGGTTTCAACAAGGGGGGATTTCTCCTCTCTTGACAATTCAAAATGTCCAAAAATTGTTTTGGGAGATGACTCTGGTACTGATAGTATGGGGAAGGGTAGGATTGATCTTGACCATGGTTCCTTCAATGATATGTTGTATGTCCCAAGTCTTGCTACTAAACTATTGTTAGTGTATCAAATGACCCACACTAGGTCTCCAAAGAAAGTCATGTCCTCTCCCAATGAAGTTGAAATCTCAGATATTTTGAATGGTAAAGTCATAGAAAAAAGTGTTGTGGATCACAGTTCGAAGGTATACAAGTTTTCCCATTTCCTACCTTTCTAAAATCCCTCATCTCTTCTCACTCATGCTAATGAATTAATCAAGCTTTGGCACGAGATATTTGGCCATATTAACTACAAGTATCTTTCATATTTGAGTGACAAATACATGGTCATAGGGTTACCAAAGATCAATTTTTCTGAGTCTGCCAAGGTTACATCCTAGGAAAACACCCATAGCACAAGTATGAGAGACCTAGTCATGAGAGAACCTTTTCACCCTTTGAGTTAATCCATAGGGTTGGGCACTCTATATGCAAGTTAATTAAAGCCAACATACAGAATGTTCAATATAAATTGTCAACCTAGGAAATTATTTTTATTGCAAAGATAATTTTACATTGTCTGTGCTTAAACACTAAGTAGCTAATACTGTTGAATAAACTATCCTACCTTCCTATTCATCCCAACTCTTCCCATGATTAAATTAATCTAATTTACCTTCTTAAGAATGCAGAATCACAAATACCTTTTGACAACCTTGTTCTAGAAATAAAAGATTCAGAAAATAAACATCTAGATTTACTTTTGTAGAAAGTTAAATCCTAAATTACCAGGCCATATGAAGATCCATTATAACTATCTCAATCCAACTTGATTTAGAAATCAGAAATGTAGAAATTGAACTCAACAATTATAACTATGAATGGACTGAATTAGCGAAACTCAAGAAAGAAAGCAATTGAAAGAAACTAGGGATGAGCTCGGTTGTTACAGCTACCACACAAGTGCATAAGGAAAATTAGTCTAAATAGTCGTCTGTCACACCACTCTGCTGCATCTTACAAGAAATGCGATTACTGATCAATTGAGGAAACACACAATAAATCATTACTGTTGGAACTGTTATAAAATAATACATCTACTGTAACATCCACACCACACGATAGAGAAGATAAATACCTAATTAACTCGACAATATCTGTGGGAAGGTGGGTCCAACCTTTGAACAGAGATGCCAAAAACTAGCACAAGTTAAAACACAGAAATTAGAATAATCCTACTCCTTGTATTAGATGATGGAATGAAAGTACAGTATCTGTCACATCTTATACAATATGATCAATTATTTTCCAACCCTTGGCTCTGGATACTCCCTAATATTTATACATTAATCTTCATAACTTTTATCCACTAATATTAGGCAACCATGAAGATCTACGATCTTTAGGCTGCCCTATTACAATGCGTTGTTACACCTATGGTGAAACAGAAGCAAAGAATATAGGAAGTTTGTTGCATGAGCCAACAATGAAATTACAGATCCAAATCAAGAATTACTCTGTCAGTTGCAGATACCCTTCAATAATGGCGTGCTACTGAACCGAGTCTGTTGCAGCTTGCATAGGATGAGGATCTTTGACTATGTTTAACCTGCAAAGATAGAGTCTGTGGGCACAGCTAGCAATAGATATTTGTTTCTTCTAGAATACGCTTGACCTGATGCACCTGTATCCTTCACACGTTGAACAATCTTCATAAAATCCAACTTATTAGCATAATTCAAGAGGTAAATCTCTGTTTATTACAATCATAAGTATTAATAAGATAAAACAATAAGTAATCATACCTATGAGGAATCAGGGCTTTGCTAAAGGAAAAACATCTGTTAGGTGCATGAAAATATGGTAAGATAAGGCAAAAAGAGTATATCAAGTGTGGTCAAAAGGGGGTCATTTCTGGGCCCAACACATAGTGACATTTCTGGTCGATTCCCTCATGTGTCCATGATTCAAGGAAAATATGCACTAACCTTCATAGATTACTTTTCCAGGTATTGTTGATTCTACTTCCTAAAGAATAAGTCTCAAGTTTTTTACCTCTTCAAGGTATTTTGAGTCTTGGCTGAGAACCAGTCTAGGAAGAAACTCAAGATACTCAAATCTGATAATGGTGGAGAGTATGTCAAGTATGAGTTCATCCATTATTGTGAATATGCATGCATCCAAATTCAAAATTCTATTCCTTACACACCACAGCAAAATGGTTTTGCTAAGAGAAAGAATAGATCACTCAAGGAGATGTAAACTTGCATGATGGAGTCTAAAACTTTGCGACCAAATTTTTGGGCTGAAGCTATAAACTGTGCATCCTATATCTATAATAGGGTTCCACACAAGCAACTTTATGGAATTAATCCTTTCAAATGTTGGAGTGGGAACAAGCCAGATGTGACCGATTTCAGGATTTTTTGCTCAAAGGCTTTGGATAGAATTCCAACTGAAAAGAGGAAGGATTTGCAACCCCAAATCCAAGAGTGCCTATTTGGTGGGTATTCTAAATATTCAAAAGGATAAAATATAATTAAATTGATCACTGAAAAATCCTTCATTAAAAGGAGTGTTCAATTTGAAGAAGATCCTTTAGCAGCAGTTGAAGTTGGAGAGTCCTCTTCATCACCACAAACACTGATTGTAAGTGAAGAGACTAATGCGTTTGCTGATTCTGATATGTCTGATAATGATGATTTCATTGCAGATCCTAAAAAACCTACAAGATAAAAATGGGCATCAAGGACCATTCATGCAGCTAGGGAACTAGTTGGGAATCGTAGTGACACTAGGAGGACTATATCTCAATTTGAGAGTGCCCTTTGTGTGAAAGATACACTCTTTGCTGAGAAGTGTTATTTGATGGTTGAATATGATCCTAATACATATAAAGATGCATCAAATGATCCAATATGGAAAAAAACCATGAAGGAAGAATATAGCTCGCTCCAGAAGAACAACACATGGGAACTAGTTGATTCCCCCCTTGGGAGAAAGCTAGTAAAGTGTAAGTGGGTTTATAAAACTAAATTTTGTGCTGATGTTTAACCTTTGAAATATAATGAAATATTGGTAGTTAATGTCTACTCACAAGTTCAAGGTATTGATTATAATGAGACCTTTGCACTAGTGGCAAAGATGGACTCCATAAGGCTAGCTTTAGCCATTGCAGCTTCAAGGCAATGGGAGGTGCATCACATGGATGTGAAGTGTACCTTTCTAAATGGAGATATGAATGAATATATTTATATGTAGAAACCTGAATTTTTTTTGTCTAATGTATCTTTAGTGTTCAGGGTAAATAAATCATTGTATGGGCTAAAGCAAGCCCCCAGGGCTTGGTATGCCAAGATTGATTGTTTTTTACTGTCACAGAATTTTGTTTGATGAAAGTATGATCTGAATGTCTATTTGAAGTTGATCCATGGTTATTTAATGATTATTTTTTTGTATTTTAATGACCTATTGATAACAAGAATTTCAAAGAAAGATATTTCCTCCTTGAAGGATGCAATGAACCATGCCTTTTCCATGACAGATTTGGGATTGTTGAGCTAATTCTTGGGTCTCGAAATTTCTAAATCCAAACATGGAATACAAGTTCATCATTCCAAGTATGCTTCATATATACTCAACAAGTTCATCATGAAGTATTTCAAGCCAATCAAGACTCCATTCCTTTATGGATTTAAGCTTGAAGAAGCGGGTTCTTCTCCTTTGGTAAATAACACACTATATAGTTAGTTGATTGGGTGTTTTCTTTATCTTACACATACTCAAACTGACATATATTATGTAGTTAGTGTAGCTTCCAAAAACATGGATCAGCCTCATGAGATCCATTGAAGGGCAGCCAAGAGGATCCTAAACTTTGTTCAAGGAACAAGAACTCATGGGATTTTCTATGCAACAAAATCTGTCTTAGAGCTAGTTGGACTCACTAACGGTGATTGGACAGGTGACAACACATATAGAAAGTCTACTTCATGATATGTTTTCATGCTTTCATATGGACCATATTGATGTATTTGTAACTTTGGAATGTATTCACTTGTATATCTTATGTATTGTACATCGATGTTTATTCCGGAAAGTATTTATAACGTAATTGAGTCATGTCATGCCCTGATGTTCCAATTGGGAGATTCAATAATGTAAAAAATTCATGTTAAGTCATTGAGGTTAACCTCCATTGTAATTCAGGGCAATAGTCCTCACAATTGTGTCAAGGTTAACCCTCCTTGTTGATCAGAGGGAAAAGTCCCCACAGTTGTGGGGTACTAGGGTTATTAGACTCTCCTAGAGATGTCGGCTCTATTAAGTAATTGTTAAGTGGGGCCAACATGTTAAAGTGGACATTAAGTGAATGAAAGAATATAAATAGAGAGTGAGCCTCTCTATTTATCACACACACACTCACTCATTGGGGCGCATGAGTGAGAGAGAAGTAGCTCTCTTAAGTGAGAGAGAGAGAGAAGTTGTGGAGATCATCTTTATGTTTCGGGTTTTAATGCTGCCATTGGTGCTCATTCTATCTCTAAAGAAGTTGTGTGGTTTTCTCCTTTATGGTTTCCTCGCGGAAAATTATTTTTGTCTCTTGTCTCCTCTGTTTATTGCTGTGCATGTTATTCTCTTAGTTAAAGATCCTAAGATAATGCTAGCTTGAATGATAAAAATCTAACATGGTATCAGAGCTAACCTGAGAAGGAGACATTGTGCAGTTGTAGAAGCTAGGGATTCTTACTTTTTGGTTCTCTCTCCAAAATCCATCAGCAAAAGTATGCTAGGCTGACTCTCCATTGAAGGGCGCATATTTCTGTCGAAGCGAAATTCGATTCCAGACATTTTCAGTTTTTGGTGTGGGAAATTAGGGCTTCTTGTAGAAGAGGAATTTTTGAGTGAACCCAGCATAGGATTTCTCTCCTCATCAAAATCAAATTTTAGAGACCTGGGCTGATATTTTTGGTTGGGTGTAACTCCAGGAAAGTCAAACCCTAGTTTGACCCCGAGCTGGAAAAACCCTAAAATACTAAAACTGATACGTTTTGGTACATTTGATATATCTAGGGATTGGAGAATGATCAGAAACTAAAAAATTCACAGGCCAAATATAAAATCCTTATTTACACTGATTCAAAAATTCAGCCTCTGATTCTCTATATTTCAGGAGATATGATCCCTCCAAGTTAGGGTTCCAGCCTCTTCCAGGATTCATCCCTAAACAGGACACCTAGGGAGAATTGATATATCTCGGGATACAAAGGTCCAAATGAAATTTATGAAGATGTTCCAGAAATTTCATAGACTTTAATTTCTATGCTCCTAGTTTCAGACCTAGAAGAGGAAATAGTGACACGTGTCAGTCCGTACAACTTCGCTATGTTGAACAGTCCTCAAACAGGTCACCTTGGGAAAACGCTCATAAGTCCAAATTGGTGAAACAAATTCTGATGAAACCTATGGTTTTGGAATAGGGACAGGAGACGATACTCCGGTTCAAAGTTTCAGACATAGAGGAGAAATAATTTTGGACATACTATAGAAACAGTATCAGGCATTTCTGTAGAAGAAATTGGAAACTAGGGATTCATGTTCCGAGAGCTTCCCTCCATTGTTTTTAGAAAAGGAGTACATTGA
>LPNX010097526.1:867821-930133 GCA_001517045.1 Pseudotsuga menziesii | reverse complement strand
GACTGAATATGGAGCTGTAACACAAAATTATATTAACTGAGTGTACAATAGCCAACCCTGTAATAACATAGGCTGATGAATATATAGAATACATGAGAAAATAGAATGCATAAGGAAGCATCCAAATCTAGCATAAAGCAAGCTTACCCAAAATAGGCAAATCCCCCATAGGTGTAAAAAGCTGATCCCAAATCTATCAAGGACCCCACGAATTAGCAAGGGCGCATGGGAAAGCTAAAGAGTGGTCAAATGGAAGCTCATACATGCTTTTTCATGGAGGAAAGAGTGGAGGATGAAAGGGGAATAAAACAGGTTCACCTCACCTAGTCTAGCTTTCCTTATGTGCTTTAAAAACTGGAAAAGCAGTCAACAAAGCAGAAAAAGCAGAAGGGCACCTAGGAGGCCAGGAATAAAGTAGATTTGATTCCCAGGACTTTCCAAAGTGCTCCATGAGTCAATAATGGCAATTTTGACCTCTATGGATAGGCAATTGACAACTTGCACATGGTGGGACTCATGGACTAGGCAAATAAGACAAAATAAATAAAATAAGGTCTAAGTGGGTAAATACTATGGGTTGATTATTCTAACACCTTTGAGTCTTCATATTGTTGAGTCTCTTTGGAACCCTTCCATTGTTATGTTCCTTATGATATCCATGATACATTGGAGATATTGTTTGGAATCCCTCCATTTTCATGCTTCCCAGTATATCCAATTCGAGATGCAAAGCATTCTACCTCCAAGATTTAGACTCTCATTTGTTTGAGTCCTTATAGTTTTTGGAACCCATCTATTCCAACAGAGCATCCATTATTGTGATTTTGCATTCTTGGTGAATACCATTGTTTCCAGTCCCATTTCTTTAGATCAACCATGGTTGGACAATGATTACATTCCATATTTGAGTCCTTCTTGGAAACCTATGATGTGCATAACAACTATTTATGTATTGATTAGATCCCATTTGGGCCTCATTATTGTATATCTTGAGACATTTATATGATCATGGGTATACTCATCTCATCCATATATTTGATATTATATGTACCTCATCCATATTGAGTGTCATATATGCATAGTAGGCCCTTGTAGTCCTGATGAATAGTTTGTGCTACCCTCCAACATAGTCTATGTTTTCTATGCCACTGTCACACTCATTGTCCTATAAAAGAAAGATATTATGATGTCTATCAACCATATGATGAGTTGTTTCCCTCACAAATTAGGGAGGAATTTGTTAACATAGAAAATTTTCACACATTTCTCATCCCCTAGTCACACCATGTCACTACATCACCACACTTTCCATTTTCACCACATTAGATATTCGCATGCCCACAATCCTAAAGTTAAATCCCTAATTGGAATGTATTGAAAATTTTGGACATTTCCCTCCTTCCATAAAAGAGGAAAATTGTCTTATTCTCCAAAAATAAGGAAAATCCCCCCAAAACAGGGAAAAATCCCCCCAAAATTACCAAGGGACACTCAATACCATGGGATAATACCAAGGGCCATTTTCCCTATAAATTAATGGTGAAGGTCCCTCATTACATACACTTTCTCCGTACATATTCTTACCATCACTTTGCCGAAATTTCTACCTAAACCATTGAAGCCCATTTTGAGCATTCAAGTTTCACCTCTTGTGGAGGTTTCCCTACCTCGAGGTATCCTTTGGTCTCTTGTAAAATCTCATTTTTTACATAATAAAAGAAGGACATTCTTTCATGTAATTGTTGTTTGTTGAAGTGTGTCAAAAATTAGCTTAGATTTATTTCCATGCCCAGTTTACCATAGTTCTTATTTCTAGAATTTTTCATGATTTAGTTTATATGTGTTTACTTATGTTGTTTATTGGGTTTATCTTATTAATTTATTTTTCCATTTTTAACTGCTACTAAGGTTTCCTTAAACCTTAGTAGGTGATTTCAACACATACTGGTTTTCAAAACGAGTAAAAAAACCTGAATCAAGAACATATGTGGCTAATGATGATGTAACATCCACTAAATCATGACCTTCTATTTGTTCACCTTGATCATCATGAGACTCATCAACATATTTTTTCCTAGCATTTTCTGAAACTGCTAGATTATTCTGCTAAAGAATTTGTGCCTTTTGATATATGGTATTCCACATGCATGCATTGCCAGGATAAAATATTATATTGGAGTTGATACAATTTGTATTTTCATTATTTCCCGCCTCTTTTACCCCACCACCTATGGGGTTGTATATTTTACCATGATATTTGGAATTTGGACCTTTTTCTAATATGAGTTTTTTATGCCTATGTTACTACATGTATTAGCTCCCTCATTTGTGGCAAGGGCATGTGCATTTGAGGGTTTGAGGGAACCCATCTTGAACTAGTTTATCCTATTCTTGTGCAAGTGAGACAAAAAAATCATTAAACTTGGGAATATTCCATGTCTTTCCTCAGAGATCCAGTCCATCCTTGCACTCAGTAATTATCTACCTCCTAGAGCCAATTCATCCCTACATTGAGTAATTTTCTCTATCTTCTTCCCACATGACTATACAACCTCTAAATTAGACAAAGTAATCTTCCTAAATTAACATTACACCCTTGATCTGTTTAATGACTACACATTGCTTATATATAAACCTCCAAGTCTAGGAGAATGATTCATTATTTATGTGCGTTATGAGTTGCAAAAAAAAATTATATTCTCTCTAGGTCCATTAGTTTCTATTGCCATGAGTTGGTCATTGTCACTTTGACATCAAGTATAGGTAAGTAATGATGTGTTGTGACAAAGGTGAACTTAATATTGGTAGTATTTATCAGAATTTTTACTTACAAATAATTAAATCTTGTATGGGAGCTATAGTCCATAACCTAGTGCATTGAAGAATAATCCCATTGTTAACAGTCCTTGATATTCCTTTATGTGTAAGTTTGTTGCTTGATTATGCACGTGACAATGTAATAGGAAGAAAGGGATTCATGTTGGTGAAATGGATAGGTTGTGAGCCTACCATTTACATATCACATGGTATTAAAGCCTTGATATGGATTGTATGGTAAACACCCACATTGATTACAAAAGAAGTGGAGAATATTTTTTCTAGGATTAGAAAGAATTAGAGCACCAATAATGACAAGAGATCATTGTGAAGAGGATGAATAAGAAGACCTCGGGTCATTTTGGATTGGTGAGATAAGATATTTGCCACACTCACATATATGATAGCACAAATATTGGCAGAGAATGAGATATTATCAACCTCAAAGAATAATAATAGCCTAGAGGACCCAAAGAAGGAAGAGGCAAAGCCAGAGTTAAAGTGAAAAGTAGAGATAGATATGATAGAATGTAGGTACAACAATCCACAAGTAAATGTTTTTGTGGAGGACAATTTGGATATCAAACCTTATGCAGGTGAAGTGGATGCCATTAAAATGAATTAATGGCCACAACATATGGAAGTCTACTTCATTTTACATGAGAGAACTAGAATATTTTCTTGATTAAAGCTTGAAGGCCATGCTCTGGCATGGTGGGAAAGTGATTCAAGCAATAGAACTTTGGAGAACGATCCATTTGTGTCTGAATGGGAAGTGTTAAAGGACATGTTAAAGGAATAATTATATATAATCGGGTATGTAGAGCATCAAAAAATTGCATGGAACTGCTTCAAACAAATGAAAGGACAATACGTGGTGTTCACTACTAAGTTTAGGAGCAGAGCTATTCCACTAGGAGAATCAATGAAGGGTCCAAAAATTTTGATTATCTATTTGAGAGCATTGCTACCACAAATTCGACATTAGTTAATGTTGTATCAACATAAGATAATCAATGATGCTAGTATTCATGCATAATATCTTGAGGGATATCAGTATAAGCGACAAAAAGCTACAACAAGAAAGTACAATCTTAGGAAGAAAATAAAGGGAAAAACAAAAAAAAAGTGGAATGTAATGAAGAATTTGGCAATGACACAAGAGGCTAATCCTTCTTTCAAACAATGCAAATAATGTGAAAAGAAAGGACATAGTGAGGAGGATTGTTGGAAAGAACATTATAATATGTTAAATTCTATGAAGCATAGGATCATCATCCTGCATGAATTCAAATGAGAAGAGAAAGTTGCAAAAGACAGAGAATAATTTAACATAGATTTTTCAACTGTTCATGATAAAATTGCACACACATGGAGAAAAATTGGAATAATATGATTATATCCATGAATCAGTAAATAATATTGAATACACTAGTTGTACATATAAGAGAATTCGAATCTACCAACTTATACTGACTCCAAATCTAACTCAGTGTGAAAAATAACCATTAGAGCTCAGTGATGCAACTTTGGATAACTAACTTAGTCTACAATCATTTAACTGATGAGGGTAGGTGAGAAAATGTTCCCACACTCCCTTCAATCATGCAAACTAATGCTAGTTTAATTGTTTGTGATCTAACTGATAATAACTAGAGCATAACTGAACATGACTGCTTACCTACCAAGGTCCACTGAAGGAGACTGCTAGTGGCATTCAAAGTGGGTCCCTAAATTATAGGGATTGGTCCTTGGGGAACCTAAACTCATGCAATAAGGTGCAATAAGTGGCAGATGTTCCCTAGGTGTGTCCCCCATGCACTAGTGGTGTGATGAAGACCTCTTAAGCTAGGAATATAGACAATTAAACTACGTGGTCAAAGGGAGTATTAATGATAATACCAACACCCCCCCTTAATCCTGAATTTGGACAACTTGGGCCCTGGAAACTAAGACCAAAGGTCACTCATACAATCTAAATGAAAATAATAACAATAATTTCTTAATACAACCAAGGAAATGGGGAAAACATCATTGGAAATGCCCCCTCAAAATAAGCACGTAGAATCATGATCAAGCTTCTATACTTAAGAGAAAAATTTTATTCTTGAGTTAAAACTTGTGAAAATATTGCTGCAATTTGCATCTCCGTGGAGCAATAATGCAAAATGATGGTTCTTGTGTGTACTAGTATCTTGGGACTATGCATGTGAACTTTTTCATCTTCTTCCAATCTGATGATAGACAGGAGGAGGAATGTTTCCTTTGTCTCTTCTTATGGAGGAAGAGTGACATGATCCAGTTTGTTCTTATGTGAGTAGGGTTGTTGATCAGTCCTTACCATCATGTAGCATCTCAGTAGGAGCTTGTCACACCTCATTGAAGGAAGTGGACTTTCTTCACATAGTGCAAGGTTCTCTTTCTGAAACTAGGATATTGTTATTCTCATGTCATATAGATTTCCAGTGATGTTCCCAGTTACCTCAATAACCTTTTGTGCCCATTTAGTCCTAGGATTGGGAGTGGGGACTAGATTTGGATCTAGATCACTATGAACTTCATCTTCAATTTCATAAACTGATTCAATTGGGCCCTCTGCTTCAGATTCTAAATCTGAAACACTAAAGGGAACATTATCCTATGTAAAAGGAGTATATATAATGGTTTTACCTCCCCTTTCAAATGGAATTTGAGACTGTATTAGATCTGAGTATGGAAGGAAGTGTGAGAATTCATATTCCTTGGAGGAATGGTTTGCAACACCCTTCACTATAATATTCCCAGTTGAGATATATGAGATATCCACTGAGTTAGGACTAAATACCACTCACTTTAGTGGGCCAGTATGTGTCATTTCGTATATGGATAACAAATTTACAACTAAGGAAGGAACATAGAGTATATCTTTGAACATTCCATGTTCTAACTTGATAGAACCCTTTCCTTCAACTTGAATTTGAGTGTCATCACCCATATGAATACTCAGACCATCAGTAAGTTGTAATGAAGAGAATGATTCTCTAGATGCAACCATATGATTGGAGGCTCCTGAATCAATGAGGAAGGCATGTGATTTTGAATAGCTATCCTTCAGTGCATAGAATCTCTCATCATCATATTCAGTATTTTTTCTAGAGTCAGTATCCCTTGCGCCTTTAGGGATGGAAATATTGTGATGCTCAAGGATTTTTTCCATCTCATAAGTGGTCTTCTTCATATAATACTTCTCTGTATGGTTTCCTTTCTTACAATAAGAGAATTTTCCCTTATCAGACCTTTGATGTTTGTCCTTCCTAGAGCCCGAGGATTCATTTGATGGATCAAAATCATCTTTAGGTTCAATTTCAGTGTTTCTTTTCTCCTTACCTTTCTACTTCCTTCTTTCTTGTGCATTTCTTGTCTCACTAACTAAGAAATCCTGATTTGGAGAGGCTTTGAGAGATCCCATCTGTATCAACTTGTCTTGCTCTTGGATTAGAGACTATGTGAAGGAATCAAGGGATGGAATTCAAAAATTAGGAGTAGTCAGTCTCCCAAAGTGAAAAGTAGAGACAAACCCTGAGAATTCTGAGCCAAGTTTGCTTAATATGGATAGCACCAATTGATCTTCCTTTTTCTCAATCCCACGTTGCTTCCATTGCATGACCAATGATTTGAATTTAGTAAATAACTAATGAATAGTTTCAAATTTGTTGGGATGTAGCACTATCAACTCATTCTCTAGGATATGGCCCCTCAACTCATCATGTTTTCCAAACAAGGATTCGATCTTATCCCATACTTATTTCTTATTTCTGATTCCCTCAAGGTGGAACAACATATCCATGGATATGTGGATGCACATGAAGCCGAAGGCTTCACCAATCCTATTTAGATGCTTTGATTTTTCAATATTCTATTGGGGTTCAACCTCTCTTCCCATTTTCATCCTATACAGACCTTTGTTGCACAAGGCAATATGCATGTATGCTCTCCATTCAAGGTAATTGAAAGGAGTAAGGATTCTAGGTGTCAGAGCTGTTGAATTATTTGTTTCACAACTGTATTGATAAAAAAATTATTCTAAAAATATTTCAATGTACCTGTAGAACAACTCAATTTGAATTTATGTTATCTCAAACACCCTTTACTTCGACATGTGCACTTTTTCTAAGTCCTTCACACCTATATAGACTTCTCTGGATGAATCTAGAGGGAGCAATGCAATTATTCCAGGAATTATGTGGAAACTCAAATGTTTTTGATGCAAGCATTGAAGTTTGTGAGGTTTGAGGCAGGCATGCATACCTATTCTGATAGCATGTTAAATTATATGAAGCATGGGATTATTATCCTGCATGATTTGAAATGAGAAGAGAATGTTGCAGAAGAGAGAGAATAATTTAGCATATAATGCTAAATTAATCATGACAAAATTGCACACACATGGAGACAAAATTGGAATAATATGATTATATTATGGAATAAGTAAATAATATGGAATACACTGGTTGTACATATAGGATAATTTGAATGCTAAAGACAGGCTTTTAATCTACCAACTCAAACTAAGTCTGGAGCTAACTCAATGTGGAAAATCACCACTAGAGCTCAGTAATGCAACTCTAGATAACTAACTTAGTCTATAATCAGTTAACTAATGAGAGTAGGTGAGGAAAGGTTCCCACACTCCCTTAAATCATGCAAACTGGCACTAGGATATCTGATTGTGATCTAACTGATAGTAACTGGAGCATAACTGAACATGTTTGCTTACCTACCAAGGTCCAATGAAGGAGACTGCTGGTGGCACTCAGAGTGGGTTCCTAAAATATAGGATTGGTCCCTGGAAATCCTAAACTCATACAATCAGGTGTAGTAAGTGGAATATGTCCCCTAGGTGTGTCCCCCATGCATTAGTGGTGTTATGAAGACCTCCTAAGCTAGGAAAATATATAATTAGACTATGTGGTCAAAGGGAGGATTAATCGTAATCCCAACATAAGAAGCACCCTAAAAATATTCAGAGGAGAAAAAAGAACAAGGCTTTGATCACAGTGTATGTTGAAGAAAATATGAACAATAGCTTAGACTTTGAAAGAAAGGTGAGTTGCACAACTCTTTAGAAAGAATTAACATTGGTAGGTTGCATTCACGAGAAGGAGATGACTCAACTATTTTGCATCAAGATACAAATGAAATAGTGTAAGCAGAATTTATTGTTTGATCTAGGCTCTCCATCCATTCTAATATTTTCACAATTGGATGAGAATATTGGTGTAGAGACCCAAGAGCAACCCAAATCATATCCCTTGAGTTGGGTAAGACAAGCTGTGGAGAAAAAAATAATCAAACAATGCAAGTTCAAGTTTTCCATCAACCAAGACTTTGATGATGAATTAGTAGTAGATGTTGTTCCATTAGCTATTTGTGGGGTCATATTGGGAATACCATACTTATACGTAAGAGATGTTATCTTCAAAATGGGAGTGAACCAATATAGGAATTTGAAGGATGGGAAATCATATGTCATCAATTTGCATAAGGAAAAAACATTTATTTTATTAGTTCTCACTAGGCTAAGAGAATGATAGGGATAAAAAATGAATTCATCTTGGTGTTGTTGAGTAAAGGAGAGAAACATTGAGAAGGGAGTGAAGTGGAGATAAAGGCATCATTGGAATGATCGCTTGGAAAGTAATGTCAACAACTGCCACAATTGATTGAATCCTATAAGGAGAAGTGTTCCAAACCTCAATAATTTCCACCTAAACAATAGGTAGAGCATGATATTAAATTGTTTGTATAATCACCCCTACCTAACATCAAGTTGTATAGGTATTCCATTATTGAATCAAATGAGGTGAATAAGAAGTCAACAATTGTTGGAGCCAACAATAATCAAATGTTACCAACCAAAATTTGTTGACCTACCATATCACCATGTTCATAATCATTATACATAATCATATATAGTATAAACATCAATTCTCCATCTCATTCCATTAATATGACCTGCAAAAGTAACAAAAATCCCAAAATTAAAAGTCAAACCATGAAATTGACCATAAAAATATGAGGTCTCTAGTTTTCCTTAGAAAATTGTGACCCACTTGCTACGATTTCCCCAAAAGGCATGACCTAGTCACAAAAAATGATTTTCAATCCAAAAAATGTTATTTCCCACTTCCTTAATGAAACAATGGCTAAAAGTGGACACAATTCTTCATGTGGTCCAAAACCAATAATAGATCTAGATTCCAAAACCCTAATTTCTCCACTAAATAATAAAGAAGATAGAGAAGCATACACATTGGATTTAGTTATTTCTATCGAACACTCTCGTGCCTATAAAAATCCCTTAGTGTCACCATTCCACACACACAATTTGCATATCACAAAAACATCGATACTCTATTGAAATCCTCCAAAATAAAAGGATTAAATTTTATGCTTTCTAGTTTTCCATTGAGGAAATCCATTCATAATGTTTGGGTGGAGATTGGAAGTCCCAAAAGGAGACACACAAACCTTCCATTGGAGAACTGCAAAGTCCCCATACTCTCTACATTATACCAAGGTGTTTCTTTGTAACATTATTTGTGATATTGATAAAACACATGTTCTTCGATTTTATGCATTCTAGATTGGTAATCTATGTTTGTAATGTGGTTTAAAGAATGTGGATAGATTGTTTTTTTTTTCCATTTAATATACTATCGAGGAATGTGAAACCCCTTAGTGGATTCTCTTTTGCACACATGTGTTAGAAATTACATACTACATATGTTGGTCACTCTACCCTTGGTTGTATTATATCATCATTTACGGTCATCTTTTCAAGTGTTTTTTATTAGGATCTAGTTGTGTTTTCTTGTTGTTTATCATCACAAAGTTTCCATTAGGTTCCCTGGTCAAAAACCAATGATTGTTGGTCATGGTTGAAAACAAAATTTCAATTTCTAGCCATCCCAGGTTGAGATCACGAGTTTTAGGGAAAATATTGCAACCTTGATCACTACTTTCCCTTAAAAATGCACGACCTACTCCCAAACATTGGTTTTTTTTCATTTTACAGCTGATTCCATCTTTGATTTTTCCTTGTTTGGTTTGGTTTTATGTTTTTTCTCTATTTGCAGTCTCATTTTTACTATTTATATCCTGATTGATTGTTGTAGTGGTCAATTTATTATGCTGGGCCTAGAGAAAGGAAAGCATAATTCACTTAGAATTCTGCTTAAATATGAAAATAAGTGATAGAAAGAAGAGAGAGGGGTTGTGATAGAAGAAGTGATAGAATGAAGCAAGAGCAGATGAAGGAAAAGAAGGAAAATGAGGTGCGACCAAAGCATAGAAAGTGAAGGAGTTAAGGAAAGAAGCAGTTCAAGAGGAAACTAAGAAAGCCGCGACAAAAGGAATATGTGCACCAGAAGGAAAGAATGCAACAAGGAAAGGTGCGTATTGGAAAAGGATAGTAGAGCACAATGGTTATAAAGCGACAGTTTGGGAAGATCATGGGTATGAGGTCGAATAGATCCAACAATATTCACACATATGAAGGTATATTTGTATGTCAAGCCATTATTTACTACTGTCATGTGTCATTAGAATAGGAAAGACAACCTATTAGCTAAATGTAGAAAGTCAGCTGAGAAAGCAACATGTAACGAGTCTGTAAAGAATCTATAAAAGGAGGAACCCAGGTTGTATGCACGTTAGACTCTTGGGGGTTTATCTCCTCCTCTGTAGCTTCTCTACTGAAAACTCTAGGTTATTAGTTATGGTTATTATTTTTGTAAGTGGTGTATCTACTAGTTTTGCTAAGTGCATAGAGTTGAAGAATCTGCAACTGAGTGCGCAGAAGTGTAGGAGAATTTGATTCGATCCAGGATCTGTACAGATCATTAGTAGAGTAAAGTAGAGAAGGAAGTAGAAGAGAATATTAGAGAGCATGAGAGGAAGAAATGGTCTGTATAGATAAAGAAGAATATATTGAACAAAGTATGTAGCTTAGTGCATGGATAAAAGGTCCATACATTTTTCATGCCAGATGAAGAGCACTTTTGTGGTTTTTTCCAAATGGGTTTCCATGTTAACTTCTGTATCGAATGTGTGAATGATGAATGTGTTTAAGATGCATGTATATATGTTGTTGTGAGTTAATTTCTATATATATACTTACAAAGAGTATGTTTATATATGTTACGCTTTTATGGTGAATGTGTGAATGTACGTATGTTTTAATGGGTTGCTGATATAATACTTGCACAAGGTGGACTCATGTCGCAGCTTGGATGTGTAGAACAAGCATCAAAACCCCACCAATATGGCTTGGTAGAGTGCCTTGGAGTGTCTAGTAGTGCCCCCAACCCACTACGAAAACCTGGTTCTAGTAGTTACCCATAAAGGAATATACCTCAGGTGAGACTGCATCTGTGCCGCAGGTGCTGCCGACTGAGCCTTGCTTTGTCGAGTCGATATCTTGGGCATGGTTGCACTAAGAAGAAGGGACTAAACCTGGGTCGAAGTGAAGCAGAAAAACAAACAAATGGTTCTATTTCTAGGACCTAAGAATTTTGGTGAGGGATATGTTGTGGGATCCAACGAAGCTTGAAATCCAAGATTGGGTGGATTTCTATATACAAGATGCATGTATATATGTTGTTGTGAGTTAATTTCTATATATATACTTACAAAGAGTATGTTTATATATGTTACACTTTTATGGTGAATGTGTGAATGTACGCATGTTTTAATGGGTTGCTGATATAATACTTGCACAAGGTGGACTCATGTCACAGCTTGGATGTGTAGAACAAGCGTCAAAACCCCACCAATATGGCTTGGTAGAGTGCCTTGGAGTGTCTAGTAGTGCCCCCAACCCACTACGAAAACCTGGTTCTAGTAGTTACCCATAAAGGAATATACCTCAGGTGAGACTGCATCTGTGCCGCAGGTGCTGCCGACTGAGCCTTGCTTTGTCGAGTCGATATCTTGGGCATGGTTGCACTAAGAAGAAGGGACTGAACCTAGGTCGAAGTGAAGCAGAAAAACAAACAAATGGTTCTATTTCTAGGACCTAAGAATTTTGGTGAGGGATATGTTGTGGGATCCAACGAAGCTTGAAATCCAAGATTGGGTGGATTTCAAAGAGGTATAGTTTGCACGAGAAGAAAGAAAGGATATCGATTGAACCCAACAAAGTAGTTGGGACGGTACCTTTACATAGATATTCATGAGATTTTATTTTCTGAGTTTCCCATTGTGTTGCATGAGTGGTTGTCTAAGTTGGAAACCCAACAAAGAAAATTCCAAGGTGGAGAACCAATAGAGTGGAATCCTCAGTTGATTCAGCGACTGAAAAATGTGAGAAAACCTGTATCGAAAGCTATATATTTTTGGGTAGACAGTATTTTGGAGGGATACATTACTGAGTTTGTTGTTAACACAATAATCTCATATATTGAGGCGAAGCAAAAAAAATTCTAAGGACCCCGCAGAAGATATTTTTCGTCTTTAAAGACGTGGATAAAAATTCTTGTATGTGAAAAAGGTATCCTACGAATGTGACAAGTTAGAAGCTATGCACAGAAAGGTGGGTATGTCATAGCAAAATTGTTTGAAAAATGGAACAAACTAAATTGAGATGTTCCCTGGATATAGTGGACTAAACTAGTGGATAGTTGTTTAAGCAATGGAAGAATATTTTAGTCATGAAAGCAAAGAAAGGATTTGACAAGAAGAAGGAGTCGCATCACGACCATAGAAGAAGACTATGAGATTGTGTCATACTTGGATGAAGCATCTTGCGATGCAGAAGAATAAATTAGTCGATATCCGAAGGAGAAGAAGAATCTGAAGAATCAACTGAAGCTCCAGATCTAGAAAGCACGTACAATACGCCTACAAAATCGCACACATCGGTAGAGGTAAGATCTAGAAACTTATCTCGAACTGTATTTGCAAATACAAGTAGTACTAATGCCGTGAATAACAAACAAGGGAGTTTGACTAGTCAAAATTTTCATCTAAATGTACCAGTAGTTAATACATTGGTTGGGACCGACATTAAGTTGCCAATATGCAATGGAAATGGGTAGAAGGCCCATATCAACATCGGTTTCTCTATGAAGCTATATGGACTGTGTGAAATATCTAATATGAGGACATAAATAAAGAACATATGATCATGGCTCTGAGAGTTTGTGCGCTAGAATGGTACATGAAATTTTCTTTAGTGGAAGTAGGAGTTGCGCAAAAAATGCTCGACCAGATTCATATTGGAATGATAGATGAATTTAGAAAAATGAAGTCTGAGTCGCAGTGCATTACTGTGATTAAAGAAATCAAGAAACTACCTACAGAGTCTGTTTGGTACTTTGACCATAGATTCAAAAAATTAATGGACAAAGTGAGCTTCTAGATGTCGAATGTACAACAAAAGGAATGGTTCATTGCTTCCTTGATACTACACATCTAGATCCCATTGATGCAACAGAAGATTGTGTCGTAGAAAGAATCTTTAGAAATAGAAATGAAACTAGAATCCTTACTGATTGGATAAACTGATGCAAGAATGTTGTAGATTCAGTCGAAGTTGGCCATTCTTACAGTGCGACTCCAGGAAATCAAGAAAGTCAAGGAAATTCAAGAAGAATTGTGGTGTACAAGATGTAGAATAGACAGACACCATAAATATAATTTCCTAACGCTTATGAACTATGCCACAGGGAGAGCACCGAACCCAATAAAGACCCAAGGGTTTCCTTGGTGCAGAATATGCCAGACTAGAGGTCATAAGTCAAAAGAATGCTTGTATTTATATAAGATTGTAAGTATACCATCTAGTCTGTATTGTAAGTTTTGTAAATCAGTTGGTCATGATGAGAAATATTGCAGAGAACTTCAGCTGCTGCAAGAAAATATGGTGGATACCTACTTGATGAAAAATGATGAGCAGATGCAAGATGAAAGGGTGCAGCCTCAATATTAGCTTGCTCAATATCCACCAAAACAATTTCAACAACTATAATATCCTTAGCCACAATACCAATAGAATCAGTATCCACCACATCAAAAATACCCTCATCCAAAGGGGGTTAGAAATTTTCGAGGCCGAGGACAATAACAAGGAAGAGGAGGATTTGGTTGAGGAAGAGGCCAAGTCATATGCTATAACTATGGAAAACCATGACACTTTTCCAAATATTTCCAATGTCCTGCGAAGACATGGACATACTGTAAATAATTTGACCACATTATCGAATAGTGTTCATAAATGATTGCAAAATAGCAGGCTCGAATTGTGGGAAATCCCAATCCTGCGTAGAATCTGAATCTGAACCCCAACCAAATAATTCATATGATCTATGTTGGGCTAAGAGAACTAAATATTATTGTTGTTACAAGAGGAGGTGATGCGACGAGAGCATACCAAAATACATAGCATGGACAACCAGAGGTGCAACCCACGACACAAAAGAAAGCTCCATTAGATGTCCAAAAGGAGAAGGAAGTCTTATTGGATGTACAACCAGAACTTGGTGATACCAATCAAGTGTCGACAACTAGAAAAGTAAAGGTATTGCTAGAAATATTTGAGCAATTGCTCAGAAAGAAACCATTGAAAATGGTTAGTAAGCTTAACGAATTTTTAAAAAATTGTTTAGCACTAATCCATGATAGATATGCTATCACAGAATTGACAACACCCATAGAACAAACTCCAGAAGACCTAAGACCTGAAAAATAATTAATCACGTTGGGAAAATATTAAAAACTTGCTGTGAAGTGTGAATGACTACGCAGATAGGAAATTATGATATGGACTATATCATTTTAGATCTAGGATTTGGTGTCAATATCTTGACAAGATAGACATGGGAAAGGATGAGTAAGCTGCAAATGGATTGGTTTTCCATTCAGTTAAGGCTATCGAATCAGTCAAAGGCTCTACCCATCAGTCGACTAAATCAAGTACCCATCGAAGTAGAAGGCCTGAGGACATACACAGACGTTGAAGTAATCAATATTGTCGATGATACAAACCCATATCCTGCACTTTTAGGGATTAATTGGGGGATAGATAATAAGACCATAATTAATTTTAAGAAAATAATCTTCTCATTTGAATATTATGAGATAAGGGTGGTCACACCAATTGACCCACTTGAAGGGAAGAGATATGTTGAGCTAGTGAACACTAACAGGAAAGGTAATTACTTGGAATAGCTATATAATATCATGTCTTCAAGAGACAACTATATAAATACAAAAATTGATGGAAAGCTGAGTTCGCGGAGTGTAAGGTCTTTCACATCCAATTCATGCGATGCATTAGAAAATTTCCAGAACCATATGCATGAAGTTTCCATGCGAAGATACACAAGAATTACAATATTTGTGCAACGAGTAGCAACTAAGGCAAGCAAGCCACCTACATATGAAGGTTTACCTAACCTTGCATCTTTTCTGATGGATTTTTAAGAAAAAGTTATAGAATCTCAGTGATTATACGCCCTGGACTTTGTGCTGAAAGCTACACCCACTAGATGGTGGGGTACACATAAACAATCTATCTCTGAATGGCCGTGGTGTAGAATATTGTTGGATATTAGATTTGGAGAAGAGATCAGTTATAATGGTTGCAAGTATACAGGATTGAAAAATCCCGTTGAACATATTGAGCATTGGTGTATTAATATAGGAATCGTCACTTTCGCTTGAGATGGACGACAAGGTTTGTCTTGTCCAAGGAAAAATTAGGGTTAATAATTTTATGATTAATATGATTTATTGTTTTTTATTGTTTTTTATAATCATAATTAATTTATTTAAACTTTTGAGATAATAAACTTATTAAGAATTTGTATTAAAGAATTTTTAAAAATTATTTATTAAGGTTTTTTTTTTGAATTTAATAATTGTTATTATAGGCTTTTTTTTTAATATAAACAATGCAAACCTTTGATTTAGGTTCAATAAATTTAATTTAATCATTTAATTATTTTATTTTAAACAATTTATGTTTAGTTTTTAATAAATTATTTTAATTCTTATAAATTCTTTTAAAATTCTTTTTTTAAACATAATTTATTATTATATTATTTTAAAATTAACTTATTTTAATTTATTAAGGGAAATATAATTAAAAAAAAAATTAGGAGCTCAAACATTAGGTTTTTTAATTTAATTGGGGAAAATTTTTATTTTAATTAGGGCAAAAAAGTTTTTAAGGTAAACATTTTTAGGGTAAAATTAGGGAAAAATTTTTGGGGAAAAGATTTTTAGGGAAAGAATTTTTAGGGTGAAATTAGGGAAAGTTATTTTTTGGGAATTTTTTAAGGAAACCATTTTAATTGTAATTTTATGGAAAAAATATTTAATTATAATTTTAATTTAAGTTTTTTAAGCTTTTTTTTAAAAAAAATAGGTTTTAATTCTTATTTAGCTTGGTTAGGTTGGGCAACCATGATCGACTAATAGATAGACCGTCATCTATGTTCAAGCATTTAGGGTTTTTTACTATCTCTATAGCTTCTCTAATTCTTCTCTTTGACCAGTTGTCAACTTGTGCTAACACCTGCATATCCTCGATTTTAATAGGGTGTTTTGTGTTATGCGAGTGTTCCGCTAAGGCTGACTTGTGTGTTGTATTGAGACGGATATCTGCACAGTGTTCTTTAACCCTAGTTCGGATGGACCGTCCTGTTTCACCAATGTATGCTTTCCCACATTCACAAGGAATGAGGTAAACCCCGTTTTTAAGACTTGGGTCAACGGGATCTTTTACAGACCTAAGTAACTTCCTAATGTTGTTAGGTGGGGAAAACACTAAGTCAATATTCTTCTTTTTTAGGTGTTAAAGAACACTGTGCAGATATCCGTCTCAATAGAACCCACAAGTCAGCCTTAGCGGAACACTCGCATAACACAAAACACCCTATTAAAATCGAGGATATGCAGGTGTTAGCACAAGTTGACAACTGGTCAAAGAGGAGAATTAGAGAAGCTATAGAGATAGTAAAAAACCCTAAATGCTTGAATAGATATGACGGCCTGTCTATTAGTCGATCATGGTTTCCCAACCTAACCAAGCTAAATAAGAATTAAAACCTAAAAAAAAAATTAAAAAGCTTAAAAAACTTAAATTATAATTATAATTAAATATTTTTTCCATAAAATTACAATTAAAATGGTTTCCTTAAAAAATTCCCTAAAAATAACTTTCCCTAATTTCACCCTAAAAATTATTTCCCTAAAAATCTTTTCCCAAAAAAATTTTCCCTAATTTTAGCCTAAAAATGTTTACCTTAAAAACTTTTTTGCCCTAATTAAAATAAAAAAATTTCCCCAATTAAATTAAAAAACCTAATGTTTGAGCTCCTAAAAAAAAAATTAATTATATTTCCCTTAATAAATTAAAATAAGTTAATTTTAAAATAATATAATAATAAATTATGTTTAAAAAAAGAATTTTAAAAAAATTTATAAGAATTAAAATAATTTATTAAAAACTAAACATAAATTGTTTAAAATAAAATAATAAAATGATTAAATTAAATTTATTGAACCTAAATCAAAGGTTTGCATTGTTTATATTAAAAAAAAGCCTATAATAACAATTATTAAAAAAAATTTAAAAACCTTAATAAATAATTTTTAAAAATTCTTTAATACAAATTCTTAATAAGTTTATTATCCCAAAAATTTAAATAAATTAATTATGATTATAAAAAACAATAAAAAACAATAAATTATATTAATCATAAAATTATTAACCCTAATTTTTCCTTGGACAAGACAAACCTTGTCGGCCATCTCAAGCGAAAGTGACGATTCCTATATTAATACACCAATGAAAGAGGTACAATCTCCAGGCATCGCCTTGTCCTGAAGATGAACCACGCTTGGTTCGAAATGTCGACAACAAATCTTCTCACCGTAGATTCTCCATTAGATGCCATGAATCCTCACTGGGGAATCTCAGCTAACCTTATATTGAGCATTGTTGCATGACATGGAAAGAGTATCCGCGACAAGAATGGGTTCATCAATTCATACATACATTGGAGATGGTACCAAGTAATTTGTATACATCAGTGGATCTGTGACAAGGAAATCTTGAGTGGGAAGATTTAGCTACAAGATTTACACATACATTTGAGTTTGCAAGTGAACACCCAACAATTGATGTTGCGCTACAGATAATGAAGGAGAATATATTTGAAGAAATCCTTGTCATAGTAAAAAAATTCCATCAATGCAGTATGACAGTCCACCATTGGATGGAATATTACAATGTCACAGGAGAACTAGATGATGATAATCAACTCGATATAAACATACCTGAGTTGGAAGGTATGAACGCAGTGGAGGGAGTTGGCATTTCTAGTGACCAATTCCTAAGTCCACTTAAGATTAAGAAAGTAAATATTGGCTTGCCTGAAAAATCCAAAGTTTTTTAATATTGGAGATTACTAGGATGATGAGACTGTGGGGAAGATCACTGACTTGTTGCATGAATTCCAGGATATCTTCCCTACCAATTTTCAGAAATGAAAGGAATAGTCAACAACCTCGATGAAATGAAGATACCTTTTAGGCCCAACGCAAAACCGATCAAGCATCGACCATACAGATTAAATCCACAATACAAATAAAAGGTTAAGGATGAAATGGACCAAATGATAGAGGTAGCTATTATAGATATTGTCAAAGAATCAGAATGGATTAGCCCAATTATATTACAGGACAAGAAGACCTCAGGTGAAGTAAGAAATTATTTCTACCTGTGAAAATTGAATGATTCTTGTTTACATGATCTATTTCTGACTCCATTTACAGATGAGGTACTAGAGAATGTCAAAGGGAAAGAGATGTACTCTTTCACTGATGGATTTTATCGTTACCATCATATCAAAATTATAAAGGAGGACTGACATAAGGCTACCTTTTCAATAGAGTGGGGATGTTTCCAATATATGGTAATTCCCTTTGGACTTAAGAATGCACCTCCGATTTTTTCCAGAATCGTAGTTGGCACCTTTAAAGATTTTATACGCAAATTTACTGAAGTCTAGTTTGATGATTGGATAGTATTTGGCCTTGTAAAAGACCATATAGAGATACTGAGAATGATGTTGGAACATTGTCTCCAGTATCAAATTT
Organism: Pseudotsuga menziesii; assembly: GCA_001517045.1. Taxonomy (NCBI): domain Eukaryota; kingdom Viridiplantae; phylum Streptophyta; class Pinopsida; order Pinales; family Pinaceae; genus Pseudotsuga; species Pseudotsuga menziesii. The sequence continues at coordinate 911,167 of LPNX010097526.1, read as the reverse complement.
CCTTGAATTTGAAGAAATGTATCTTTGCACACCTTTTGGAGCTCTGTTGGGGCATGTGGTCTGTCGCAATGGAATTTTGGTTGATCCAACCAAAATTATGATCATCCTTGATCTGCCACCACCTACTATAGTAAAGCAGTTAAGAGAAACACTAGGACACATTGGATACTACAGGAAATTTATCAAAGGATATGTAGAGGTGATTTCCCTGATGGAAAAACTGTTGAAAAATGATACGAAGTTTCAATACACAACAGATTGTCAAGAAAGTCTAGACAAAATGAAGAACAAAATGGCTACTGCACCAATACTTGTGTTTCTAGACTGGGAAAAAGAGTTCCATGTTCATGTTGACGCATCATCTATTACACTCAGTGTGGTACTGATGCAACCTGGTGAAGGATCGATTGATCATCCCATTACTTTCACTAGCAGAAAATTATCAACTAAGAGAAGAACTATACCACGACGAAGAGAGAAGGGCTAGCGATGGTATATGCGATGCAAAAATTCAAACACTATTTACTAGGAGGACATTTCAAGAGGTACACTGACCATTATGCATTGAAATACTTGTTCGATAAAACAGTGTTCGGGGGGAGATCTGCCAATGGATTCTCCTCTTCCAGGAATTTGATTTTGAGATAATTATTAAACATGTTCAGTTGAATTTGGGGATAGACCATATTTCAAGGATTGAAAGTGGAGAAGAACCCACTAGTAAGGAAGAGAATATTCTTGATGCACAATTGTTTGAGATAACCATGTTTGAATATCAATATAAATATATCATATATTTTTTGAGTACATGTTGTGAGTAGAATGAATTTACCACTATGTAGAAGAAGCAGTTGGTTGTGTGAACTGCATATTTCTAATTGATCATTGGACACTTGTATAAAATGGGTCCTAATGAGATAATTTAGCGCTGTGACTTGGGGCATGAACACCCGTGGATATTAAATGAAGAACATGCCAATGTCGTAGGAGGCCACTATGCAAAAAAAGCTACGGTGCACAAGATTTTGCAAGCATAACTATGGTTTCCCACAATGCATGCAGATGCTCGATACTATTGTCGTAGCTGCGATGTTTGTTAAATAAATGGAAATCCTTCCTAAAGAGATGAAATTCCATTGGTACCGTAGAAAGCATTAGATGCATTTGATAAATGGGATGTTTATTTTGTAGGACCTATCAGTCCGGAAAGAAAGTGAATGGGAGCACAATATATTGTTGCTGTGACTAATTACCTAACCAGATGGGCATAATCAACACTAGTAAAGGATTACACAACTGGGAATTCTACAAATTTTCTATTTGAAAATGTTGTGACAAGATTCAGGTGCCCAAATATTTTAATCAACGATCAAGGTACGCATTTTGTTAATCAATTGATTTAATATCTGACTTAGGAATTTCAAATACATCATAGAATGACATCACCATATTATCCTCAAGGAAATGGAGTTGTCAAATAATTAAATAATATTCTGGAAAATGCATTGACAAAGGTTTACAATGCATGAAGAGATGACTAGGACCTAAATATTTATGTATTATTATGGGCATATTGCATACCATGTAAGAAGTTGACAGGCCAGACTCCATTTCAGTTGTTGTATCAGCAAGAAGCTATCATGCCTATGGAGTACATTATATCAATCTTAAGAGTTCCTTCGATCACTGGAATGACAGATGTTGATGTTGTGGAAGATAGGTTACTTCAACTAGTGCAGTTGGAGGAAGAACATTTTGTTGCAGGATTTCACCAAAACATAGAAAATCAAAGACAAAAGGTATGGCATGATAGACACATTAAGAACAAGCAGTTTCAAGTTGGAGAACTTGTTCTTATGTATGACAACAAATTTTTAAGCATCCAAGGAATTTAAAAACTCATTGGTTAGGTCCATACATTGTCAAATAAATCACTGATGGAGGAGCAGTGATGCTAAAAAATTAGATGGGACCGAAGTTAGAGGACATGTCAATGGGAGTCGACTGAAATTATATTATGATAGCTGCAACTTGGTCACATGAAAAAAAGAGAAAAGGAAGACAGAAAAGGAAGAAAAGAGAGAGAGGAAAGAAAAATATGAAAAAAGAATAAAGAATGAGCCAAATTTCATGATCGTAGACTGCTTGTTTGCTGCACTAAGAGGTGAAGTTTTGCAGACCCGGGGTCTAGCATAGACCAAAAATATAGAACAAAGACACTTAGTGAGTCACAAAAGAAAGGGACTCTGCCAAATGAAATAAATTCAGTCACATGTGACGCGATGTTGGCGCAAGAATGAAGATACTCGCTGACATGGTAACTGTTTGTCATTAATTTGAAAATATTGAAAGAATTTGGCAGCGTGCTTTCTGGTCACGTCTTCCTTTATGAAAATAACTTCCCATGAAGGTGCCAACTAGTTGATGGCTTGCTAATAAGTTTCCTTAAATGTTTTGAACGAGTTTCCCATGTGACTGAAAGGATGGATTCCTTTTTTTTTTAATGCCCACGTGTGTGAAGAACAACTGTAGAAAAATTTTGTCTAATATCAAACTTTGTGCACAAGCTCAGTTTCATTATGCTTGCATGAGAGAAGAGCAATTTTCATTTGCAACCTCAGGAGCCATAGTGACATCATGTTCATTTTGATCTTGAGTACTAGTGCAAATTTTGAAGCTGGATTTGGACCTGCATCACCCACGCCCATCATGGAAGATACTATGGGATATGTTCCACCAATGCAAGAGCCTGTTCCAGCTACTGTGAAAGTTCCAGTTCGACCATCCAAAAAACCCAAATTAGACGTACCAAGACCCTCAATATCTTCAAAGGGAAAGCACACAATGAAGAGGAATACAAATGAAAACATAATGCCACTAGTCCCTGAATAGGAAGAAGACTTAGAAACTAGACAATTGATGCTGCCATATATCCCACCAAGACGTGCAAACACACCAAAGGCTACAATTCCATCCATGGTTTGAATCCTGCTAGTAGCACCCAAACTGTCAAAAGGAATTACAATACTGAAGAACATTATGACAATTTTTCATAAGTTATCCTTTACTAACCATGATACAAACAAACTGAAAGAGTTGGATAGAGAAAACTAGATGAAACTGGTGAAGGAAACACCTAATCACCAAATTGTTTTGTTCTAATCGAATGTGCGAAAGGACTGGACTAGTCTAGATTATTTTCATTGCTATTAATGCCACACTTTGGCTGAAGCACACATGTGAACACCTTTGTGCAACAACTACTAGTAGTATATCATGGAGGATAACTCTGGCTGGATAAAGCATATCTATTTGATGTTGACCTAATTTCACTAATTACAATCCTTTCATGGTCAGGAATGGACCCAACGCCATATTGAAGGAAGGACAAGGAAATAATGATGATCACAAGGGTCAAGGATACGTATGAATTGGTTAGGGCCAACAGAGGGTTCCTAATTTTGTCAATTAATGGCACTATTGTTCGATTTGTTGTGAAGGTATTGTCCTGCAAAATGTTTCGGAAGTTACAACCAACCTAATGTATTGTGGGTGTGGTTGCACTAACCGAACTCTGTGCAGAGGGATTTCTATTAATTAGTTACAATTCTTCCTGAACGATTGTTACTCAACGTGACTACATCACAGGAAGAGGGTAAGGATTTACACTGTGCCCGATTATTGATTTTGATTGCATTTGTTGTTTGGTCCGACCCACCAAACTACTAGGTGGTATATATACATGTTCCTTGTAGAGGAGAAAAATACCAAAATCTTTGGTTCACACAAGACAAGCACAAGAAACAAACAATATTGAGTTTTTCATGCATGGAGAATCCCTAAGCCTTCAGGTGTAGAAGTAGATAAGACTTCACGATGACAATGTTGCACTATTTTTCCCAATAACCAAGTTTTAAATTGATCCACATTATATTTTCATACAGCCATGACAGGACCCATATCGCCAATGGTTGGAGACACGATTTATTATCACAGAGGAAGAACTGGAAGCCATTACCAATGAATGGCCAAAATAATGGCGTATACCTATGACAAAATCCTAGATAGTGGATGAGGATTTAGATCAGGTCAAACGACCACCAAAATAAAAGAAAGGAAATGAAGGGGACACACAAGAATATCTGCAAAACCTCGAGTCAGACCGGAGTGATTCCAACTTGACTCCAATAGATCCTTCGGTGGGAGAACAAAAAAAAAAGAATAAGCATAACATGGGGAGTCTAAGCATAAGAAAAGTAAGGTTGTTAAACATGAAAATACCTTCAGTATGGATGGGGAAGAATTGGAATCATTAAGAGAAGCAATACAAGAAGTTGCACAAGAAAGTTTTCAAGATATAGACATGCGACAGATTGAGTTAACAACTAGTATTACTGAGTGTTAACAGTACTTTGTAAAGCTGTCAAAGAAGCTAGAGTCGCAATAGATTATACACCTTAGGTAGCAAATTCACAGGATGAACCCGACCCTTTCAAAGCACCAAAACCTAAGATGCCAAGATGGGTTCCACCAATCAGGGTACAAGTCGAAGGAGAAGTAATGGATCTGGGAACCCCATAATTTAATGATGTGGCCAAAAGCATAGGCCAGGTAACTATAGATTTTTTGCAAATGCGACTGCCTAATTTATATGCATTACAGAAAGATGCAGTCACAAAAATCAAAGTAATATAAGTCACCTTGGTTAGGCAGGCAAAGAAAGCCAAGAAGGCTATTGATAAAATAAATATAAAGTTGAAGGAGACGGAGCAGAATGCAAAAATATGGGAAGCAACAAGCTTAGGCTTGACGATGCTATAAATATTGTCTACTCAAATTTTGATGATGCATGAATTACATCAGAAATGGTTCTAGAGGCCAAGGTCACTTGACTCGGTGAGATAGAGACTGACATTGAGAAAAAGGTCATAGAACTTGAGGAGCAGGTGCAAGCAAGAACACCCCTAGAGGTGTTAGAAGAAATATGACTTGCAATATCTGAGGTCGTGCAGAAGATTGAAGAGGCAAAAGTAATGCACTAGAGTTGTCAACTGACTCTCTCAGGCTTGGGTAGCGCTCATAGAAGATTTAGATTTAGAGGAAGTCGCAAACGAGCTGCGCAATGTTGAGGCAGAGGTAAATTCGTTGAAAATTGAGATGAAGTAGCTGCCCTTAGCAGAGAAAATTGCTAATGCAATGGAGATGAATAAATTGCAGAAACAGGTTAACATGCTACGCACACAACAACAGGAAATAACATAAAAGGTTGCAGAGTTAAAAGTTGAAGCTAAAAACATTACATGCACTCTTCATCATGTACATTAGAAAGTGCACGAAGTAGCTGCAACAGTAGAGAAGGTAACACCAGAACATGTCAGTTCTGACCTTGTGGAGTAATTGAAGAAGATAGAGGAAGAAGTGTAACTGGAAGTAGAAAAAGTAGCGAAAATATCAGAGAATTTTCACAGTAAAGTAGACACAAGTAAAGAAATGGAGGAATAGCTTAGAGTGGCTCGAGACGAGCCATAGGGGANGTAGAAAAAGTAGCGAAAATATCAGAGAATTTTCACAGTAAAGTAGACACAAGTAAAGAAATGGAGGAATAGCTTAGAGTGGCTCGAGACGAGCCATAGGTGATAATTGGGGGCTTGTTGTGCATAGGGAAAGGAAATGATAATTCACTTAGAATTCTACTTAAGTATGAAAAGAAGCGACAAAAATAAGAGAAAGGAACAGCAGAAGAGGAAATGGAAGAAGGAAGGAAGAGCAGATGAAGGAAAAGAAGGAAAATGAGGTGGACCAGAAGCAGATAAATATGAATGAGTTAAGGAAAGAATTAGTTCAAGAGGAAACTGTGAAAGCTGCGATAGAAGGAAGATGTGTGATTGAAGGAAGGAACGTGACAAGGAAAGGTGCAATGAAATAACATTACAAGAAGGCATGTAGTGGTATAACGGCTGAAAAATGACAGTAGGGAATAATGGTCAGAAAGCGACAGTTCAATAAGACCATGGGTACAAGGTTGGATAGAGTTGATGTAAGTCACACGTATGAAGGTATCTTTGTAAGTCAAGATGTTAGTGCCTACCGTCATGTGTTGTTAGAATAGGAAAGACAATCTCTTGGATAAATGTAGAAATTCAACTGAGAAAGAGACATGGCATGAGTCTGTAAAGGGTCTATAAAAGGAGGAACCTAAGTTGTATGTGGGTTAGAATCTTGGGGGTTTAGATCCTCCTTTGTAGCTTCTCTGCTGAAAATTCTCGATTGTTAGTTCTGGTTATTATTGTTGTAAGTGGTGTATCTGATAGTTTTGTTAAGTGCATAGAGTTGAAGAATTTGCAACTGAGTGTGCAGAAGTGGAGGAGAAGTTGAGTCAATCCAAGATATGTGCGGATCGTTAGTAGAGTCAAGTGGGGAAGGAGTGTTGGGCCTAGGTAAAGGAAAGAATAATTCAATTAGAATTTTGCCTAAGTATGAAGAAGAGCTAAAGGAGAAGAGAAAGGAGCTATGACAGAAGCAACAACATGAAAGAAGAAGAGAAAGTAACTGCGACAGAAATAGTGATAGGAAGGAAGACGAAGGAATATGTGCAATAGAAGAGGAATCCACGACAGAATAACAGTATTATAAGGTGTGCAAGTGGCATAATAGTTGGAAAATGACAGTAAGGCATAATGGTTAGAAAGTGATAGGCCATAAATATCGTGGGTATGAGTTTGGCTAGAGCCAATGAAAACCACACATATGAAGGTATCTTTGTAAGTCAGGTCATTAGTGTCTACTATTAGGTGTTACTAGAATAAGAAAGATAACCTGTTGGTTAAGTATAGGAAGTCGACTGAGAAAGTGACAGAAAAAGAGTCTGTAAAGAGTCTGTAAAAGAGTCTATAAAAGAAGAAACCCAAGCTGTCTGTGGGTTAGCTTCTATGTTGTTATCTCTATATTGTTAGACTGTTAGTTTCTCTATATTGTTTTTTCTGTCAATGTTTTCTGAGTGCATATGAGTTGAATAATATGTAGCTGAGTGCACATAATTGCTAGAAAAGTTGAGTCGATCCAGGATGTGTGCAGATCATTAGTAGAGTTCAGTAGAAAGAGAGAAGAAGAGAATATCAGAGAGCATGAGAGGAAGAAAGAGTATGTAAATATAGAGAATAATATATAGAACAAAGTCTATCGCTTGGTGCACAAACGAAAGGTGCATCTATTTCTCATGCCAGATGAAGAGCAACTTTGTGTTTTTTTCCTGGATGGGTTTCCACGTTATATTCTGTGATATGAGTTACCTGTATAAATGTTTCCTTAATGAATGCTAATAGATTTGGTTATGAATGACTAGATTTATATCATATGCACTGCATAATTTGAATATGATTATGATGCACAAAGGTTGTTGCTATAATAGTTGCATATGATAAGTTGGTTCATGGTCTAGTTGTTCATAGTAAGCATAAATAATCCACCCACATGCTTCATTGAGCACCTTTGTAAGAGACCGAGGTACCATAAATCCCCCACCCAACTACAAAAACTTGGTTCTAGCAGTTACCGAACAAGAAAGATATCTCAGGTGAGACTGCATCTACATCACAGGTGTTGTTGACTGATCTCTGCTAGGTCAAGCCGATATCTTGGAATTTGTTGCGGTAAACAGAAGGGATTGAACCTAAGTGAGGGTCCAAAAAGGAGGGATAAAAATCCAACAAATGGTTCCATTACCAAGATCCAAATGATTTTGGTGAGGGATATGTTGTGGGAACCGACGAAACTTGAGATCCAAGAATGGGTGGATTTCAAAGCATTAGATTTTGCACAAGACGAAAGCAAAGGATCTCGGTGGAACCCAATGGAGTGGTTGGGCTGGTACCTCTATATAGATATCCACGAGATTTTATTTTATGAGTTTCCCATTATGTTGTATGAGTGGTTTTCTAAGTTGGAAGCCCAACAAAGAAATTTCCAAGGAGGAGGACCAAAGGAGTGGAATCCTCAGTTGATTGAGTGATCGAAAAGAGTAAGCAACCCTATGTCGAGGGCTATAGATTTTTGGATAGACAGTATCTTAGAGGGATACATTACTGAGTTTTTTGTTGACACAATAACCTCATATAGTGAGGCATAGCAGAAATATTTTCAAGGACCACACGGTAGATATTTGTTGTCTTTAAAGATGTGGATAAAAATGCTAGTATGTGAAAAAGGAATTCTACGAATGTGACAAGTGGAAGCTGTCTAAAAAAAGGGTGGGTATGTCACAGTAGAACTCTGTTAAAAATGACGCAATCTGAGTTGAGATGTTCCCTGGAGATATTGGAACTAAACTAGAGTTTGGTTGTTTAAGAAGTGAAAGAATATTTAGATTAGGAAAGCAAAGAAAGACTCTGTTAGCAAGAGGAAGTTGCAGCACGACCAAAGAAGAAGAAGACTACAAGCTTGCGTTGTACTTAGATGAAGGGTATTTCGATGAGGAATAAGAATATAAACTAATATCTGAAGGAGACGAAGAATCAAAAGAGCCAACTGAAGCTCCAGATCCGGAACATGGATACTACACACCTAGAGCACCACACACATCGCTAGAGGTAAGATCTAGAGACTTATCTCCAAGTGAATTTGTAAATACAAGTAGTACTAATTTTGTAATTAACAGACAAAGGAGTCCGTATAGCCAAAATTATGTTCCAACTATACCAACAGTTAATACAATGGCTGGGACTGACATTAAGTTAACAATATTCAAAGGAAATGGGTTGGAAGACTGGTTTCTTTGTGAAGTTGTGTGGATTGTGCGACATATCCAAGACGGGAATATCAATAAAGCACAAATGATCATGACTCTACATGGTCATGCACGTGACTGGTACATGAAATTTTCTATAGTGCCAATAGGAGTTGCCAAGAAAATGCTTGACCATGTTCGAGTGGGCATGAATCACAGTGAATTACTAAGATCAAAGAAATTAAGCAACAACCTACAGAGTCTGTTTGGTACTTTGACTAGAGATTTAAAACATTAATGGCCAAAGTGAGCTTCCAAATGTTAGATGTACAAAATAAGGAATGGTTCATTGCCTCCTTGTTGCTGCACATCTAGACCCCATTGATGCAACATAATATTGTGTCGTAGATAGAAGCTCTGGAGATAGCAATGAATATGGAATCCTCGCCAATTGGAGATAGTGACACATGAATGATGCAAATTCAGTCATAATAGTCCAACCTTACAGTTCAACTCTAGGAAATTAAGAGAGGAAACGAAGTTCAAGAAGAACTATGGTGTACAAGATGTAGAAGAGACGGACACCATAAAGACAATTTCCCGACGCTCATGAACTACATCACAACAGGAGCGCCAAACCCAATAAACACCCAAGGGATGCCTTGGTGTAGGATATGTCAGACTAGGGGCGACATGTCCATAGAATGTATGCATTTACATAAAATTGTAAGTACACCAGCTAGTCTGTATTGTAAATTTTGTAAATTAGTAGGACATGATGAAAAATACTATAGAGAACTTCAACTGCTACAAGAAAATATGGTGGATTCCTACTTGATGAAAAATGATGAGCATATGCAAGTTGAACAAGTTCAGCCTCAGTATCATCCTACTCAATATCCACCACCGCAATATCAACAACCTCAGTATCCTCATCCACAATACCAGTAGAACCAGTATCCACCACAACAACAATACCCTCAACAAAGGGGGGGGTGGAAATTTTTGAGGCCAATGAAAAAAACAAGGAGGAGGAGGATTTGGTTGAGGAAGAGGCCAATTCATATGTTACAACTATTAGAATCTAGGATAGTTTTCTCAATATTGCCAAATTCTTGTGAAAACATGTACATATTGCAATGCATTTGATTACACTGTTGAATAGTGTCCACAATTAAATGCGAAATGACAGGCTCAAATTGTCGTAAATCCTAACCTAATGCAGAATCATAATACGAACCCCAACCAGAATATTCAGATGATTTCTACCAAGCCGTGAGAAACTAACATCGTTTTTTTACAAGAGGAGGTGTTGCGACAAGAACATACCATAATACACAACATGGACAACTGCAGGTGTGACTTATGGTACAAAAGAAAGCCCCACTAGATTTCCAGAAGGAGAAGGAAGTATTCTTGGATGTTCGACCAGAGTTTGTTGATGCTAATAAACCATCAACATATAGACAAGTAAAAACCATCCCCGAAATATTTGAACAGTTAATTAGGAAGAAACCAATGAAAAAGGTTAGTAAGCTTAAAGAATTTTTCAAAATTTGCTTAGCACTAATCCACATTAAAGATGTTGTAGCAGAATTGGCAACACTTATAGAAGAATATTTAGATGACCTATGACCAGAAAAGAGAATTAACCATATCGGGAAGAGACTAAAAACAAGTCGAGAACTGTGAATGATTACACAAATAGGAGATTATGATATGGACTATATCATATTAAATCTAGTATCAGATGTTAACATACTGACAAAACAAACATGGGAGAGCATGAATAATCCATGACTGTATTGGTCTCCCATTCAGCTAAGCCTCGTGAACCAGTCGAAGGTTCTACCAATTGGTAAACTAAATCAAGTTCTTGTAGAAGTTGAAGGCTTAAGGATATATGCATACTTTGAAGTAATTGACATCGTCTATGACATGAATCCATACCCTGCACTTATGGGAATCGATTAGGCGATAGAAAACCATACCATTATTAATTTTAAGAAAAGAATCTTGTCGTTTGAAGATTCTGAACTAAGGGTGGTCACCCCAATTGACCCGCTTGAAGGGTAGAGATATGCCAAGCTAGTAAATAGTGAAGGCCAAGGAAATTACCTATATCAGTTGTATAATATCATGTCTTCACGAGAATATTATATAAATCCAAAAACTAATGGAAATCTGATTTGGTGAAGTGTAAGCTCTTGCACATCTGATTCAAGCAATGCACTGGAAAATTGGAAAAACTAGATGCATGAAGTCTCCATGAGAAGATGCGCAAGAATCACAAGATCTATCCAATGGGTAGGAGCCGAGGCAAGTAAGCTTCCTACATATGAAGGATTAACCAAAATTGCATATTTTATAGTGGAGTTTGAAGAAAAAGTTACAGAATCACATGGATTGTCCACCTTGGACTTTGTGCTGAAAGCTACTCTTTCCAGATGGTGGGGTACACATAAACAATCTATCGCTGAATGGCCATAGTGTAAATATTACTAGATATTAGATTTGGGGAAGAGATCAGTTATCATGATCAGAAGTATACATGATTGAAAAATATTGTGGAGCATATTGATCATTGTCGCATGACATGGCAGGAATATCCGCGACAAGAGTGGGTTCATCAATTCATCCATACATTGGAAATGGTACTAAGGAATTGGTATACATTAGTGGAGCTATGAAGAGGAACTATTGAATGGAAATATTTATCCAAAAAATTCACCCATACATTTGAGTTTGCAACTAAACATCCGAAAATTGATGCTACACTACAAATAATGAAGGAAAATATATTTGAAGAAATCCTTGTCGCAGCCATGAACCCCCATCAGTGCAGCACGACGTTCCACCACTGGATGGAATGTTACACTATTATAGGGGAACCATATGGTGATGACCTGCTTGAGATAAACATACATGAGTCAGAAGGTATGCATTTCGTGGAAGGAATTGGTATTTCTAGTGACCCATTCCTAAGTCCACTTAAGATTAAGAAGTAAAATTTGGCTCGTTTGAAAATGGGATTCAACTGAAACCTTATTTTGATAATTGTGACTCGGTTGCATAAAACAAAAAACAAAAAAACAAGAGAGAAAAGAGGGAAAATAAACAAGAGAGAAGGATCACATAATGCTAGTATGCCACAGAAAGAAATAAAGTTCTGCGAATTTGGCATTTGGCCAAGCTCAAAATTACAAGCGAAGACAATTGTTTTGTTGCAAGACAAGAACCTTATTGCAAAGGAAATGCAAGTCGCAAGGAGTGCGACGAGAAATGTAAGGAGATGGAAAATAAAGGGAATCTGCCACATGAAAGAAAATAGGTCATAAATGATGTGACGCTAGCACAATAATGAAGAAGCTCATTGACATGACAATTGTTAGTCATTAATCTGTAGATACCAAGAGAATATGATGGTTATTTCAGTCATAAGTACAATGATGTCACAAAATCAATGGGTGGTGTACTTAATAGCATGCACATGACAACTCAGAGAGGCAACCCATGTGATGGATCATGTTGTCATTATCCCACTCGATGAATACACGTGTGAATATTTGACATATTGAACACTTAGAAATTTTTTTACTTTCCCTTGGTTTCAAATTAAATCTCATATAATGCAACAATGAGCTGCTACCTAGAACACCTAGAGATGAAGAAAACTTGTTGAAGAAGTATGGTGATACCTTGAACACCCTTAGGGGCTCTGTGATTAAAGTTGTGATACCTATTATGGCTGAGGAAAATGCTTCTGGATATGTTCTGCCACAAGTAGGGAGGCGATTGGAAAATGAGCTAATTCCATTCCTCTTTTCACTCACGATACAAACCATATTACCAGGGTTGGAAATAAGGAAGCATTTTGATTCCTGTAAGAGCAACACTGTCTCAACATTGCTGAGAAAGAATGAAGAATCAACGACCAGAATTCAAGCACCAAAGGAAATCCCACCAAATCCGTTGGATAAAATCGTGGAACCATTCGCCAAAGTGCATAATATCCATTGCTAGAACCTTCTGGTCCAAACTAGTGTTCAGACAGTGGAAAACATAAACAAAGGCCACTGTCATCACCATCATCTCTGCAAAAGGATAAAAACGTATGGGGTGATGACGCTTTCAAGAAAAAGATGAATTGCCAGATTCCAATAAGGAAAGGTAAGATGTTGATGAGATGGAAGACCTTACTAGCGGTAGGACAAAGAAAATTCCTAGGCACTGAGTTGTCTTGATGACTTCTACGAGCTCTAAGGTTTATACCGATGTTGCATACTCAGTCAAGGATGATAAAGAGGAATATTTTGAAGAAGGGAAGGAAAAACCTGGGATGAGTTGGTAGCTGAAGCTAGAAAGGTAAACAAGGAGAATCAGTGATGTTGATAAGTTTCCCATCTCATCCGTCCTACTTCTTTGAAATAGTAACTTTATTTGATAGAAGAAAGAACCATAGTATTAGCAAAATCTAGAAAGAACAAACATGAAAGAATATACACCAAAACAATAGAGAAGGTAATGCTGGAACATGTCAGTTCTAACCTTGTGGAACAATTGTAGAAGAAAAAGGAAGAAGTGTGACTGGAAGCATAGCGAGTGGCGAAAATATTGGAATTTTTTCATAGTAAAGTCAGCACAAGGAATGAAATGGAGAAATATCTTTGCGTGTCTCGAAACGTTCCACAAGTGAGTGTTGGGAGCCTATTGCACCAAGGTAAAGGAAAGTAGAATTCACTTATAATTCTACCTAAGTATGAAGAAGAGATAAAGAAGAAGAGCTAAAGAAGAAGAGAAAGGATCTATGACAGAATAAGTGACAGGAAAGAAGAAGAGAAAGGAGTTGCGATAGAAGTAGTGATAGGAAGGAAGAAGAAGGAATATATATGATAGAAGAGGAATCTGTAACATAAGGAAGGAGTTAAACAAGGGAAGATGTGATGAAATAATAGTATCAGAAGGAATGCAAGTGGCATAACGGCTGGAAAATGACAGTAAGGCATAACGATCAAAAATCCAATGGTTGTAAAGATCATGGGTACAAGTTTGGATAGAGCTAGAGGAAACCACATGTGTGAAGGTATATTTGTAATTCAGGTCATTAGTGTCTACTATTAGGTGTTACTATAACAGGAAATATAGACTGTTGGCTAAGTATAGGAAGATGGCTAAGAAAGAAACATAAAAAGAGTCTATAATGAGTCTGTAAAAGAGTCTATAAAAGAAGAAACCCAATATCTATGCGGGTTAGCTTCACTGCTGTTAGCTCTGTACTGTTATACTGTTAGTTGCTCTATATTATGTTGTTTTTTAATTTTTGCTGAGTGCATACGAGTTGAAGAATCTACAACTGAGTGCACAGAAATGTAGGAGAAGTTGAGTCGATCCAAGTAGTGTGCAGATCATTAGTAGAGTTGAGTAGAAAGAGAGCAGAAAAGAATATCAGAGATCATGAGAGGAAGAAAGATTATGTATAGATATAGAAGAATATATAGAACATAGTCTTCTTCTTAGTGCACAAATGAAAGGTGCACATATTTCTCATGTCAGATAAAGAGCACCTTTGTGGCTTTTCTCGGATGGGTGTCCATGTTATATTATGTGTATATGCATGAATGTTTAATGTGTTTGAGTTACCTGTATAAATGTTGCCTTGAGTGAATGCTTAAATATTTTCTTATGAATGAATAGATGTATATCAATCACCCTGTATCATTTGAATACGTTTATGCTTCACAAAAGTTGTTTCATATGAGAAGTTGGGTCGTGGTCTAACAATTCACAGTAAGCATAAATAATCCACCCATAGGCTTCGTTGAGCACCTTGATAAGAGACCGAGGTACCAGAAATCCCCCAGCCAACTGCAAAAACTTGGTTCTAGCAGTTACCCAATAAGAAATATATCTCAGGTGAGACTACATTTGCGTCTCAAGTGTTTTCGACTGAGCTCTAATCTGTCAAGCCAATATCTTGGGATTTGTTGTGCTAAATAGAAGGGATTGTGCTAAACAGAAGGGACTGAACATGGGTCACGGTCCTCAGAGGAGGGATAAAAATCCAATAAGGAGTAGAAGAGAATATCAGAGAACATGTGAGGAAGAAAGGATCTGTATAGATAAAGAAGAAGATCTAGAACATATTATGCGGCTTAGTGCCCAGACAAAAGGTGCATACATTTTTCATGCCAGGTGAAGAGCACCTTCGTGGTTTTTTCCCTGATGGGTTTCCACATTAACTACTATGTTGAATGTGTGAATTATGAATGTGTTTAAGATGCATGTATATATGTTTCTATGAGTGAATGTCTATGTATCTTCTTACAAAGAGTATGTTTATATCTGTTACATTGTTATGGTGAATGTGTGAATGTACGTATGCTGCATTGGGTTGTTGATATAATACTTACACAAGGTTGAATCATGTTGTAGCTTGGTTGTGTATAATAAGTGTCAAAACCCCACCCATCAGGCTTGGTCAAACGCCTTGGTGTGTCTACAAAGGATAGAAAATCCCCCACCCCACTGCAGAAACCTGGTTCTGGCAGTTACCCATAAAGGAAGATATCTCTGGTGAGACTACATCTGTAGCAGGTGCTATCGACTGAGCCATTCTCTATCAAGATGATATCTTGGGATTTGTTGTTCTAAGCAGAAGGGATTGAACCTAGGTCAAAGGGAAGCAAAAAAGCCAAAGATTCTCCTTCTAGATGATGTAGGTGAAGAAAATATCAAGAGATATTAGTATTTGTTTTTTTTATGGTTCTATTTTGGACCAATTTTCCAATTGCATTATTTTCTTGTTTCAATAGGGTGGATTATGGAATCAAATTGGTTAGTTGACTATTTAGATGTTTTTAAAGCAATTTGTCTTGTTGGTTAAGGGTCTTTTCTCATTTCTTTACAAATCCATTATTAGCTAATTTGTTTGCATGCATTATTGGAATTGTTAGTTTGTTGATTGTGATCCTTTCATTTATTGAGAAATCATAGATCTATTTCAAGAATGGGATCATTAGTTTAGTAGTGGAATTATCTTAATTCTATTTTTGTTACTCTACAAGAATTTACATTTCCATGTCATTTTATATACTATTTATACACACCACTTGTGCACACACCGTTCATACCTTAATCTAAACATCACTTGGTTTATGACCCCAAGTGCAACCTAAAAATCAACCCTAATAAAAACATTAAATTCCCTCACTTGAGGGCCAAAATAATTTCATAGCTAGGTTAGGACTTTAGGGATAGGCATCCAAACAACTTACCTTAGTCACTATACATATGATACATAGTGGTTAGATCTTTAGGAACCAAAATCCTTTATTAGTGCACATGGTCATAGCTAGTCTTCCAGTAAGCCCATCCATTAGGGGTGGTACGTTCCAAGACCGAAACAAGAGAGAATATCAGGGTACATTTCCCTTTCAAATATTGAATATCATTCTAATCATTTATTTTAGTTGAAGTTGCATGAAACTTATTGGACATGTCTGGGAATGACGTATCCTAGTGTTCATCCTATTAAGTATCTTACCTAGAGGTGGATATTGCAGGTGGGAGGGAAATTGGGGTAGATAGTTGTGATTCGACTAGAGTTTCCCCCACTAACATTCTCTATAACTATACCATTCAACCTTCACTCATTGGCTTGGCAGGATTGATGCCCTTATCTAATTTTAGTGTTTAGAAGGCCCTTATTTGTCTTTCAACTTACTTTTTGGTAGTGGACTTGGGAACCCATTCTTTGAAAACTATTTTAGGGATATTTCTTTTTTATTTCACTTTTCTTTTGTAGTTCTCCTTATACTACCACTGTGTATTTTATTTTTATAGGATATTTCATGTTTCACTATATTCCTAGATAATATCACTTGATGCATCCACATTGCACTTGTTATTTGATTTAGCACAATGTTTAGAGTTGATATTATTGATTAGATCATTTCTTACATTAGCCTTGTTTTAGAGTTCTATTATTGAATATGTTTCCTTAGATCATGCCATCATATCTTCCCCGATGTACTCTCATAGAATTTTAGGCCACCTCACTCTGTATGGGTTCTTAAGCTGCAACATTGGTCCATTGGTATTGGCTCAATAACATCCATCCCCTCTCAACTCCTCATCAAAGTCATAATATTTAGGCTCCTCATAGCCCATATCCCAATCATATTCCCATCCTTCTAGTCCAATTGATAACATGTTTGGAAACACTCATTGTGGAAATTGAACCCACGTGATAGAACAATTGCACTCACAAAATTGCTAATCAAACATGCAAATTTACACACAAAGGAGATTGAAATTGGAGCATAACTCTAATTTGTAGTGAATAAGTGTACAATATCCAACCTTATGAAGTAATAGGCTGCTGCAATATTTAATTACATGAGATATTTGAATTCATAAGGATTCCATTCGAAATAGTCAAAAAGTAGGCTTACCAAATCTAGTCAAATCCCCCATAGGTGCATAAAGCAGTTTCCAAATCTACCTAGAGGCTCATGAATTGGCAAAGTCAAGTAGGAAAGCTAATAAGTGATGGAAATACAACTCATACATGCTTGTATTAGGAGAAAATAATGGAGGATGATGAGGGCAAAAAACAAGTCAACTACACCTAGTCTTACTTTCCCTTTTGCCATAAATCTCAATAAAGCAGGCAACTTAGCAGAAAAAGTAGATATGCACTAGGGAGGATCTGGAATAAAGTAGATATGCTAAATGTGGATTCTGGAAGGTTTTCCAAGTGCTCCATGACTCAGTTTTAGCAAGTTTGGCTTCTAGCACATGTGGAAGACAACTTGCATAGAGTGGAATATTGGAAACTAGGAAAATATGACAAAAATGGATTAATTAATGTCTAAGGTAGATAACTATGGGTAGATTATTCTAACACCTCCCCTTAATCCTGAATTTATGAGTAAATATTAGAAAAATATAGGGCCTAGAAACAAGTCTTAGTCACCCTTTACATACTGCATGTCCATTTAACCAAGGAAAGAGGCAAAAACCCAGTGGGAAAATCCTCCCATAAACATGGACAGTAAAACAAAATTTGAAAATATTGTCATCAATCATGCTTCACAGCATGATCAGAAATCCCCAGCAGTGATTTGATATTGCTGAATTTCTTCTCACAAAAAACTTTGGTGAATATGTCTGCTACGTGTTCTGAAGATGCACAAAAGAGTAGGTGAATGGTGCCATCATGCACAAGTTGTCTGATGTAGTGCATATGGTTCTCAATGTGTTTGGTTCTCTGTCTCTGAACTATATCATTGCAGATTTGAATGGTGCTCTAATTATCACAATAGATCATATTTGAAAACTCTGATTCGAAGCCACACTCACCAAGTATCCTCTGCAACCATAAACATTGAGTTGCTGCATTTACAACTCCTCTATACTCTGCTTCTGTAGATGAGAGTGCTATGGCACTCTGTTCATTGCTTGACCAGATGATTGGTCCTTCAGCAAGCATGAACACATATCCTAATGTTGACTTTCGATATGTGTTGTCACCTGCCCAATCACTGTCAGTAAACCCAATCAAATCAAGATCAGATTTAGCTTTGTAGAAAATCCCATGAGTTCTTGTTCCCTGAACAAAGTTAAGGATCCTTTTGGCTGCTCTCCAATGGATCTCATGAGGATGATCCATGTATCTTGAGGCCACATTTACTGCATAAGAAATATCAGTTCGAGTGTGTGTATGGTACAGAAAACACCCAATCAATTTCCTATACAGTGTATTATTTACCATAGTAGAAGAACCTACTTCTTCAAGCATAACTCCTGAAAGGAAGGGAGTCTTGCTTGGATTGCAATATTTCATGTTGAACTTGTTCAAAAAATCTAAAACATACTTGGACTGATGTACTTTTATTCCATGTTGGGATTGAGCAATTTCGAAACCCAAGAATTGGTTCAACAACCCTAAATCAGTCATAGAAAATGCATGGTTCATTGCATCCTTCAAGGAGGCAATTTATTTCTTTGAACTTCCTGTAATCAGAAGGTCATCCACATACAATACAATAATCATCAAATAACCATGAATCAGCTTCAAATAAACATGAGGATCAGACTTGCATCGAACAAAAATCAATGATAGTAGAAATTCATCAATATTGGCATACCAAGCCCTGGGGGCTTGCTTAAGCCCATACAATGATTTCTTTAACCTGCACACAAAATATGGATTAGACATGAACCCTTGAGGCTGCTGCATGTAAATATCTTTAGTAATATCTCCATTCAGGAAATCACACTTCACATCCATGTGATGTACCTCCCACTGCTTTGAAGCTGCAATGGCTAAGGATAGCCTGATGAAGTCCATATTTGCCACTGGTGCAAAGGTCTCATTGTAGTCAATATCATGTACCTGTGAGTAGCCCTTGGATACCAATATTTCCTTATATTTCAAAGGTGAAACATCAGCAGCAAACTTATTTTTGAAAACCCACTTACATTGAACTAGCTTCCTCTTTGGGGGAAGATCAACCAGTTCCCAAGTGTTACTCTTCTAGAGTGAGCTGAATTCTTATTTCATGGCTGTTTTCCATATTGTATCATGTGATACATCTTCATATGTCTTTGGGTCTGATTCAACCAGCAGATAGCACTTCTCTACAAACCAAGGGTCTTTCATACACAAGGCACTCTCAAACTGAGATCTAGTCCTCCTAGGATCACTAGGATTTCTAGATAGTTCCCTAGCTGCATGAATGGTCTTTTATTCCCATTTTGATCTTGTAGGACTGTCAGGATCTTCAATTAAATCATCATTATCAGACATATCAGAATCAGAAAACTCATTTTTCTCTTCACTTACATTCAATGGTTCTAGTGGTGAAGAAGACTCTCCAACTTCAACTGCTACTAAAGGCTCTTCTTGGAACTGAACACTCCTTTCAATGAAGGCTTTGTTTGTGCTCAAATTGATCATCTTGTACCCTTTTGAATCTTCATAGTACCCAACAAATAGACACTCTTGGCTTTGGGGATACAAATCCTTCCTCTTTTCTGTTGGAATTCTAGCCCAAGCCTTTGAGCCAAAAATCCTGAAATGGGTCACATCTAGCTTGTGCCCACTCCAAGATTCAAAAGGAGTCATACCATAAAGCTGTTTATGAGGCACCATATTTTGTATATAGGATGCACAATTTATAGCCTCAACCCAAAAATTTGGTGGCAAAGTCTTAGCCTCCATCATACAGGTTGCCATCTCCTTTAGTGATATGTTCTTTCTCTCAGCAACACCATTTTGTTGTGGTGTGTAAGGGATTGAATGCTGCATCTAAATACCTACATCTTCACAATATTGAATGAACTTAGATTTTAAATACTCACCACCATTGTCATATATGAGGATCTTGAGTCTCCTCCCATACTGGTTTTCAACCAAAGCCTTAAAGACTTTGAAGAGGCCAAAAACTTCAGACTTATGCTTCAGGAAGTAAACCCAACAATACCTGGAAAAGTCATATATGAAGTTCAATGCATATTTGTCTTGACTCATTGACATATGAGGAAATGGACTAGGAACATCACTGTGGATCAACTCAAGAGGTGCAGAGGTTCTCTCATGACTAGCTCTCTCAAATTTATGCTCTGGGTGTTTTCCTAGGATACAACCTTGACAGACTCCCTTGGAAAATTTAATATTTGGTAACCTTATGACCATTTCTTTTTCACTTAGATCATAAAGATACTTATAGTTAAGATGGCCAAATATTTCATGCCAAAGCTTGCTTGCCTCTTTAGCATGAATCAGAAGAGCAGAGGGGTTTGAGTAGGGCAGAAAATGTGAAAACATGTATACCTTCGAAGTGTGATCTACAACTCCTTTTGAAATGACTTTACCATCCGAGATCTCTATGATCTCAACATCATCAGGGGAGAATATGACCTTTTTTGGAGACCCTGTGTGGGTCATCTGATACACTGACAAGAGGTTAGAGGCAAGACCTGGAACATACAATACATTACTATACTTACCATGGTCAAGATCAACCCTTCCTTTGACCAAACTGTCAGTGAGAGAGTCATCTCCCAGCACTATTGGTGGACCTTTCGACATGTCAAGAGAGGATAATGCCTCCTTGCTCGAAACCATATGTCTTGAAGCTCCAGATTCTATGATGAAGCTAGGTGAGCTTGATGTGCCAGAAACCAATGCATGTACTCTCTCTCTATCCTCTGAATTTGATCCTCCTTCCCTCTTCTTTGAGCAATCAGAAAGGGAGATGTTATTCTTCTCTGGGATTTCAGTCAACATGTCAATTTGATTCTTCATGCAGGAGCTTTCAGGATGATAGACCTTACTACAGTATGTGTACTTGCTCATTTCTCCTTTGTCCTTCTTCTTCTGGAAGTTCTTCTTCAAGCCTTAGGGCTCCTATTGAGACTTGTTCTTGTCTCTCTTTTGCTTAGGTGGCTTCTTAGCTTTCTTCTTTCCTTTTGAATCCACCCTCGAATCTCCAGCAACCAAAGCTTGGTCTTTGGAAGGTTTGATGGTGCCCATCATCACCAGTTTATCTTGTTCTTGTGTGAGGGATTCTATGAACTCTGCAAGCTTAGGCATCTTCCAGGATCGAGCTGTCAACTTGGTGGCATGGAAGGTTGAAACAAACACTGAATAGTTAGGGCCAAGATTCGAGAGTATGGCCAAAACTAGATGCTCTTCCTTCTTTTCAATTCCACAATTTTTTAGCTGCAAAACAAGGGCTTTAAACTTGGAAAAGTAGAGTTGCAGGGATTTGAAGCTGTTGGGACTCAAAAATATCAATTCATTCTTGATTTGTTGTCCTCTCATCTCATATGTCTTACCAAAAATATCTACAATATTCTCCCACACTTCATTAGGTGATGTTAATCCATCAAGATGGAAGAGGAGGTCTCTAGATATGCTCGGACACAGAGGACCATAGGCCTCATCCCTCCTGTTGTGCCATTTAATTTTCTCTGCAGATGCATTGGGATCTACCTAAGTTTCCATAGTCACCCTCTAGAGACCCTTTTCTCTCAACAGTATCTCCATCTCTACTTTCCATTCAAATGAATTAGATGGAGTCAAGATGATCTTCTGAGATTGATTCATAGCTCTAAACTATGCCCTTCAACCAGGAGAATTTGCTCCCAGTCAAGATGTCAAACCTATAATAGCAATATGAAAGGAGATAAATAAATCTACAAAGTCTCTGATACCATGTGGAAATTGAACCCAAGTGATAGAACAATTGCACTCACAAAATTGCTAATCAAACATGCAAATTTACATAAAGGAGACTGAAATTGGAGCATAATACTAATTTGTATTGAATAAGTGTACAATAGCCAACCTTGTGAAGTAATAGGATTATTAAATATATAATTACATGAGATATTCAAATGAATAAGGATGCCATTCGAAATAGTCAAAAAGTAGGCTTACTAAATCTAGTCAAATCCCCCATAGGTGCATAAAGCAGTTTCCAAATCTACCTAGAGGCTCACAAATTGGCAAAGTCAAGTAAGAAATCTAATTAGTGATGGAAATACAACTCATACATGCTTTTATTAGGATAAAATAATGGAGGATGATGAGGCAAAAAAACAAGTCAACTACACCTAGTCTTACTTTCCCTTTTGCCATAAATCTCAATAAAGCAGGAAACTTAGCAGAAAAAAGCAGATATATTCTAGGGAGGATCTAAAATAAATTAGATATGCTAAATATGGAATCCAGGAGGTTTCCCAAGCGCTCCATGACTCATTTTTAGCAATTTTGACTTTTAGGACATGTGGAAGACAACTTGCATAGAGTGGAATATTGGAAACTAGGAAAATAAGACAAAAATGGATTAATTAATGTCTAAGGTAGCTAACTATGGGTTGATTATTCTAACACTCATGTTTACGGTGGAGTATAAATCAATGGAGGATCCACTAAAGGTGTGAATTCCAATGTCAATGTTGACAAATTTAACTTTGTTCCTACTATGAACCTCCCTTTCATGGCTAGTCTCAACCTTCCTAACCTAGAAACCCATTTGATTTGATACTTCATGCCCTCAAATTCCTAGCAAACTCCCTTCAAACATCCCAAAATTTTAGTGGAATGCAGAAGAGGACCCTAATCACCATATTATGTCCTTTCATCTATGGTGCTCCTCTAATCACATCATTGATGATTCGATTCAGTTACATTTGCTCCAATGGACCTTGACTAGAGTAGCTATAAATGGTATATCAAGAAACCTCATGTGGTTCACCCCAATTTCATATCCCTGACTTCCACTTCTTAACTTTTTCCAATTAACTACTTGTTATGGCAAGATCTAAGATCCCGTTGTCTTGTTGTCAAATCTCATACACCCAATGGGCCATATCCATGAGTTGCGCTGACACGAATCTTTGTAATATGAAGTTTGATGATCATATATTCTTAGATTTGTTTTTAAAATCCCTTCTTCCCACCATAGATAAATAAGTATCCACAAAACAATCACAAACCAAATAGGAGGGAATCCTCAAAACTCAGTAGTATGACCTTATTTAAACTCAATCTATATACCTTTACAAGATCATTCATAATGCTCCTTGAATTGACTCAACATTGAAGGATCCTCTAGGAGCATCCCACTCTATAGAAGGCTTGATTGGATCTATCACATTTCACCCAAACCCATTCCCTTGATACCCTCCCCCTCCAAGTGGTTACTCATATGGAAATCCCTTAAGCATCAAGTGACATCATCAAGGAGTATCATCAACACCCTACCACCCCATGATCCCTCTCGCTCATCCTCACATGCATGAATGTGTACTTCCTATTTGTCTCCTCCTACAATCCACCAAGCTCATGGAACCTCGTGCAGTGGTGATATCTTTGGCATTACTTATACCAACTATGTGGATACTCCTGATATAGACCCTTACTATAATTTTCCTATCACTCCACCAGCCCCTCCATTGCATCCACACCCTGTGACTCCCTCTTTTCCTCATAGGGAAGTGTACTCCCAATAATCGACAAGCACAACCTAACACATTCAAGAAGAAGAATAAGGGAAAGAACAAAGGTAACAACCAAAAATAAGAAAGTGAGGTCCAACCCCCCAACCCTCCTACTAACAGTGGAGTTAATCCGAACCCCAAAAATAAGTATCCCAATAAACCCCCTAAGCAAGGTAAGAATCCCCAGTTGTAGACTAACCATCCATGTTCATTTTTTGGTTTTTATAGACACTACACTCACCATTTCCCCCATCTTTATAAGGCTTATCAATTTTGGAATGATGCCAATCAACATGAAGTGAATAATTCCCCTCAAATGAAACCTAACCCATCATATCCTCATTTGACCCAATTACAATCGATTTTCCTACAAAACCCCTTCCCATATCAAGGGGTAGTCACATCATGACATACCACACACCTTACCCATATTTGTTGTTGACTTTATGCCAACCCCATGACACTTATGTACAAAACCTCCTGATGATGTTCTCCAACATTAACCTTTAGATGCAACATAATCAATATAAACTCAAGTTGAGGTTGTCAATAAAGTACTCAAACCCATGCTCGAATGGGCGATGGATTATCACAAGTCTAACTGGAATCACATGCTTTTCCCACCTTATGGGATTATAAAACATATACCAAAACAACCACCATGTTTACTCCATTTCATCTCATACATGGAGTGGAGTCAGTGTTACCTATTGAGTGCAAAATCCTTTCTTCGCACCTTGTCGAAATTTTGCCAAAGACCTCCTCCCTGGAACAGTGCTTGATTACTCTAGCCCTCCAAAACATTAAGGATAACAAACATCATTCAAAATCCTATTATGATAGTCACATCTACCCTTGGCTATTCAAAAAAGGAGACCTTTTCCTTGTTTATGATAAATCCCATGACAAATTTGGTTGAGGAAAGTTTGAGTCCATGTGGCAAGGACCCTATGTTATCACACACTTCCTCAACAAGGGGGCATACATCCTTATCAGTCCATATGGTCATCTATTAAATAACCCATGCAATGGTTTGTGCCTTAAGAAATGTTATGCATGAGATCAGCCCATCGATTTTCTTATGTCATATTTTTTCTTTTATTTCCCTTTGTAGTGAGACTTATGGTTTGTTCCTTTATGCCAATGACGTGAGTAGATATTTCCTGAATCTTTCCTCAACTACATGGGTCCTTTATTCCCCGCCACATATCGTGATCCATGTTAGTGGCATATGTATTGGTGTGACCACCAATATTCAGGAAAAATACGATGTTGTGATTGGCATCTTGAACGATTCTCACCATATGTGCATTTGTCACCTTCAAGTTTATCTTGATTCCCAATTTCTTGTCACACAATTAAATAACTATTATCGATTATGTGATCCCTGCCTCCTTAGAAAGTACCTACATGGTAGAAAATTGTTTTGACAGTTTAAATCCATTGCATTCATTCATATATCCAAGAGTCTCAATATTTTCATGCATCATAAAAGAAATAAAATTCTAGATGAGCATATTCATCATTAATATAAAGAAATAATCCATCCATGAGCATTTCATTTATCCATCATAAGTACATCACATGATCAATCATACATTTCATATAATCACATCAATATAATAATATAAGGCTCATGTAAATACAAGTTTGCATCCATGTGTGTGAGTGTCCAAAATATAGAAGTGTTTACATCCATGAGCCTCAACAAATTGATAAAATATGTGATTGCATAGGTCAAAACTCCCATGCTGATAGCATGGGGTAAGTCCAATCAAACAACCTACTCATCACCAAAATAGTCATTGGATTCCATTGAATAATCATAATCACTATCATAAACCATGCAAGGGGCATCCCCCTTCATCATTTCATGAACCCACTAGGAGACCATGACTATGAGATGCATCACCATTCACCATTCCAATGGAGCTTAGTAACACAAGGATATCAAATCATAGTCCAGATACCACCATCCATAATTTCTTACTTTCTTTTGCAAGCAATCATTGTCTCGATGCAATCCCTTTAAGACAACCTCAACACTCCATATCCTACGTTGTTCCCATGGGACAAAATAGGAATGCTCGATTATGCCTCATTGATGCTAAAATATAGTTGGGGGAATGGATCCTACATATACACACACAAATATGATGAGTAATCAATACCATGATCACATAATCAAATCTATCTATCCTCTATGTTAGTAGTTAAACAAGAATATCATAAGTAAAGTGTATAATCATACGTACCATATGGCCCTAATTTTTTTCAAGTGGTTGTGGAATCTCCGAGTCACCTTAAAAGTCCATCCATGTGTATGGGTAGTCCTCAATGACTACAATGATATGTTTCCACTACATGAATAATCCATAGATAAATTCATTTCCCACGGCTCCACCTTCACCCCATACCATCATCTCTCCCCAATTGAACATCTAGGTCTCCATTGGCTTTCCATATGGACTACAACATGGGGGCATATTGTTGACACCCTCTCAAAGATAAATGAGAAAATAAATGTAGAAAAAATCAATTCCCAACTATGATGACTATGGTGGTTCAAATGACATCAAACTGCTATAAAAAATATATATGCCCACCCAAAGTAAGTCCCCCCAAGTACCTGCACCACCAACATAATTTATACCCTAGATATCTTGTGGGTCCCTCTACAGCCTAGTAACATTAAACAATAGAATAGCTGACACTTGTTATCATGGCTCATGTCTCCAGGATGGTAATACTAGACAATAGAATAGAGGACTCATGTAGTGTATCCTTCCCATAGTGTCATGCCAATACATCCTCCATGTCGACTTCTCATGGTCTCATATGATAAGCATCACATAACACTCCCAACATCAAGATCCCTACAATTACATACACATCGGGGAGGGTGATATTTATCTTCTCACTCTGTATGTTGAATTCCCAAGTATCTATCCTAGTACTTGATGATCTTATTCATGATAAACCTCACCAACATTACCAAAGGGTTATTGATGAACTTGAGTAANCACACACACACACACACACACACACACACACACACACACACACACACACATATATACATATATATATATCCACTTTATCCTCATCCTACATCAACCAATTATTAGTGTCAATCTATAGCATAAAAAACTCAATTAGTGACTAAGTCCCTCTTTTTCCCAAGAAAAGAGTGACCTAGGTCACACTTGGTTAAGGTAAATCAGTGACTTGGTCACTATTTTTCCCTTACCAAGTATAACCTCATATCACACCTTTCTCTCATCCAAGTATGACCTAGTCACTACTATCGAAGGGAAACCAACGACCTAGGTCATTGGAATATTTCTAAGAGGTGCAATTCACCCCTAAAATCCTCTGGAGCTTCCTTTATCTCAATGCAGGAGACCCAAAACAACAAATGAAATGGATCAAATTGAAGGGTAAGGTGAGACCACTAACCTACAAGCCGCACAATCCAAATCTGATGGACAAAGTGGGAGAAATCAACCCATGAATTTTTGGAACCCATGATTTTCTCCAATGGTTAAGAGTGAAAATGATACCCATATTTCTAGGATCCACCCATTTTATAGTCATTTGGTCATGTTTTTCCTTCCTAACCATATGGACTCATGCAACACCCATTTTAAATTTCATTCACACAGTTAGAATAGTGATTTAGATCTATTCTTAATTATATCATCCATTTTCTATGATTGAGATATTTTTTCGAGATGTCATCCTCCTCCTCATTTTCCATGCCAACATGCAATTTAGTCCACATTTCTATGTTATATGCTACTTGTAATTTTTTTTTCCTTTCTAGATGAAATTTTACTCCTGGGTATCATTTCCATGTGTGTAGGTCTAGGTTTCTTCAAGACCCACATGTCTTAGCATATGTCCTCTCCATACATGAATATTTTCTCAAACTAACATATAGTTGATTTCCCTCTACAAAATATCATGCACATCAAACTCATTTGACCCTATTTTACACCTAGAAGACCCCCCTTATATTCGATTAAGTGGCATAGCCTATCCACCCTTGAATTTCCCCTTACTTGGTAGTGGATCCTTCCTTACATGGGAACCATCAATTATCACCCCTATCGCCATTCTTTTCGCATGTCATTTCTCTTTCTATAGTATTGGGAGTATATCTAGTTCTTGATTTTGCTCATAGACAGAAAGATTTTGTCATCATCACTCATTGGTAGACCCCCCATCGGAATCCAAATATTATGGATTTTATGGTGATTTGATGTTTCATGTTATACATTCAATATCCCACCACTCCATCCTTGTTGTAAAAGTTAAATTATTTTTCCTCCATTCATTTCCCCATCCATAGATTAACCTGTGATCTCTTACATTGGCTATCCCTTCATTAATGATTCACTTGGTCATATATGGGGCACATATGTCTTTCCTCCTCTTATAATCTCTCTCCATTTCCCATGCACATGAGAAACCATTAAAAAAAATATCCTTAACACTTTTTCATATTGTATATGATCTTATTGCGACAACATCCTTTGTTGCATTTACTAAGAGATTTATCCAACCAGTCACCCATGGATCCTTACTGATACCAGTCTACCCCATAGTTAAAATCAATGCCCATACCTTACCCTCCCTGATTCCCCCATTGCAATTATGTCTCCTCTAGTTCCCACAATTGTGCTCCTCTCATGATATCATCATGATTTCTTACATATGTTTCCAAGTCATCCATGCCTTCATGCTTTGAATAAAGGAAGTTTGAGTCCCCCACTCATTAACCATGGTATCCCCCATTGGTATCTTAGTCCCTTAGTTCTCACCATTATTCCAACCATATCCCTCATGCTTCAAAGAAGGAAACTACATTTCCTTATTGTTAGTGGGTTTCCCTCTATCAACATCAACACATCTATCCCATAGGATAAACCGAGAGGTACCCTTTATACCATGGCCCCATAAATATCATTGATGGGTTCCCCTAGAATAATTGAGGGTAGATCTAAATGCCCCCTATATGGGTTGTTTTTGACATGATCGACTCCATCTCATTATCACACCATTGAGAATCGTACAAGTTAATGGTTCCCTTATCTATTTTTGTCAAAGACCCCAAATATCCTTGAATCTATCTAGTTTTTTAGTATGTTTGGAAGCCTTCTAGTCATATGCTTCATGTGGTATCTGATATGCATTGGCGATGATGATCTAGTTTTAGTTGCAATTTCATGAACTTGTTTCACTTAGTCTTTATGTTATTTAAGTCACCTATACGAAGTGAAATTCTTCAATCTGTACTCGTTCCAGGTCTTGGGCTATTTTTGTTTCAACAAGGTTTCAGTTACTATGTTTCAACATTCCGTTGGGATGCCATTGTTCCAAAATGAGTCATTCAAATCAGCCATGGTTGTACCTATATTATGTATCCAGATTATGTCCCTCATTGACCCTCATGATGTATTGTATCAAATAGTTATTCATGTATTGATTAGACCCCTTTTGGTCTAGATCCTATATAATATCCAGACATTGATATGAGCATGGGTATGCCTGTCTCATCTATGTATATGATAATATGTTTGACTCATCCATTTTGAGTGCTTTGTCTACAAATATGAGCAATTGTAGTCCATCAGGTGGGAAAGTCCTATCCACCATGGTTCTAGTCTCTTATCCATACATCATCCCATATATTCTGAAAGTATGAAAGTCATATGATGTATTTCATCCATATAATGAGCTCCTAACCTCACACATCAAGGGGAAATTTGTTAGCATCCGAAATTTTCTTAGCTTACATGCCATCATCTTATTCATCATTATACATCATTGGTTATATAAACACCATTTTCCATCTCATTCCATCCATATGACCTAAGGAATTGACAAAACTCCCAAAAATTGAATGTTAAACCATGAAATTGACCAAAAAAAAGTTTAGGGCTCTACTTTTCCCTAGAAAATTTCAACCGAGAAGCTGTTATTTCCCCAAAATGTGCGACCTGGTACCAGAAGTAATTTTCAAGTAAGAAAATTTTATTTACCACTTCCCTAACAAATCAGGGGCCAAAAGTGGACATGACCCTTGACATGATCCAAAAACAACAATGGATCTAGCTTCCAAAACCCTAATTTCACCACAAACATTCAAGGATATGGAGAAGCACACACATTGGATATATATATTTCCCTTTACCATCCTTTACCCTATACAAAATCCCTTAATGTCACCATTCCACACAAACAATTTCCATATAAAAAACACACCGCCGCTTTGCCAAAATTTCTTCAGAAATAGATGGATACCATTTTATGCTTTCTAATTTTGCAATTGAAGAGATCCATACATGATGTTTCGACATATATTGGAGGTACCAAAAGGAGCCACACGAACCTTCCCTTGGAAAACTATGAAGGCCTCATTTCCTCTGCATTATACTAATGTGTGACTCTGTAAAATTCTTTGTGATATTAATAAAACATATTCTTTGATTCTATGCATTTATCTTGGGGATATTTTTTTGCAATGTGGTTTGAAAAATGTGGACTGATTGTTTAGTTAAGTTTACACACATGTGGATGGATTGATTGATTGTTCAGTTTACACACATGTGGATTGATTGTTTAGTTTAGTTTACACACATGTGAGAAATCATATACTACATCATATCCAATATGTCCCCTTGTGTTCACCCATCATTATAGTTCCAATTAAGGACGAGATTTGGAGAATGCGCATTAACTATCAAGCCATAAACATCCTTTACCAAGGATTGATGATTTTTTGGACCAATTTCAGCAAGCCAATTTGTTCACCAAGCTAGACCTCAAGTCAAGATATCATCACATGAGGATCAAAACATAATATGTGTGAAAGACATGATTGAAAATGAGGCAATTTTTGTATGAAAGGTTAGTGATGCCTTTTGGTTAATGTAATGCACCTACAATTTTCATGAGATTGACGAATGATGTGTTATTCCCCTTTATTGATTAATTTTTAATAATATATCTAGATGACATACTAATATTTAGAAACACTCACAAGAGCACCTTTCACATGTTAGGAAAGTATTCAACATCTTAAAGAAGAACTAATTGATCACCAACTTGAATAAATGTGATTTTGTAAGAATTCCTTGATTTATATTAGACACATTATCAGTGGAGGATATTTAAGGGTATATTCGAAGAATAATGCAGCCACCAATCAGTGGCCTACCCCAACCATCTTGATTAGGGTTAGAATTTTGATGGGATAAACCAAGTACTTGAGGAAATTCATTTCCAAATTATCTACATTTGCAAAACGTTTGCATTCCATGACTACAAAACGGAAGAAATTCCATTGGGGATTCCCACTAGAGAGGGAATTTGAAGAATTGAAGAGAACAATTAATAATGCTCCAATGTTTTCCATGCAAAAATTGCAACAACCATTTGAGTGGGAGACCAACGTCAAACTATATGCATGGGAAATAGTTCTTATGCAAGGAGGATGATGAGAATGCTACCATTCTTATTTGTTCCATGGAGCAACACTATATTACTGCATGTATGATACATATCTCTTCACAATTTTGCAAGCAATAAAGAAATGGACAAACTACCTCCTTTGGAAAGAAACCATCATCCACACCACTAACCAACCTCTTCGGTAACTACAAATCCAAAGTAAGATTGTGCAATTGAGGCATACACATGGTTGGGATTTTTACATCAATTCCATCTACCAATTAACTACAAGAAAAGAGTCACAAACAAACTATCATAAACTCTCTCACAACCACCATTGAAGAATACAACACCAATGATCCTGATCATGCAACTTCCATTCACACATGACCCTATTATTAAGGGTTACAAAGAATATGAATATTTAGGATGTGTCTACAAGTGCTAAGGGAGAGATAAGTCACGAACACTGAAGGAAATGAATTCCATCTCCAGGAAAAACTATCATTACAAGATAAAAAAAGTTATGCATTTCCCAAGGTAGAAAGATTCTACTAAGGGAATCTCACACTTCCAACATCAATAGACATTTTGGGGTGACTAAGACTATTGCAAATTTGAAGAGGTACATGTACTACCCAAAGATGCAAGAGAAAGTGGAATTTTTTTTAAAGGATGCATCCCTTGCAACACCAACAAGCCAAGCAACAATAAGCTTGATATGTTTATGCCAATGCCAGTACCAAGCAAGCATTGGGAGAGAATATCCATGGACTTTGTTGGAGGATTTCCCATGCCACGTAGAGGGGCCATGACTATCTGTTTGTCCTAGTGGACCATTTTAGTAATATGTTTTTTCTCATTCCATGCAAAAGGATGAGATATAAATGAGAGGAAACTAAGCTATTCTTCAGTTATGTTTCAGTACATTTTGGATTTCTCAATTCCATCATATTTGACAAATAGATTAGGTTCTTAGGTATGTTTTGCACACAAAATGGGAGAGGATGGATACCAAGATAAAGTAATCCACTACAATCCATCCACAAATTAATGGAGAAACAAAGGTTGGAAACCAAAAACTATTGAGAGGATATAATGGAAGGAATTCGAGGACATGGGATGAATAGTTGGTGTACATTGAACATTCATACAACTAGAAGATGCATTCTTCCACCAACAAGTATCCTTTGGAGAACTGTTTTAAATACCTACCTCCTTCATTGCTTGATGTTGCATATTCACAGTGAAAGAGTGAGGTAGAATTGCAAGGACACAAGGAGAGGACTAGTGTGTTCATTGATAATATCCATGGGATGAACAATTGGTGTACATTCAACACTCATACAACTAGGAATTGCATTCTCCCACCAACAAGTCTCCTTTTCAAACTTGTTTTAGATACCTACCTCCTTCATCGTTTGATGTTGCATATGGAGAATGGGAGAGTGTGGTATATTTTCAAGTATACAAAAATAGGACAATCATGTTCATGAACAAGATCAGGAATATGCATCTAAAGATACAAGAGAAACTTGAAATAATACAACAAAAATAAAACGCTATACATGACCAATACTAAGAATACCATACGTCCCATTTTGGAGATAAGGTATGGCTTCACCTACACAAGGAAATATTACAAGAACCGACAAATAAGCTCAAGCCTCTGAGATGAGGACCATTTGACATTGTTGAACACATGAATGAGAATGATTTCAAATTTAGGCTTCCTCTATATATGTAGATGAATTTGGTGGTGAACATAGAGTACCTAAAGTTGCTCAAGCCATCCATGTTGAATGGAGATTGTGATCAACAAATTCTTCCCTTTATTTAATACCTTCCACCACACACACTTGCAAAGCTAAAAGAGAACACAATGTTATAGAATAAAGAGTGGGTAACCTGTAGATGACAATGGGAACTATAAAAAATTGACCTCAAGGAACTAAATTAGAGGAGGTGAAATTGTATGAGGGGAACCGAATTGAAAGCGGGTTCCCTCATCTTCCCTTAGAATATTTTGGGGACTGAAATCCTCCCAATGGGGAGGTGTGATCCGAAAATAGATATAAATAACAATGGCTTTGGTAAAAGGATCAACAAGGTTCTATTCAAATTTAAATATGAGGCAAAAGATATAGTGGTGGCTTGAAGGGCCCCATGTCACTACTCAAGGCGTCTACCCATGCATAATATAACACTCAATTAGTCAATTGTAATGTTATAATGAGTTGTTTACCGCATTTTCTATTAAAATTAAAGTTATGTGAATGAATGAGTTATCTCATGTGCTAAACAAATAAATAAATAAATAATACTCTTCAAATGTGTAAAAGAGAGAAATAAACAAAGAGGAAGTTTAAATCTTAGGGATTTTGAAGGCTTGGGGACACTTGTTCTTCAAAGTATCCCCCAATCAATATCTCCTCCTATTTACTTAATTCCAAACATGAGATGGGCTATTTGGCCTTGAATGGGAGTGATACTATCCAAGTTCACATGATATGAAATATAACTAAACCAAAGAGCCATAGGGGTTTCGAAGTTGTTCATTTCCATAAAATAAAGAGTAAAGGACGAATCCACTGAATGTTAGTTTTCCCATTTATAATCCATTCTTGTTAGGTGTGTGTTTGAATATTGCATATAGTTATCTTAAGTGTATTTTTTTATTATTCGTGAGATCTGTGTGCCATTAATGACGTCCAATGAATGAATATATGAGAGGAATAAGAGTGGATTGGAGTATGAATTTTATTTTATTTTAGGTTTAATGAAATATTAAGTCCAAACATGAATTAAATCTACTCCATTGTATCCCAACCAATTCCATATATATATGGAAAATATTTTAGAGTTGTTGCAAATGTTTTATGAGTTTCCTTTTCTAAGGATTGCAAATTCTATCACCTTTTAACTATTGGGCATATTTGTGCTTCCCTTCCCCTCATATTAACACTATTCCATCCCATGTTGGGAATTTTCTTTTTGCTAAGATCATTTCTTGAGGTTCATACAACCTCTCACTCAACAAATCAACCTCCCTCTCAGCTAAATCAATCTCCATCTTTGCAATTCAACCTCTCTCAGTCTAATCGACTATACACTGGCTCAAAGAAAAAATATAGCGTCAACAACTAGAACATATCATCCATAATAGAAATCAATACCTAAAAGAGAAAATATATCCTTGCATTGGGTTATTAACTTCCTTTGAGAGCTTGTTGGTGAACACCCACCAACAGAGCTTCGTCAACAGGGGTTCTCACTCTGTCGATGCTCGACCAACGTGATCTCCCTGAGAACTGGCCCAGACAGGTTTTACCCTACCTAGCAACATCCACAGAGTGGATGAAGTCTCACCCGAGATGTTCAAGGGAGAGATATCTGAACTGAGTTTTCGATAGTGAGGATGGAGGATATGGGGATCTGACAGGAAAACATCATGACTAAGAGATCCAGGACTATGCATTCGACACTAACTCAGTTCCATGACTACAGAGTGCATCATATATTTGTCACCTCAATAGCATATAAACTATCCAACCTGATAATGCAACAACGATATTGAAGACTTAAAACAGATCGCATCAACATCAGTATAGAAGGAATAAAGTAAACCACAATGACATCCTAACAACTCACAGAATCATACCAAATCTAGATCGTCACAACATCATAACAAGATAGATCGCAACAAATAGATCAGTAAAACAAAAGACGAGATTTATGCACCAACCATCATATCTATTAGCTCTGCGCAAAAGATCCAAAACCGTACAATTCTTCTCCAAAACCAGAGACTGAATACATCAAAAACGCAACCCAGATAGGTCACAGATACAACAGGAAATTCTCTAAGATTCAAATCGCACTAGATCTCATGCGATACTCATAGACTCAAGACCTATGAAGCTTCAGTTCTCCCAAAAATTCTATTTTTAATTACAAAACTAAATATATAAATAGGCATGCGCCATTACATTGAAGGTCCACTTCTAACTAACTTATAACCGCTAATGACCTATTGCAAAAAACTTGGTCAAATAATATATAAAATATTCAAAACAATTATTTTTCCTCCCATCGCATTGATCTGGACTTGCACTGTACCGTGTGAGCTTGTGTAGCTGCCACTACACTGCACAACTCACTTACCAAAACCCCTACCAACAGGCCCCCAAAACAGTCTTTTCGCTCATCCTCGAGCCACATTAGGTTGACAAGGTGTATGCTGACG
The DNA here is from genome assembly GCA_001517045.1 of Pseudotsuga menziesii. Classification (NCBI taxonomy): domain Eukaryota; kingdom Viridiplantae; phylum Streptophyta; class Pinopsida; order Pinales; family Pinaceae; genus Pseudotsuga; species Pseudotsuga menziesii. Next base: position 875,726 of record LPNX010097526.1, on the reverse strand, counting down.
TTCATGCTTTAAAATATTCAAATTGTTGTGCGATCTCACGAACCTAAAGCTAGACTTTGTCGGCAATACTCTGACAATTAGTCAAAGCCTGCTGCACTGGGTGCTCTTCTCTGGCCTTTCCATCAACCATCTGTTGATTCTCTTGTACTGCTTGTAGCGTGGCGACTACTTTAACCACCAACTGTCCACCGATTTCTTGAAATTCATCAAGCTGAGCGTGGCACTTTTGTTGGCGTTCCTATGCACGAGCGGCTCTCTACTGTAGTTCCTTCAGTTCCTCATCCCGTGTGATATGTACCATCAATGGAATCACCCTTAGTGATGTCTTTAAGGTTGAAAATTGACCTTCGGATTCTTGCACTTACGTTTTCAGCTGATCAAGCTTCTCGTCTAGGACAACGCTCTACCAAAACTGCATTATCGCCACAATAATGGTCTTGGTCTCTTTCTCCATGCTTTCGAACTGAGTTGCAATTTCTTCAATGGAGGCCTTCCTTTCCACAACCAGCTCCAGCGGCATCGTAGGGTGTACCAGGGAAATGAGCATCAGGATGGTATCCTAAATCTGAACAATAGTTTGCCCCAATCGCTTGGCCTTTTTTACTAGGGTGAGATCGGTCGTGCTCTCAAAAATGTGCTGGCAGGATTCAAAAATAGCTTGCTCGACTTCGCCGCACCTAGCACACATCTGCGCTTGTTCAATAATCATTCATTCTTGTACCTTTTTCAGTTCAGTAGTCTTTCGTTGCATCTCAACCTACGTCGCCTTCAAGGCATCAATCTCTCACACTTTTTCTTCTGCCAACTGCACTCAGACCTGATGCAGCTCGTATGCCTCTTTCTATGGCTTCTCTATTGCACTCTATGACTAGACATACCCCTCAGTTAGTTCTCTCTGTCGGTCCGTCAATTCCAAGGCGGCAACATGCTGCAATTCCACTAATGCCATAGCGGATAATTTGTTTAGATCCACAGCCACACTCTAGATCAGTGGCAGAAATTGGTGGACTTCCTCATTTCCCACGTCGATCGCAGTCGGGGGAACTTGCACATTCCTATCCTGGAGCTCAGTGCTAATCGAAGGGATGTCGTGCATCTTAGGTCTTGAAGATGTTTTCCTAGAAACAATGTCAAAAATGGAATTTAATTTATCTCTTATCGCACCGAATTCTACATGGTTTGATTCATGGATCGCCTGGGCTGCGGCCTCAGAAGAGTTAATGACCGCTTTGATGATCCGCTGCAGTTGGTCCTCCGTCCTCGACCGAATCCCACTTCCCACATCATACTCTTGGTGCCGTTTGGTGCGAGTATCCTCCCGCATATGTTGTGTTGCATCTCCAGGGTCCATCGACAACTCATTGTCAGAGTCATGAATGCTTAGCTCCTTTTGGGCAGCGGGGGCATCAAGTGGCGGCTCCTTATACAAATCCTCCTGAATCACCAAGTTGCGCCATTCCACCATCCACTCTTGAAAAATAGCATCTAACTCTTTCATTTTGACTTTGTACGCCAAAGGTAGCCACTGTCGGTCGGGGTCCTGCCATGCCTGAATGTATATAGGTTGGGGCCCGATGGAGAATCGAATAAGATGCTAATACTTGGCCAATGCATAAGGAGGTACTCAAGGAATATCGACAGCTGTGACCTGCAGTGCTTCCCAATAAACCCAAAAATGAATGGCACAGTTCGCCTATCAACTGGGCTCTTCAACCCACCATAAGTTCTGATATCTTGCACCTTGGCACACCTTTGTCTCATCAATTGTCATTGGTTGATAGTCTTTCTGTTCCATCCAGGAAACTAGCGCAATAAGGATCAACATCCAACTATATGAAAATTGTCACCTAGTCTGAGCAGCAAGCGCATATTCTAGCAACTGGTTCAACAAAAATAGAGACCAATTCATTTGCACCCCCTCAGCACACTTCTGGGTGTATGCGACAACACCTAAGTTACATTGGATCGATCGATTGCCTCTAACAACCTTAATTACCAGAATCTGTGCACCGATGCACATCGCTTGTGAGTTAATGCTATCAATTCGATAAGCATTGCCGTCACGTTGTGAGCCAAAGCGCTCCTTCAACTGCTTGGAAAGATTTTTATCAGTATCCCTCCCGCGGATATACTACGTCAGATCTTCCCCAGCCTTAGGCAAGCCTGTGATGCTTGTGATCAAATCTACTATAATAGGGATCGGCATATTCAACCAAAGCGTCCCCCCATGAAAAAAATCCAGCAGTTTCCTTACACACGCATGGGATTCATTCAATCGCCCAAAATGAGGCATATTTAGGAGCCCCAACAGTCTAGATTGGTCTAACCCACTCGCCCAAGGTTGAGGAATCCATCGAATTGGGGCACCAGGCCCCGTCGAGACTGACTCATAGGGCTTATCCCTAACATATTTGAGTAACAACAAATCATGGTATTCAAATTTCAACCTGATTAAGGAAGGGATGATGTCAACCAAGCACGTCATCCCTTCCGACAATGGTGGCAATTTCGATGGATACTTCTGACTTTTTGTTGGCTGCCTCGGCTTTGCTCCTGGTCACGTAGGAGCGACATATCCCAAAATGTCATGAATAGAGATGCCTCAAGGCATCGTGGACTCAATAGCTCCTGAGCTCGATGGCTCAGTCTATACAGTTCCTTCTCCTTGCACCCTCGTCAACGTACGGGTTTTCCTCTTTTGCGGCGGCATGGAACTGGGCTTCTGAGCTTGTCGCTTTTGCTTAGGGATAGACGATGAGCCAACCGGCATGCTCATGACTTCTTCTTTGACAACTGTGGGCTGAATAGGGGACTCTAACTCACTTGAAATCTCAATGGCGTTGAGGTCGCTCAGCATGCCTCATGCGCCAATCCTGAAAAATGCAGTCGACAACTCTAACCTTCAACGTTGCAACTCACTCAAAAGCTCACAACTCCAAGTTTTGGACATGGTTAATACAATGATGAGCACCAAAGAAGTGTTTCAATATATTATTGGTATGTTGAATAGTCAAACTAGAGGTATGGTTCACAGAACCTGGCTGTGTAGACCATCAAAAACATATGTATTATTTCCTAATACTATTGATGTTGATTCCATTGATGAATAACTGAGAGAAGAATTCAAGCAGCCAGTTTAAGATACTTCGTTATAGAGTTTTTGATGTAAATTTATGATCTCACCAAGCCTAGGCATCTTGATTCCATCAATAAATGACTCAGAAAATACTAAAGTGGGGCAATTAAATTTACTTCATTGTGGGCCGGCTCAGTTTTTATGATCTTTGTGAGTCTTACTATCAATGGATGTTAGAATTTTTCTTGCACATACATCAACTAATGAAGCAAAGCCAATTCTGTCTGATGGTTTGCTTCATGGACGATATTTTTTTTGTCTTTGATAGTCTATGTTGTGCAGTCCGTTTATTATTAAACTATTTGAACTATACATATGAATTGAAGAACAGGGCATTTTGCTTAACATGCACACATTGCTATGTGCAGTTGGAAATCATGTTGTAGTCATTGTTGTAGGTAGAAAAAGGAAATTAATTGTAACCTTTTTTAAATATATGTTATCTGTTGTAGTCTAGTTGGTTAGGATACTCGTCTCTCACCCGAGAGACCCAGCTTCAAGTCCTGGAAACGAAACCATTTATTGGCGAACACCCACCAACAAATATTCGTCAACATACGTTCTCACTCTGTCGACGCTCGACCAGTACGATCTCCCTAAGCACCGGCCCAGACAGGTTTTACCCTGCCCAGAAACATCTGCAGAGTGGACACAGTCTCACCTAAGATGTTCAAGGGAGAGCTTTCGGAACCGAATTTCCAATAGTGAGGATGGAGGATATGGGGATCCGACAGGAAAACAGCATGACTAAGAGATCCAGGACTATGCAGTCAACATTAACTCGGTTCCATGACTACATAGTGTATCATATATTTGTCATCGTAGCAACATATAAACTATCCAACCTCATAATGCAACAGAAATATTGCAAACTTAAAACATATTGCATCAACATCAGTATAGCGGGAATAAAGTAAACCACAGCAACATCCTAACAAGTCACAGAATCATACCAGATCTAGATCATCATAGCATCATAACAAGATAGATCACAATAGACAAAACTGTAAAACAAAAGACGAGATTTATGCACCAACTATCATATATATTAGCTCTGCACAAAAGATCCAAAACCGGACAATTCTTCTCCAAAACCAGAGGCTGAATACATCAAAAACGCAACCCAGATAGGTCGCAGATACAACAGGAAATTCTCTAATATTCAGATCGCACTAGATTTCATGCAATACTCATAGACTCAAAATCTCTCAAGCTTCAGTTCTCCCAAAACTTCTATTCTTAATTGCAAAACTAGATCTATAAATAGGCATGCGCCATTACATTGAAGGTCCACTTCTAACTAACTTATAACCGCTAATGATTTGTTGCGACAAACTTGGTCAAATAATATATAAAATATTCAAAACAGTTATTTTGCCGCCCATCGCATTGATCTGGCCTTGCAGGGTACCGTGTGAGCTTGCGCAGCTTCCGCGACGCTGCGCAACTCACTTACCAAAACCCCTGCCAACAGATTTGGTCCATCATTTTGTTGATTAATTAGATCTATCTCATTCCCACATGACCATACAACCTCTCAATTGGTTAGATTAAGTTGCATGGCAATTAACATTGAGTCCTTGATGTCTCTAATGACTATATTGATTATCCATAAACCTCTAAGTCTAAAAGAGTGAATCATTGCTTCCATGAGTGTTAAGAGGTGGTGGAATTATGGTATAGTCTATTTGGCTTCATCTATTTCTTAGTATCATGAGTTCGTCACCATCACTTTGACATCATATATATGGAAGTAATGGAGCGTTTAAAGAAAGGCCAAGCTAATATTGGTAGTAGTTCTCAGGATTTTTAATTCAAAGCAATAAAACATCTATGCAAAGTATAGTCCATAACCTAGTTTATTGAAGAATAATCCCACTGCTAACATTCCTTGATATTCCTTTTGTTTGGAAGCATATTGTTTGGTTATACAGGTGGCAATGTAATTGGACACAATGGAATCATGCTTGTGAAATGGAAAGGTTGTGATTCTATCATTTATGGATCACATGGTATCAAATCCCTGTTCAATTAGATTGATGAGGACTCTATGGTAAACACCCACAATAATTACAAAACAATTGGAGAAGAATTGTTTTTAGGATTAGAGAGAAAAGAACCAACAATGACTAAAGGTAATTGTTGGAGGGGACCTTTTGGGTCCCGTTGTCACATATATAGTAGTTGGGTTACTTTTGTTCCTGAGTAGTACTAATCAGTTCTTTGAGCCAGTCCTTTACTATGAGATCAACAGATGATGAGAGACCAGTTGATGATCTCCCACTCTCATCAGATCCAGAGTTTCTAGATTAACCATTTCTATGCCACGACTAAGCCTCATGACCCCATATTCGATATCCGAGTTAGCGATTCTTTCATGACCCAGAGCAGAGATTATTACAGTGCCCATGATATGTAGCAGCAACAGTTGTTTCAATGACATTCATATTGGTTTCAGATTCAGTGCAGGTATATGATCTAGGTGATATTATGGTTTGTGCATATGGATTTTGATGTTTCTCTGTTGTCTATTTTAGTAGTGATACATGGTTGATATTGGTTGTATGTTGGAATTACTTTATCTTGGTTTTACTCAGAAACTAAAGTATAACTGATATAGCTATTTGTTGGCCCTATTATGTCCAAGATATTCTTTTGTATACTCATTGGAATTGCCCTACTCCTGGTATGGATTTGGTCATTTCCCTTTAGGAACACCACTTGCTAGTCTTGGCACCAACTTCACTATCTCCGTCCATCCGTTGCTTTCCCTTGTTGATTAACCTTGACTTGTAATTGGACCAGTGGCATCTAATATTTCCCCCACCTTCACCTCTATGTTGGAATAGGTCTCCATGTCTAAATTGTGTCTCGGTGTTGGTTTATGTGATGCTTGTCACATGGATGGTCTACCTCTAGGTCTTGAACACAAGTAGTCTTACCAAAAAGTGTCTTTAGACACTAAGGCATCAAAGCTTAAAGTTATTCTAAATGGATGCCCTTCTAGCAAAACAAAAATGTCTATAGACACTACTACAAATAAAAGAAAAACTATCTAGTAGCCAAGATATGAGCACTCATCCATTGTATGTTGTAAGGCTCATTTACCCCCACAGGGTATTAGGGTGAAGCAAACCTGTCAGGGCTAATCGTTATTCATTTTCTAGAGCCCAGAAGGATTTCCAGGGCACCTACTCTTGGAGGATGGAAAGTTAATAAAAATAAACATTTTCAAATAAAGTTGATGGATAGAGGATGATCACTCATTCTTTGTATAATGTATGACTCATTCCCCCCCACAAGGAAACGGAGTGAAATTGGTCCCAAAAGGTCATGTATTTGTCATTTTTGGGAAGCCCGGAAGGCTTACCAGGGAACCTGCCTCTAAAGGTTAACTAGTGTAAATTGTTGTGCACATAAATTGATAAAAAGTTACTTGTATAGAGTCTAGTGGAGCCTTCTCATCAGTCCACCCATTTGTGAGACACTGCCATTCCCTATTTTTCACCTAGTCCAACATATGTGTTGTTTGGATTCCCTTGCCCTTTAGCCTGGATGCTTGCACTTTCGAGTATCAATTCTTTCCCTCAACCTTACCTGGTTTCATTCACCTTCACCCTTGAGTAGCAAAATGGCTAAATCTATAAATGAGTATACATTGGAGGTTCTTGTTTAAAGCAACTAATCATTTTGATTAAGATTATTATATATGTATTGTGCTTATATTTTCCAACATAATCTACTTGTACTTGAGTCTCAATGTTAGCATAGATAATTGAGCATGCATGCCCATTTTGTACTTTTCAGTATCAGAGTTTAGCACTTGGGTCATCATTTGATTAGTCTTGACCTGGTCAACCCAGTGTAACCCAGGCTAGGAGAAGCGTCTTGGATGAGTTTTAGAACGATGTTTGTGGATGATGATTATATATGGTCTATGGGTGTCCATTAAACATATTCATTCTTTAGATGGTGGTTTATTATGATGGCTTGTATTATTTTTATGATTATCAACATTTATAGGCTTTATTATTTTTATTGTTCTAACATGGATAGGGCCTCTAATGTATCTCTATGATGGTCGTGTTGTGTATAAATACTCATTCCTAGTTTATTTGGACATTTTGAGTCCATTGGTACAAGTGGTTTTCTGTTTCGGGAAGTTACATGAGAGATATGAATCTTTCAGGCATTTTGCAACAGATTTTCCCTAGGAAATTAAAAATAAAACATAATACATATAATGGTGAGATAGCCTAGGGCTCCAAAGGGAATCTAGGGTTGCATCCAGTCGATTATACCATACTAATATGGTTGCAGAGACATCAGTCCAGTAATTTGGCTTTAGTTTTTGGTCTTCGGTGAGATATTGGCATTTTTATGTTCCTAAGGCAACATTTTGATGATAAAAAATGGCTAATGAGGAAATCAGTTTGGGATAATGAGGAAAATAAAGGCATAGTGTTTGGTCCACCTTCAGATGGGATCCACGCATCCTTGATTTCTTCAGTTTGAGGGCGTTTTGATGTATTTTGAGGGAGGCTCCCTATTGATTTTTATCACTCCTTGGTATATTTGACCACCACACCTTTTGTTATACCATTGGTCCAGGCTAGTGAAGGATTTTATAACCTCCTATCCCACAACATGTTCTATCTTATGTTTATTGGTCATTTTTATGTGGTGCACCTCCCTCATTGGGAAATTTTAGTGGTGCACCCCTCTTCTATTATTGAGTTTATCCGTGTGTGATGTATTCAGCTAATCTT
>LPNX010097526.1:642062-867711 GCA_001517045.1 Pseudotsuga menziesii | reverse complement strand
TAAAGAGAGAGAGAGAGAGAGAGAGAGATGCTCTCTCATTTGTAAATGGACTTTTGGCTCTTAAGCTCTTGGAATAATAAAATATTTTTACAAAACCCTCGAAATCTTTGTCGAATATCTTGTGTAAAGATTGGAAAGTCTTATTCTCTCTAGCATTCTTGTGGATCTTTGTATTTCTAATACTTTTTGCAGGTTGTCATCCATTTGGTGAAGGAAGCGATTTGGGTAGGGGTGCTATTGTGATAGAGCTCCATAGCATTCTTTCAAATCACCATTGAGTCAGAGAGTATCTTTATTGTGTCTTGCAGCCATATTAATGTTCTTTGGTTCATTTTTCTTTGTCCTTTCGTCTATATTTTTGCAAATTGATTCTCATTGTAGATCTATTTTGCAGGAGGAGGGTGCACTTGGCATCTTGAAAGGATCAACGATTTTAGTTGGAGAGGCATAGAAAATGATCGTAATTGACTGGAGAAGAAAGATCTTCGTCATACAAGGTTAGTAACAATATTTTCATGTATGTTTTCATTTGTTTTATTTTTCTTGGGCTTAATCTAATTGTCACCACCAAACCTTCTTTTTACAAACCCTAGTTTTGTAGATTTGAAAGATCCAGTGAGTTTTTGATGACGACCATCAAAACCCACTTGGAGATTGTTGAATAAACCTTAGATCTCAAATTTCACGTAAATCAGACTCCATTTTCATTGAGATCTAGGACTAGTTTGTATAGGTGGGGCGTCCCCTTTGGGTGGGTGGTCGAATTTTAATATCTATCAATTGGGTATGCTTGAACCCACCTCAAAATCACAGAGCATCCTTTAAGCATCCTAATATAGTAATCCCTTGCTTCGATCTACCTTCTTGGGTCCACTTTGTTCGCTTTTGCATAAACCCTAGGTGGGTCCGAGTAGGATTTCCTTATGCATTGCTAGATCTCTATAGATCTACGTTCCTAAACTATTTGTGGTATGTTTCCTACAAAGTTAGGTCATTTTCCATATTTTCTAATCCTTCCCAAATTTTCCCTAACCACTATACCACATCCTTTCCATAAATATAGATTCCCTCACTCACTATCTCTCCTCTTTTAATTGCTACATAATTTAGGAGTTGTCTTGGGTGGGTGCGCTATCCCTCTTAGGCTAGTAGGGTCTCCCCCATGATCATTCTCCGGATTGATCTAAATCAACAAGAGCCCGTCCGATGTAACTACCCTTCTTCTGTAGTGGACGAGGCCCTTGATGTGTCACCGATTAGATACACCACCTCTACCGTCTCGGATGTGATACCTTTATTGTATAGCTACATATTGTGTGATAACAGTTCCCTTAATGCCATCATTATCTTATGTTAATTTATTTAACCGATGAGAAATTGGAGCAAGTGTAACCACTCCAACCATATCTATGATATATAAATACCATATCAAGATGAATACAAATCAGTTGAACGTTCGACCAAAGATATCTTCTTGATGAATGGAATTGTGTGTTCTTTGTCTTTGCTTGAATGCGTGTGATCTCTCTGATCACAACATTGGCATTGTTTCCTCCTTTGTCTGATATAGGTTACAACAACAATGGATGGAGGTGGTTCAAACCTACATGAAATCATGAGGTGGAAAGAAGCTTGCAAGGAAGCAAAAAAATTGACGTGCGTCGACAAAGAATTCTTGCAAGAAGAAAGATAAGATCCTGGTATTTTGCTTGACTATAAGGTGTTTGGATACTTGTTTTGAGATAGTTACTCCCAAATACGAACTATTTTATTGGCTATATTGAACCGTTGATTATGTTTCTAAAAAAAATTCGACCAAAAATTTGTATGTATCATTGCAAAAAAATATTTGCTTTTGCGTGAACAAGATAACATCAAAGATCGACCATCGACTTTCTACTAGTTGACCAAAACCTCCCGCCTGCTACAAGCATGTCGATTGAAGAATAAAGTCAACCCATCGACTAGAGTAGTCTGTCCAAAAGAGAATCTGTCCACTAAACATCGACTAGTAGAAAGCCAGTAGACAACAAAGCGGTTCAATACTTATCTCAAGGAAATTGATAATCATCCATCCAATATATTTTTATGAAAATAAAGTCACGTGTCACGTCATAGACATGTTGATGTATATTTCTAGTTAGATATTGGTAAAGTTATTAGTGAGTTAATAATGTAGTTGACACCAAAATTGGTCGGTTAACAGTAAAGTTGATCTATGGCCGATATTACTTTTGGTCAATGAGTGATCTTAATTTTAATTTGAGAAAAGTATATCCCAAAACCAGGTAGATGTCAAATGTGGTCAGTGTAAAAATATGGTCGATTCTTAATTATGTAACAGGAGTCATTTGTCAAGTTTGTATTTGAGTCGATTGAGTCATTTTCTCACAAAATGAATCTAATTTAAAATTTTGAAGTCAATTAAATATTAGAGGAGGTTAAACATGATTATTTTTCAAGGCAGGCAATATCCTCTACTTTTGTAATAACATCGGTCTCTAGCCAAATCTTGTAAGTTGAGTCAATCAAGTGCAAATCTGTCGACCACGACCAACAAAATATGCACATGAGTAGGAACCATAATGAAACTTGTAGGCATTTTTATAAGAATAGATCAAATGAATTCAAGAAATAAACATCATACGGGTTCCCAAAAAGAGATTAATGGTAAATATGATGACTCAAAGAACAACAAAATGTATTGATCCTCCAAGTGCAAAATTGCAAAAGTTGTTCGTGGGTTGTGAACTAGGAAGCTAAAAGGAATGGAGATGGTATTTAAAGTAAAAGATATAAAATACACATGCATGAGTTGAGGGAAAATTTTCCAGATGAGAATCGATGAGGCTTTAAAGCAAAATGCCTCCTAGAGGAAAGGGTAGTCAACTTCCTTTTTAGAGAGAGGGTGAGACTTTGACGAACTACTACCAGATTGAAGACAGATTCTGAAGAGTAACAAGTCATGGTATATCCTTGTACATGTGTGTATTCCTATCTAGATGGAGGTTATTACGATTGAGTTACCTATGTAATCCAATATGCATGGTCAATGCATAGTGAAGACTACTTTGGCAGGAGAAGTGACCTAGGATGTTGTTGCACATCTCTTGTTCTCTTTGGGAAAAAAATATTTTTGGAGTGGGGGGGATGTTGGAGGGGACCCTTTGAGCCCCTTAATGTCATCATTATCTTATGTTAATGTATTTAAGAAATGAGCAATTGGAGCGGGTGTAACTGATTGGAAGGCCTGGTTTTGACCTGGACTGTATTTAACCAAATTATGTAAATGATGTAAAAATACTAGTACATATTCCTAGTGCAGAGATCAAGGACAAGGCCCGAATAGAGAATGGCTAGGCATGTATGACGTATATATTTTATTTGGACCTTATGTTTGGATTATAATGCCAATTTGAAAGGTATGTAAATATTATGTGCATAAATGATAAAATGGTCCAAGAATGGCCATGTAAAGAGCACCAAAGGGGCTATCATTCCACCAGAGGGGAAGAGGAAGGGGGGGGCGCTATGGGAAACAAATCCTTTGTTTCCAAGTGTCAACCATAGAACTCACCCAAAATTATGTCACGTGCCTTGAATAATACACATATCTCCTTTTTTAACTATTTCCCAATCATTGAATGCATGTGGGAAGTTGGTGGAAAAATTCACTTCATATAGTTATTGAAGCATGGGGCTGACTACACTTTTGGAAATTTCTGTCACAAGTTAGAAGTCATTTTGCAACAATTAGGAGTCCTGTCTTCCGATGTCAAAAGTAATGTCAGTTTTGTTTTCACCATTCCCTCATATCTCTTGGACTCAACCCCCATTCTCTCATTCTTTCATGCAGATCTAGACTATGCAGAGCCCTCTATTGTTGTTCATAACCTTTAGAAACTATGTATAACCCAAAAATTCAAATTTGGATCTAAGACAACAGATTTGGAAGGTAAAATTAATTGTTGTAGGTGATCAGAGACGCTTGGCAAGCTAGGAAACCTTTTGCATTGACTTTTGTTGCTTGTAGATGCTTGAGAAGCCACAAATTGAGGTTATGGGTGGTTCCCAACAACATTTAGTAGGTTGGTATTCTTCTATGAGCACACAATAAGCACTCAACAAGATGGATCACCCAAGATAACCAGATAAATGAAGGGGATATCTTATAAAAGAAGGGTGTTGTGTGCACATTGTGTGGGGTAGGTATTGTGGAAGCCAAGACTATGAGAGCTGATTGATTTCCTTATACAACTCTGTATGAGCATTTGGATAAGTATAGAGAGCATATAGGATTGTGGGACAAGAGAGAGAATCTTGTAGTTGTTTCCTTCTCCCTAATGGCCTCATAGCCCAACTTGGGGGTGGCCTCTCAACAGAAAGAGTATATGTTGGACAGAGTGCCTACGGTTGGGTAGAAAATCACTCTTACACAACTAGTTGCTTGGATCTGCGTTGTTTAAAGATAAGTATTCTTGTGTATTTGAATCTGAAACATATTTAATTGATTCATGTAGTGTTGATGCTTGTATATGCATGTTAGATATGTGTGTATTGATTTCATTTCTTTTGTGCATGTTTGTTTATGTTCTGCACATGTATTTTATTTGCTATGAATTTTTAATTTGGATCTAGGGAAAATTTATAGGCCTTGAATTTAGTCAACGTCCCCTCTCTCAGTCGAACTAATGGAAGGGGACATTGCAATGTTTTTTAGTGAGACGATGGCACATTTCTCAAGAAGAAAATGAAACAAGTAGTGTTGTTCTAATTTGTAATTTTGTCCCGAAATAAATATTCTCTCTCATCAGGTTTTTCCCTTAAGGTTTTTTCCTAAGCCAAATTCGCTAACAAATTTGAGTTCATAATTTTTATGATGTGACTGGTTTTCAATTTTTCTTATTAAAAAGTGTGTAAAAAGTTTTGTTGTTTTTGAAGTTCAGTGATTTTATGCATTAAATTATCATTTTCAACAATATTATTCTTATGGGGTTTGGCCATTAAATAATATGCATTGAAAACTTGAAACCATGTTGGGGAATACCAAAAATTTGCATAGAGGACCTAAGTAAAGAAGAATCAGATCCATAATCAAAGTGAAAAGTAGAGACAGAGATGGGATAAAGTAGCTAAAACAAACCACAAGTACCTTTTGATGTAGAGACCAAGGTTGATATCAAACCTATGCAAGTGAAGTGGATTCCATCAAACCCAATCAATGGCTACAACATATAGAAATACCTCAATTTATATGATGTGGGCCATAAAACAAAGAAACTCATTTTCCTTATTAAAGCTTGAAGATCATGCTCTGGCATTTTGGGAGAGTGATTTAGCCAATAGAGCTTTGGAGAATTAGCCTTTAGTGACTCATTGGAAAGTGTTCAAGGACATGATAACGATACAAATATATCCAAATGGGTATGAGAAGAATAAAAAAAATTGTATGGAACTGCTTCAGGCAAAAGAAAGTACAAACGGTGTAGGATTTCACTGTTGAGTTTAGGAAGAGAGATATTCAAATAGGAATATCTCTGAAGAATCCAAAAATTTTGATTAAATATATAGGAGCATTCCTACCATTAATTCAGTGTAAATTAATGTATTTGTGACCTAAGAAAATCCATGAAGATAGCCTTCAAGCATAGTATCTTCAACAAGATAAGTGGAAGAAACAACCTAGTACGAACAAGAAAGCAAAATATTAGGAAAAAATAAAGAGAAAAACAAGTGGAATGGCAAGAAGATTGCATTAGCTACACAAGATGCAAACACTTAGTTAGTGTGCATTTGTAATTATGTAACATGACAGTTACAATATGTTCTGTACATAAAATGAATTAACAGTTCACATTCTCTTTCATCTTAATGGCTATATTGATCCATGGCTTAACACTCGATTGGTACATGACGTATATTTAAAGATCATGGATGGCCATTAGCTAACGATCAACTGTGATAAATTCATATATAATTTTTTTCCTTTGCATTAATAGATTTCCTCAAGTAGATGTTTGGTCCATGTTCAATTAAAACATAATATTTCCATACGGGTTGAACACCTTAACAAACCACTTACACAAATAAATCACAAATCGACACCCAAATGCATTTTATAGTTAAAACCCTCAAAGAGGGAAACAATCCATGACCCTATCCAAATAATTACTTGAGGAAATACATTAATGCAAAGAAAAATATTTACATTTATCACAATCGATCATCATCTAATACACCTCCATGCTATTTAAATAGAGATCATGGACCAATTATGTGTGAATCCATGAACCAATGTAGCCATTAAGATTGAGGAAGATGTACCATATAATCACTATGTCTAAAACATAACATGGCCATTGAACTACATAAGTACAAATGCATACTAATTCATACTATATAAAAACACTTTACCTAAAGGCATGTTAGACCAAGTTGATATTAACTTCCTAAATGTATAAATATCATAACATACAGGGCTTCTAAGGGATTCCTAGAATAACCATTGCAAAGCACGGGCAATTATTTTATGGGGTAGTGAAAAAATTATTTTCAAGCTTAATCTTGGATGGGTATTGAATAATAAAGCTAATGATTTTAAAATGTGTTATTCATGAGATTCACTTCATTAATTGTTTTAAGAGATATGTATTAGAATTTGAATGCCATTTAGATCTTCAAGAAGATAGTTCTAATAATTTTTGGAACAAATAGATGGAGAATGAAGATACAAACTGAACAAAACAAACCATACAGGAATCAAACAAGTATTGCTCAGGCCTGGCTCGAAACATTCACATTAACTTTTCTCATCGCATATTATCCATAAGATGCCATGAATCTTTACTGTGGAATCTCAGCAAACCTAAATTTGCAGTATCATTCACAATAATAATATATGGTGTTACAATATTTTACATAGGAATAATTCGAATGCATGGGGTATGAATTCAAATTTCCCAAGTGGATATGACTGTATCTAATTGAATCTCTAACTCGTGGTCTCTCAATCAATATCAGAGTCCAAAATCAACTCCCATATGTCCAACCAACTCAAACAAATAGTGACAACTAGTTAACTCAGTGCAACTGAGTGTGTTAGGTGGGAAAAGGCACCTACTCCACATGCATCCATGTATTATCCATGCAAGACATGCGCTAGCTAAATTTTAGTGAACTAACTGAAAGTAAATGGGGGCTATCTGAGACTAAATAGTACTAACTCCAACTAACTGAAGTAGGTTGGTGCCGGGACTTAGGTTGGTGTCGGGACTCCTAGTGGCTCCTAAAATGTAGGGATTGGTCTAGGAGGCTCCCAAACTGATGCATGCACATGCAATAAGTGGCAGTTAACCTCTAGCAATGTTACCCACACTCCAATGACTAGTACATATGTCCCTATTAGGCCAAATGCACCCAATGGTACTAGTGGACCCAATTACTTAATTAAGGTTCCTAAGTTAGGCTAATTAATCTAATAGAAAGTATGAGCAAGGGAGGATTAATAATCCTAACACCCCCCTTGAATCCTAACTTGGACAACTATGGGCCATGGTAACAAGACCATAGGTCACCCAATATACAATATGAGAGACATGATACAAATGAGGTAGGAAAACCCCCTGGGAAAAACCTGCTCAAAATAGGAACTGAGAATCAAGCCTTAATGCCCAAAAGAAACCTGAGAAAGGAAAATCTCTTTTCAGTGTGGTAAAAATATCTACAATCTGATCCTCTGTTTTGCAATAGTGCAGTGTGATGGTTTTGTCATGCACCAGTTCCCGAATGTAGTGCATGTGAAACTCTATGTGCTTTGTCCTCTGTTTCTGAACATGATCACTGGAGATCTTGATTGTACTCTGGTTGTCACAATAAATATCTACTATAGCTGATGTCTGAATCCCAAACTCTGTCAAGATGCCATGCATCCAAACTCTGAATAGTTGCATTCACAGCGCCTCGATACTCTACTTCTACTGAATAAAGTGCAAGAGCTGCTTGCTTCTTACTAAACCAACAAATTGGCCCAGTTCCAATCATGAATACAAAACCTGAGGTGGATTTCCTATCATTTCCATCTCCTGCCTAGTCTGATTCTGTAAATCCTGTGAGATCCAGCTGTGCTTCAGCAGCATTATGGATCCCATAATCAATAGTACCCTATACATAGTGAAAGATCCTCTTTGCTGCCTTCCAGTGCAGCTCATGTGGCTCCTCCATATATCTGGCAACAACACTCACAGCATAGGATATGTCTAGTCTCGAATAAGTGAGATACAAAAGGCTTCCAATGAGCTGTCTATAGAGAGTGTTGTCCACCAAAGGTGTGGAACCACCTTCTTCAATCTTGATGCCTGATAGAAAAGGGTAGGGGGGTTCCTTGCAATCCTCCATGTGGAATCTCTTAAGCATGTCTGATGAATACCTAGACTGTGATATCATGATTCCCGAAGTCTTTTGACTTACTTTGAGACCAATGAACCGTCTTAACAGTACTAAGTCGGTCATAGCAAATGCTTTATTAAGAGCATACTTGATGCTACTCAATCCAGTAGTAGAGATGCTAGCAATGAGAAATGCATCCACATACAATACAACTAGAAGCAAGAACCCCTCCTTCTTCTTCATGTAGACATTTCAATCAGATTTGCACCTTTCAAACTTCTGAGAGATGATGAAGGCATCCATATTGGAGTACCATGCCCTTGGGGCTTGTTTGAGTCCATACAGTGATTTCCTCAGTCTGCAGACTAAGAAAGGATCATCAATAAACCCCTCAGGTTGTTTCATATATATCTCCTCCTCCAAATCACCATGGAGGAAGGCACTCTTCACATCCATGTGATGTACTTCCCATCTCTTGGAAGCAACAATGGCCAATACCAACATGATGGAGTCCATTCTAGCTACTGGAGCGAATGTCTCATTATAGTCCAAGACTTGGACCTCAGAATACCCTTTTGCCACCAATCGAGCCTTGTACTTAGTTGTGGTCCCATCAGCAGTTATTTTGGTTTTGTAAATCCATTTGCACTGTACCAACTTCCTTCCTGGAAGTAAGGGGACAAGTTCCCAGGCATGGTTTTCATGTAGCAAATCAAACTCCTCATCCATGGTTTCCTTCCATCTAGGATCATGGCAAGCCTCCTTGAAGGATTGAGGATCTGACCCAAGCATCATAAAACACCTCTCAACAAGAAGAGGATATGTGTGAGACGGTGCAACACTCTCCTTCTGATACTGGGAACTCATTCATATTTTGTCATATGGATCCCCAGCACCATCTCTAGCTTCTTCTATGAGCTGCTTAGCCCATTTAGGCTTATGGAATGAGGTATATGCTAGATCTAGATCTAGATCCCTTTGAGGTGTAAGCTCAATGTCTGGATCATGCTGAGATGACTCCTCTTTTGAATCTGAATCTGAAATGTCAGGATTTGAAACTGAAACTGCAATAGGAAGTGAAGGAATGTTTATACCTTCATTAGCTTCGAATGAAAGCTGGGGTGATGATGGAACTATGTATGGCATGAAGTGAGAGAAAATATATGCCTTGGAGGCATGATCAACAATTCATTTTTCTACAATATCCCCAGTTGATATTTTTGTGATCTCCACTTAGTCGGGTCCAAACACCACTTGCTTTAATGAGCCAGTGTGAGTCATCTGGTAAATAGACAACATATTAGCTACAAGGGAGGGGACATATAGGACATCTCTGAACACACCATGCTTCACTTTGATGGTGCCTCTTCCTACTACTGGAATTCAGGAATCATCTCCCATGTGAATAGTGGGCCCTTCATTGATATTGAGAGAGGAGAAGAGATCCTTAATGGCCACCATGTGATTGGAGGCTCCAGAATCATCAAATAGGTTGTAGACCGAGGTAGTCCTTCTTTCAAAGCATGACATATTTCATGTCCATTATCTGACTTCTTTGCTCTTTGTGGGGAAGCAATGTTATGCTACTTGAGAAGAGAATTCATCTCATCAAGTTGCTTCCTCATACAATTTTCTTCAAGATGGTACCCTTTTTCATAGTAGGGACAAAGTTTCTTCTCAAATTTCTTATTCCTAGAGCTAGAGGCCCCTTCAAAATTTTGTTGATTTTGTTTAGGCTTCGAATCAGCTGCCTTTGGATCCTTCTTCTTTGATTTCCCATTTTCTTGTGCTTTCGAAGAGTCGAAAACTAGAAGAGCTTGATCTTTGGATGTCTTGATGACTTCCATTCTCATCAATTTGTCTTGCTCTTTGATTAAGGACTCGGAAAAAGAATCTAATGAAGGAACCTTCCAATCAGGAAATATTTCCTACTTGGAATGAAATATGGAAACAAACATAGAATACTCAGGGCCTAGTTTGTTGAGTATGGAAAGGACATTCTGCTCATCCTTCCGCTCTACTTCGCATTTTCTACACTGGAGTACTAGAGACTTGAATTTAGTAAAGAATTTCTCAATAGTCTCAAAACTGCTAGGATGTAAAGATACCAACTCATTCTCTAAAATGTGTCCCCAAATCTCATATTGTTTGTTAAACAAGCTATCAATATTCTCCCAAGATTCTTTGGGATTCCTCAAGCCTTTTAGGTGGTTGAAGAGGAGATCTCTATAAATATAAGTACATAAGTACCTGAATGCTTCATCACAACGGTTCAGAAACTTGTTTCACTCTACTGGCTGATGAGGCTCAGCCTCCCATCCATGTACAATCCTGTGGTAGCCATGCTTGCACAAGGCCAGCTGCATATCAATCCTCCAATCAAGATAATTGGAATTTATGAGGATCTGTGGTTCAGGAATTTGAGAACTCATAATTAATCCAACTAGAAGACTACAAATACTTCACACAAGCTATGTAGCACCTGTCAATTTCACTGAAAAACACACTAAAACATATGAACTGTTAGAATCATGATTTTTCTCCTGGAATGAACATTTTTTCAGGGTCCATCATGCCCTCTCCGCTACTCTAAATAAATCCAGAACCAACAAATTTTCATAGGGGAATTATGTGGAAACCCATCTACTTTTGATGTTCGATGGGAAGAAAGAAGCATGAAAGCTTCCTGAGAAGGCTCTGATACCATATTAAAATTTGAATTCCATTTAGATCTTCAAGCAGATAGTTCTAATAATTTTTGTAGCAAATAGATGGAGAATGAAGATACAAACAGAACAAAACAAACCACACATAAATCAGGCAAGTATTGCTCAGGAATTTATGATATCATTCACAATAATAATATCCGGTGTTACAATAGTTTACATAGGAAGAATTCGAATGCATGGGGTATGGATTCGAATTTCCCAAGTGGATATGACTGTATCTAACTGAATCTCTAACTCATGGTCTTGTAATCAATATCGGAGTCCAAAATCAACTCCCAGATGTCCAACCAACTCAAAAAAATAGTGACAACTAGTTAACTCAGTGCAACTAAGTGTGTTAGGTGGGAAAAGGTGCCTACTCCACATGCATCTATGCATTATCCATGAAAGCATGTGCTAGCTAACTGTTTGTGAACTAACTAAAAGTAACTGGGGACTAACTAAGACTAACTAGTACTAACTCCAACTAACTGAAGTAGGTTGGTGTCGAGACTCCCAGTGACTCCTAAAATGTAGGGATTGGTCTAGGAGGCACCCAAACTGATGCATTCACATGCATTAAGTGGAAGTTAACCTGCAGCAGTGTTCCCCACACTCTAGTGACTGGTACATGTGTCCCCATTAGGCCAAGTGGACCCAATGGTACTAGTGGACCCAATTAATTAATTAAGGTTCCTAAGTTAGGCTAATTAGTGTAAGATAAAGTATGAACAAGGGAGGATTAATAATCCTAACAATATGTACATTGCAGTAGAGGTCACTGTTGGGCATGTTGCACTAATATTCTCCTTCGATATCCATTGTAAAAGGTATTTGGAATTTGAAGAATCCTTCACTATTTTCTCTATGGAACATAATTTTAAAGAGAAAATTAAAGAATCCTTCCCTTTTTTTATTGAACATAATCTCTAAAAGAACAAATTCATTAATTCTACAACCAAGAGAGCTTAAGAATATTTTATGTTTTATGGATCTAGATGAGTTCAAGCATAATTTTTCAATGAGGATGGACATGCATTCCCATGGTTGGATTCCTCCCCCTATCTTCACTAAAACTTTTTATTTGATTTAATACAGTGCCTTTGAGATAGTAGCATATGGTTGCTTGGCACCAATTAGAATATAAGACTTTTATTTGATTTGACAAAGTTCCTCTAAGAAAGTATCATGTAGTTGCTTGGCATTGATTTCAACATGCTTTTTGAATCTAGATGAGTTCGATCATCATTTAATGAAGATAGACATGCATCCCCATGGTTATATTTCTCTAGTTTTCTTTCACTAAAACCATTTCTTTCATTTGACAAAGTGTCCTTGAGATAGTATCCTATGTGGATGCTTTAGCACCAATTAGCGTACAAGACCTTTTCTTTGATTTGACTATCATGCAATTGCTTGGCATTGATTTGCATATGTGTTCGGAATGTATATTTATTTTTTCCTTCTCCCATTGCACCAAATCCATGGGTACTCTAATATGGGAAGAAATAATAAACCCATATTGTAAATGTATATTTCTGAGTTATTAGTTGTTATCTAACCTATATTAGATTCCATATTATTTCTAATATTTTTTTTTAAATACCAATAAAAAACTGTAACTCGTTGATTTCAATAAAAAAAAACTATAAAATAACATTTAGCATGTGTCCAAGGACACTATAACCAAATAATAATTGCACTAACTCTATAGCTCTATAACTGTACTAATAGCTAGAAACAAATTTCTCTTAAGTTGTAGTTTTCAAAAATTAAGATTCCAAAAAGAACCAAGGATGGTGTTTGGACCATTTCTAGCCACAACTGAATCATGACATGTATAAAAGGACAAAAATATGTTCATTTCATAAGGAAAAAACATCAAATAGATTTTACTAGTAGATTAAGCCTCATATTCTAAATGCCTATATTAAGTGATCTCCAGTAAGCTTACCAGAGCATTAATTTCCCACTTTGACAATCCATCTACAATACCATTTAATTCTTTCAAAATATGACCACAAGGGGAACTCTCCATTCTGCTCAAAATCCCTTAACCCTCTAGATTAATTTCTCCAATCCTATATTTAGATTTATTCTCAGCGTGAATACCCATCCTACAACCCACTAACAATTCACAAATATTTGCACATCTTGGATGTGTCGTTCTATTCCACTAGTATAAGGATAGTGTTTACTTTACCATGTTTATAGGTACCAAACCCTAACCCAAATGATAAGGAAAAGGAATGGAACTTCAAAATATACATAATTTGTCTGATCATGCATTTTTTGGGGTTACCTTTTGAAGTCCACTGAAAAAATCCCATGGCTTATACTTGTCTAACTGTGACTAACCAACATGCCTTGGGAGCTTGATAGTGATATCCTTCATATACCCATCAAAATCATACTTTATTTTATAGAATATGTGTGATGGGGGTTTATTGCTTCCTCAAATATCATGCCATTCCTTGTTCTCCATTAGGCCCAACATATGATTAATGTTGGTGCTCTGAATTCCTCTAGTTTTTTGTTCTTTCATCAAGGATTAATAACCTCCTTTTGGATGATCCTCTCTAACTACCATTCCATCCCGTAAGATTAATTTTTAGTGTCCCAAACTTCCATAGAAAAGTGGCATCCTACAAGCATATGATAAATTGACTAAGAAGCACATTTATGCAGAGGACACCAATCAAGACCTTTGAAGAATCCTTTGAGAAAAATGTCCCATGTAAGGACCTTCTTTGAGATATTTTTCAACATAAATGGCATGGATTTCAATGCATCCTTGATATTACATACCTTCTTCCACCACCATTGCTTTATTTTATCTTGATCATGTCCTAACTTTTCAATATATAACCCTCCATTTTAATTTTCAGCCTATACTAGTTTGTCCTCCTCCTAGAGAATGATATTATTGGTTGTGAATTTTTCCACAAAAACTTCCCATTCCACAACTTCATTATTCTCTAGAATAAGATATTCCAAATTCATCCACCTCCCACCCCCCACAAAAAAACATCACACCATCCACATCCCTAATATCTTCCAAGATATTCTATTGATACCTCTTATCTAACTTTGTATATCCACATACAACCTGAAATCAACAACCCGAACCACATTTAAGGATCAAAACCTGATTTTATACTCCTTCCATTTTTGAACTTCCATGCCAGCCTCTTACCCACTAGAGATAATCTTGAACTAAATCTTACAAATAATCGCATTGATAGTAGTTTTCTTAGGGGCCCTGAACATTCCAAAACTGCTAAAGGATGAAAGTATTTCTAGATAAGAACTTCCCTCAATATAACTGAACCAAGAATTACCTTCCATTATGTTTTAGCAACAAGGGTTTCAGAGAAATGAAATATTTTCTCAAATTCCCCCCTTCATCATAGACCTTGCTAACCTAACCCATCTAGCTAAATCCATCTTCTCATTTTCATTCATCCCTATCCATAAAACATTGAATATTGTTTCCTTGGTTTTATGAAAAATTCATATAGAGATGTATGAAAGGAACTACCAATAGACATGAATAGAATCCAAAAATACCTTCACTAGTGTTAACCTACCATCTAGAGAAAGCCTTCTATTATACAAGGATGTAACCTTGTTCTTAATCCTGCTATAAAGCTAAATCAAAACCAAGATATTTGAGCCATGTCTTCTAATATCCTTTTTGAAAAGGGGGTATTTAATTTATAGCTTGAAGTTGTCCTTCCACTACTCTGAAACATTATAGATGAATTTTATCATTTACTTCTATCCCATTGGCCTTAGAATACAGTTCCAACTACAATGAATTACTTTTGTTGTAATGAGAACTATAAATTTTAAAAGGGTCAAATAACATAAAGTAAGATAGATAAACACAATAACACGATATGCAATGGAGTTCACCTCCTTATATACTAATATTCACTAGGACAATTGTTTCCACATATGAATGTGGGATAGATTGCTTTACACAAACTGAATATTAGTTCCAAAACCTAAAGTTAGTTATTTTTTTACATAGAAAGTTTTAGATTATAACTCCCCCTCTTATAGATTACAGTACTGAAGTAAAAACAGACAAAACACAAAATGAAAAACTAAAACATCATAACCCAAAATATCTTTCAAAATATTATTTGAAAACAACTATTGAATCATGTAGAATTCCATTAAATTGATTCATACACATCATAAAGGTGTAGCTCCCAAGTTGAATTTCTGAGTTCCTAGATTCCACCTCCCCAAACTCTCGAATTATGAATCTCCTAAATTAAATCACTGGACAACAATCCACATGTATGTCTCTTGAATAATTCTTGAGATTCACAAACTCCCAAACTAACTAGACAACCATCCATGCTAAGTCGTATCTACCTATGATCCCTCTTGTCTTCAAAGAAGAAACTTCTTAAAAGGCATAAAAGGCCCTTTATTCAGTAATATCATAGCCACTCTTATCAATTGGTGGTTCTTCCATAATGGTTGCATTTGTTGAATGCGAAGTTTCTTTGAATTTACCCTTGAGGACACCATTGGCTTGAAATTTATAGTTCCAAATTGTATGACATATTTTCTTGCAGTAGTAACATTATGTATCCCCCTTATCTTTGGTCAGTTTACTCTAATTGTATCTTCTTTAAAAATCCATCTTAGATGGAGGATCACCTTCACTCTCTCTTGCAGTGGTTCTTGTTTATTTTAATAAAAATGCAATAATAATTTATTTAAGGGTTTCAGAAGGTAATTGACTTAGAGTAAAGTTTAAAATCCCATCTTAGATGGAGGATCGTCTTCAGTCTCTCTTGCAACGGTTCTCTTTTATTTTAAATGCAACAATAATTTATTTAATGGTCTGAGAAGGTAATTGACTTAGAGTAAAGATTACATTGTTGTCTTGAGAAGGCATATTGTTTAGCAGAATGGCCTTGGAATCATATTCCTCAATTGTCACTTTGACCTCAACTAAATACCCGATGCGAGATATCAAATAATATATTTGACTCGACATAATGATCTTGACAAAGATTTTGAATCTAAATACTTAAAGTTACAAAAAAAAATTGCATTAATTGTTTGTGCTCCAAAAATTTTATTTAGATTGTTTTAGATATCCTTGTATTTTTTTCCAAGTATATATTATGCAATTCAAAATTTAATAGAGCGAGGCCAATAATAGCTTAAGCTTTATAATCTCTACTTTCCCATTCCAATAGTATGTTTGGATCTGTCAATGATGTCTCAGTTCCTTTTACAACCCCTTACAAGTTTTTATTCATATATTGCATCTATATTTTCAATTCCATATGTAGAAATTGAAGCCAAAATATTTGTCTAGTGGCATTTCCATTTTTATTGTCAAATTTACCCTATGTTTTGCTACAATCATGCAAGAAATACATAGATCTGTCAAATTTGGTTACAACATGGTACTTTATTTTAATAAAACAAATATTCATGCTACAATTTTTCCACCATAATACAAATATAGTTATACATTATTCATATCTACTAAAAAAAAATTCCAATTAGCAACTAAAATGTATATAATAAATATATGAACTATCATAAATCATATAATGACAATCAAACTTGTGGCACAACAAAAAACTTGTACAACCATGCATCAATTTGGTGTGCATACATTGGAATTAAATTGTACCTTCAACTACCCCTTGGAAACCTGATTATGCAATTTCGACATCCTAAAATTGCAATTCCGACAATATCACCTAGATTTTGGCTGAAAAAGTTGTCGAAAAGTGGGTGCAAATCGTAGAGAAATTAGCTTATTTCATTACTTCGTATTTACATTGAATTAACTTGTATGGATTGTTGAATTTCTATGTATGAATTCAAATGGTTATACAAATAAAATAATTGTAGTGGTTGTATTAATCAGTTAATTATGGCAATAAATAGAATTAATTATTCATGGTGACTAGGTTAGGAATTTTGAAAAAAATCCCTCATCATTTTTTATGGTTTTGACAGTATGTACAAATTTTTTAGTGTTTCCTTTGTGTAGTTGGTATTTCTCCCCAGCTATTTGAAAAATCACCTACCCTAGATCATCCAGAACATAAGGTAGAGTTCAACAATAATAGCATGAAATAAAAATAAGAATAACAATATTTTTTAGGTTTTTCAAATATATAATACTAATTAATTCAAAATAAGAACAAAATCTACCTTTTTCTGAAATGTGGGCCACCATAACCGTGCTAGGAAATGGTC
The DNA here is from genome assembly GCA_001517045.1 of Pseudotsuga menziesii. Lineage (NCBI taxonomy): Eukaryota > Viridiplantae > Streptophyta > Pinopsida > Pinales > Pinaceae > Pseudotsuga > Pseudotsuga menziesii. The sequence goes on along the minus strand of LPNX010097526.1, from coordinate 850,369 downwards.
CCGCAACTCCATGGTTTGGGTCTCCAGTCTCTTCCATGAATAGTTTTCAAATGGGGATTGGATCCAAATGGGTACAGAGTGAACTAAACATACACCATGGGAAATGACGTGGAAAAATATGGAAATAATGACAGGAAAGTGTATAGTGTGACTGAGAGCAATTGACAAAAAGTGTTTTGGGGGAGACCTTCATAATGTATTTATAGGATGGTCCAAGGGTTTTTTACCCATGGTATTTTATTGTCCATGGCATTTATCTATGGTATTTTGAACCATTCTCATTTTTAGGGTTTTTTGGTCCTTTTTGGAGAGAGCGGGGATAAATCACAATAAATGTTCAACTTCCTTTCATTTATGGGGAAGGAATAATAAGGTTTTGGACCATATTTAGTGGAAATATAGTTGTGAAGGTAAAAATGGATGAAATAATGGAGGGAATATGATGTATGAATATGGTTTAGACCATGGAGAGTTAGGTGAACATTTATTGGTGTTAACAGATTGCCCCGTGATGTGTGAGGGCAAGAGCCAATCCTATCGATGATAGAAATCATAGGATCAAGGGAAAATGGTGACAACAATGGAGAGAATGGAGAGGACCGTAGAGGAGTGGATTTTCCTCATTCGAACTGCAGTGGCTTTTGGTTTGTATTACTTCTAAAAAATGGATGAGGTACATATAATATAAGACATGTATATGGGCGAGGTGGGCATACCCATGCTTGTAACAATGTCTCAAAAATAAAATGAGGATCAAGGCTAAGATAATGGGAGCTGATCGATACATATACAATTGGTGATACATAATGGTGGCCTCAATGGGAGGATGAATGCAAATGCTGATATGAAGAACTGATACATAGGAACAATGGCATTCTCATCGAATGCAAAATTATCACAATTGATGCTTTGCTGGATCTAGGGTTTACACATCTGTATGGACTCAATTACTAAGAGTGATAATATCTATGCTAAAGTATACAACATCAAGTACTGGAGATATGCATAAGCATAATATTGATGGGCTTCCAAACACTGTCTCCAATGTAGCCCAGAAATCACAGGGGACATGAGACTGTATGGGTCCCACAAATAGACTGACCAATGTGCTAGAGTCAGGTGACAACCATAATATTTCACCAAATAATGAAAGTACCAATACCCTGTACGAATATCAATGGTGTGATGATGTAGCTAAAGTCGAGCATGTGAGACACAATGGACCCAAAAGGCACTAAGAAATCCTTTCAAGTGGTCCAAGGAACTCATCAATGAGGTGGATGAAACCAGGATACATGGACCTCTAGGTCTATCCTATGGAATATATGTGTTGACGTCGACAGAGGGAGACCTGCAACTAACAAGGAAATGATGTTTCCTTGATAGGAGCATGGGGGGGGGGGTAACTAGAGAGGTGGAATAATCAGGGGTATGACACACTGAATGGGGAACGGGGGAAGAGAAGTATGAGGGACTCAAACTTCCTTTGTTCAGAGTATGACGACAAGGATGACCTAAAAACAAATGAAATTAACTCATGGGAAATGGATCATAGATATAAAATTGGGAAGATAACTGCAATGGGACATACTGGGGTAGGTAACTAGACTAGTGATATCCAAGGGATCCAAGGGAGACTCATTGCAGAGTAATCTGAACAAAGGAGAACCAATGGGACAAACCTACATAATGTGAGATCATATGTGGTGGAACCTAGAGACACCATTGGGGCCTTCTTCATAGTTTAAGGAGCATGAAGAAGGGATAGAATTATGCTCAATATGATACTATCTCATGGATTTTTATCGAGCCTGAGAAGGTAAATGTCTGATGGTGTTTTCATTTTTATAGTCTGAAAACATGAAGAAGACTCCAGTGTGGTCTCTTTTCCATATGGTAGTCTCCTAAGTCCAAAAAAAGGATAAACGTGTACAAAGGAGAGCTCTCCCAATCATAGGGGTAGAGAGACTTCTTTACCATAGTTAGTCCAACCAGGTCAGAAAAGGTTAAACCTATATTGACTCGACAGTCATTCAAATAATTTTACGAGCATGAATGAAACCAAGTTTTCTCGATGATATTTTCTTTATGAAAGGGCTGGAAAGAGCTTAAATACAATCCATAAGGAGCTTTTTCATAAGTTATGGTCCTAATGTCTGAGAAATCATAAAAGGATACAAAGGGAAACGTTCCTATCTGGAAGGTGCTAAGGTGATCCTTTTTTGTTAAGAGTCTACGTAGTCCGAAAAAGGATATAAACGAGGCCACATAGATGTCCTTTCAAATAATTTATCGAGCGTGAAAGGATGCAAGCATGCTTGAAAATATTTTCATTCTTTTAGGAGTAAAAAAAGAGCTTAACAAAAACTTTGTAATGGTCAGTCAAGAAAGGAGGAAGTGTTTGATGTATGGAAAGAAGTTATGTTGTGAACATGGCTAATAAGAATAACACTGGAACACTAATGGGGCCTCCTTGTAGGACAATATATGGAAGTAAAATAAGGCCAACTATGCAGTATGGGTGGAGTGGATGGTTCGTGAACATGCCAATACATACAAGGTTTGATTCATGTGGTGGCACGTAAATCAAGGTGACTCTAGGAAATGGCCCAAAAAATCATAAGGAGAGAATGAGACGGGGGTCTCATCAATAGATGGAGGTCGAAAAACCAAATCCAAGGGTGTGAACAACATAGAAAACGAATATTGGATGACTCTATGGTGCACGAAAGAAAAAATAGACCAAATGGAGGCCTATAAATAAGGGGGAGCATGTGACATGTGTCATTTTCACTGTGCAGTGATGAGTTGGAGTGGAGGGCCATAGAACACAACTATGGATTTCTTTCGAGTGGACCGATGATTGTTTTATTTGTGACTTGTAGGTAAGAGCCCTCATCAAACCTGTCTTTTTCAGTGGTTTAGTTTTTTTTTCCTCACTCTGGGGGCCTTGGCCGAGCCCGAAGGCTTCTTGGGGCCGAGTCTTACTTTTCAAGGGAAAAGGAGCGACCTACCTCACACTTATCAAGAAAATAGGCGTGACCTGGTCGCACCTATCGAGGAGACAGATGCGACCTAGGTCACACCTGTTCAGAGGATAAGAGCTACTCAATCACACTTTTTTAACCTTTTTGAGCGACTTGGATCGCACAAAAAGACCAAACAGGTGCGACCTAGCCCAGAATGAGGGGTTTTTCATGACTGGGTCTGATATGGACTATGTTCATGTGCATGATGCCTCGAGTCGCATGGAGAGAGAGAGACATTGGGGACCTCCAAGAGGAGGTGGATGATGACAGGGAGGTACATTATACACTTGCATGATGTGAGTTATTAAAGTTCTTCCAGATCCCGTTGATGCGTTCAACAAAACTGTTGTTGGAAAATATTGTGAGCTTTTCGGACCGATACACCGAGTGCTTCATCATCCAAGGTGAGCATTTGGAGATCGCCCTCCAGGATGTGTATTTTCTGACTGGCCTTCCATTACTGGGTGTGATCGGTGACACAACACCGAAGTTCCCGAGGGGGGTGTTGATGGATGACCTATGCTCTAGGAATTGCTATTCCTCAACATTTGTTTACAATTCGTACATACTGGTGTGCAACATCGAGATTATATAGACTCGATTAGTGGCAGCAATGGTGCTGTACATACTAGGATCAACGTGGCCACACAATATCTCAGGCGGTCAACTGTTGATGGTGGAAAATTTGTTGAGGGGAACCTACTATGGGTGGGCCCTCGTGAGAATAAACAGTGGCAGAGTGTGACATTATACTCACTGCGATTGGACATAGAGTGGATGCTAGATGGGGTCACCGAAAATGGGTGGAAGTACCTTGACGATGATCTAATCACCGCATTCTACATTTCTTCTCCAGAGTGGATATCTCTCATGAGGAGGATCACAGTGGCTTCTGAATACGTCAGAGTGACGACACAGGGTGACATGCCTATGGAGGAGGAGAGCTCCGAGGAGGAGGAGGACTAAGATGAGGACACAGAGTCATAGGAGGATGACTTAGACGAGGATATATAGTCAAAGGAGGATGAATCAGACTAGAATCAGCCCCCAATGCATTGGTGCATGGGGGATTTTGTATGATATCTATGATCAGCCGAGAAAACCTGTGGAGCTTCTCATTTTGTACTGAAAATTATGATATAATATAAATATGCACATGGATGCATCTTTTTATGTGTTTTTATGGGTTAATATGAGCCTCTTTTATGATTATGATGATTCCTTTATGATGTATATGACATATGTATACATGACAATATGATGATGCATGATGCAGTTTATTTCCTATATGCGATGATTGATGTGCCACTCTAGAACGTCATTAGCCATTTGTTCCGCTACACTATTGAGACTTCTGGGAACATGCATGAATAAAATGGATTCAAAATGTCTAACCAAGTGTCTACTGTGCAGAAACTTTATAATGAGACAAGGATCACGAAACCGATAGCAGTTACTCAACTGGGAGGCAAGCTGTTGGGAGTCTAAGAAGAAATCAAGGTGACGAATACCCAAGTGAAGGGCGGCGGTCAGGAGACCAATGAATTTGTCATACACATCCTAGTTATTGGTAGCAACATCAACACACATTTCGTCGATATGGATCAACTCATGTGACAGGGAATAAATGACCCATGCAGCCGAGGTGAGATTAGGTGACCATTCACTTGCTCCATCAATGAAACCAACATAGAAAGGAAAGGCAGTATCCATCTAGAGAAACCAAGGAAACAAACTATGAGAATCATGGAAAAAATCATGTAAAACAAAAAAGAAAAACTATGACACAAGTGTACTTCATCATGAGTGACTTCAGGCATAGAACCTCTTGAGGTAGATCCCATTGTAAGGATTCTTCAAGACGTGGAAGTCAGATTCAGAAAGGACATATGCCCCCTTGCCGAGGCATTGATGGATGACATATGGGCCATACCACATGGAATCAAACTTCCCTTTCTCTATCTTATCATTGGCTTGGTCATAGACGAGGACTAGGTCCCCCTCGCTAAAGGTGCATCGGTGGACGTGGGATTCATAGTGGGACTTCAACCAAGTCTTAGCCACTTCAATCATTTGGAGAGAATCACGATAGTCCTCACTGGTATGTTCAAGCATAAGTAGGAATTTTTCTAACGGTGATGTATCAGGTAGAAGTTCGACGGCAAGGCAGAGCGACGATATATGGAATTCAATGGGACGAACCGATTCCATGCCATGGACTAAGTGAAATGGGGTAAAACCGGTGGCAGTTTTAGTCGATGTTCGGTAGGCCTAGAGGGAAGAAAAGCGAAAGTGGTGCCAGTTGGTTTTTTGTTTATCCACCATTCCTTGGAGCATGGTTTTAAGGATCTTGTTGATAGCCTCAACTTGGCCAATTCCTTAAGGATAATAAGTGGAGTAATACTGGTGTTTAGAATTCAACATGGTGGAGAGATCTGTCCAAACAACGTCCTCAAAATGAGAACCACGGTCTGATACTAACTATTGGGGAACACCGAAACGAGTGATGATGTGGTTAAAAAAACAAATGTGCCGCAGTATCAGCCTTACAATTGAATGTAGGCATGGCCTTGACCCATTTGGAGAAGTAATCAACAGCAACAATGGTGTATTTATGGATTTCAACCGATGGAGGGTTATCGGTCATGAATTCAAGCACTCATATACAGAAGGGACTGACTGTGACAACATGATGTAGCAACATGAGAGGTGTACTTGCTTTTCGAACAAAGAGATGTAAATTGAAACAATGTTTAAATGCATGGATGCAATCACCAAAGATGGTGGACCAGAAATAACCAACGTAGAGGATATTTTGGGAGGTGGCCAAACCATAAAGGTGGCCACCACAGGCTCCACTATGATAGTCATTCAAGACTTATTCGACTTCATCATGGGTGAGGCAACGATGCAATATGGTGTCGACACCATGATGGTACAAGACATCACCAATAAGGAGATATTGAGCAGCTTGGTGTCAAATGTGATGATAATCTTCACATCTTAAAGGGGGCCCTAATTTCTGTGTGCACAAGTATAGGAGAATGCCCCCATACCATGGGTCTTCCGTAGAGATGACAAATAAGAATTCATTAGGAATATTAATTGTGATAGGTGGTAAGGTAGACAACGAAAGGAAGTCTTCCATTAAGGAAGCTAACACCAAATCTTTGGTGCTCTTTGGGGCAACAAATTCCATATCGTACTCTTGGAGAATGACAATCCACTTGGCAACACGACCTTAGATGAGGTGACGACTCAAGAGATGATGCATGGGGTTGGAATCGACCACGAATTGAGTTCAACTCAAGAGAATATAGTGACATAGCTTCTGTACTGAAATGATGATGACAAGAGCCATATTCTCTTCATGAGAGTAATGTAAAGGTGGTCCAAAAAGTTTCTGACTTACGTAATAAATCACATTCTCTCGACGAGCATCATCTTCTTGAACCAAGACTCCAATGATAGCATTTTCATATGCCGACACTTAGAGGATAAACTCCTTGGTGAAGTTGGGAGGAGACAACAATGGAGCTGAAGTCAGAGCTTGTTTCAATGTGTCAAAAGTGCCTTGCGCATGCTCATCCCATACAAAAGGTATGTTGGTATGGAAAAAGTGTAAGAACACATGGACTTTCGTCACATAGTCTGGGATAAAACGATGAAGGAAGTTGGCTTTTTCTTGGAGGATCTGCAATTGGTGCAAAGTGCGTGGTGGGGGGAGATTCAGTATGGCTTGAACCTTAAGAAGATCCACAAAAATCCCTTTATGAGACATGATGAATCCTAGTAAACGACCAGCTGGGACACAAAACACAAACTTCAGGGGGTTCAAGCGGACGTTGTACTTGCAACATTGCAGGAATACTTGATGTAAGTCATCAAAATGTTGAGAACTCTTCTGAGATTGAGTTGTGAGGTCATCTAGATATACCACAATAATATGAATGAGGTCATGGAATAAAAAGCTCATGGCCCGCTAAAAAGTGGCTCCAACATTTTTAAGGAAGAACGACATAACATGGTATGAAAACGTGCCCCTAGGGGTTGTGAAAGCGGTTTTGTAGAAGGACGATGTTATGTCATCGCTTTGGGCGCATTGCCCCCAATATTCTTCTTCTTTGGAGGGGCAAGAGTAGAGACGAGAGTATTCTTTGGTGTACCAGGAGGTGGGCATGACATCATCTCAATACGTTGGATGAGAGTCATCATGACTTGTGGAGTCGGGGGCAGGGTAGATGGATCAAGGTACCACACAGGAATACCAAAAGTGAAACTAGGCAGGTCGAGACTATCCATGATGGGATTACTCATGATGTTGGATGGTGGAAAGAGGAAGGGAATAGTGTGGACAAGGAGTGAACCCCAATAATTCATCAAGGTCTGTGGTTGAGGTTTAGAATGAGGTTGCAAGGAGGTCATAACACTACCATATGTGATAGTGCACAAATATGATATATCAGTCAGCAAAGGAGGAGGTGGTAAGGAAAAAAATATGTCCATCATAAGAGTGACAAAAAATAATCCTGGGCTAAAGACATACAGGGAAGGTATGGACACACTATCGATAGTAGAAAGGACATGTTCTAGTGTGGTCGGTCCTTTTGGATCATAGTACGTCAACTGGTCGATGGTCACGATCTTTGCATCATGAGGAAACATCAAGATTTGAAATAAGGTAGATGTAATGACTCACATTACATACATATAACTGTGTTCTAGGAGGAGGTTGAAATTGATTTGGGCGTTGACAACCTCAATGTCAATCAACATTGTTTTTCTAGTTAACTCAACATGGAAATCCATGATGACGCCCTAGGGTTGAGCAAAATGTCCACCATAGGTGCAAAGGGCGATGGAAGAATGTTGGAGGATTCTGGATCCAATTTCTTGCCAAACAAAGGTTTAGATAATATAGGTCAATGCCCCCTCATCAATGATGCATCGATGAATAACCAAATTTTGAATCATGACCGAAACTTGGAAGGAAATGGATGATGACATTCGGGGTTCTCCTTGATCCAGGTGGAGGGTGATTAACCTAGGTTTAGAGTGATTGACGTCACCTAATGGGGATAACAACACTTTACGTTGTGAAGGACACATTTTGAGAACTTCCAGAGAGGACATGTCCATGGGATATTGGGCCAAATCGTCGACTATACTGTAGTTGAGTGCATCAATGGCAGTGGTGTTGTTTGTGATGCGGTACAAAGGGATCCACGAGACTTTGGAAGCCCTGTTTGTGGGGGGTCTCAAAAAATGGAAATGCATATCAAGAGCAGTGAAGTTAGATGTCACAGATGGGTCAACAATTTTTGTGGTGGAACCATACTAGTTTCATCGATTCTAAAGGTTGACATAAGACGATAACGTCATGAGGTGATGGACACCAGGATCGATGGGTTGAGCCGCAGAACTGGTTGCAGGAATTTGTGGGGGAAAAGGGCTAGGTTGTAACCATTCCTTGGTGTGGTAGGGGGTTTTGGAGCACCATAGGTGGAGGACCTGGTGGTGTTGGGTTTGGCTAAGCTAGAGCAGCCACGTTGGGGTCATGTTGATTATAATTTTGGAGTAAATGGTGGACGTGATTCAAGTGAGGACCCTTATGGGTATAATGGTCATAAGTGTTACAAATGGTGCACATATGATTACTCCACAACTGTGGGTTCTTCCCAAGTCAAGTGGGACACTGGGGATTTTTTGTAGGTGTTGGCGTTGTTATTGTTCGGAGGGTGGGCTTGTTGGCCACCTCCTTGATTCTAGTTGTTACCCTGCTTCCTACCTCTCTTGTTCCTTCCCTTCCCTTGTTGGTTATTGGGGGAGGGATAGTTAGGGAGGTTCTGCTATGTGTAGACCTGTCCTGGAGGAGCATGAGGAGTTAGGGGTAGAGTCAGAGTAGGTTGCACAAGTGGTGGGTCACTAGGCAGGATAAACTGGTGGGGCTTCAAAGGAAACCATTTGGCCATTACACGAGTGTGTGGAACAAGTCGGTATATGAACATGAGGAGATGGAGCGAGAGGTGCATAGGAAGGTGTGGCTCTGGATTGAGCCGTTATGCATGAAAAATCAAGGGCATAACCTAGTTGGGCAACATTTTGTATGTTACCTGAATGGGGTGGCATCGAAGGAGAGGTCAGGTAAAAGTGAGGATGTTGGGTAATAGAGCCAATGACTCCATCAACAACATGGGATGCCCTCAACGTATCTCGATGTGAGGAGCAAGCACGGGGAGCATCCCAATTGGACGTCGATATGATCAAACTTTTGTACCTTCGGGATGGCTTCTGCATTGGTTTGTGGGCACTTAGATGCAACTTCCTTAGCGATGGGGGGGACTAAGGTTTTGAGAAACCAATCTAGGAAGGTTCTATCATCTAACTGGATCTTACACAAACTACGACAACGTTTCCATTCATGGATATGATCTGTGATATGGGTAGTTGTGTTCTATTTACAGTGTAATATAATTTCCACACCCCCATCATATCAAATGGGTAACTAGAAATATTTTAGAAACATCGAGGATAACAAGGAAAAGTCCAGGTAGGTGGCATGAGGCAGTTTGATGTACCACTTGGTTGCAACACTTGTGAGTGTGCGATGGAATAATTGCAATCGGATAGAATCATACACTATGTTGTTAGATGAACACCATAAGTGGAAAGACATGATATGGTTTTGGGGGTCTTCTCCCACCTTTCCCTCAAATTTAGGGATGTTTGAGGGGATTTTGGTAGGCATGGGAGGCCATAAGGGGTTATGAAAAATGGGGTCATTGGTCAACCGTGCCAAGTCATACAATTTGAGGATAGCCATGAAAGGTAGACTAGAACCGAAAGTGGGCCAGGAAGGGCCAACAATGTTGCTGACACTAGTAGGAATGTAGTTCCCATGGTTGACTGGGGGTGGGTAAGGTTGACTTTTGACAGTAGTAATAGTCATTGGTATGGTAGGAATAACTAGAACAGACATGGAAGGGCCATTGCCTCTAGGTATAAATTGTGTAATGGTATGAACCACAATGGCTGGAGTGGGTTCACCACTAGTGGGTAGCGGACCAACATCAGTGTGTGCGGTGGAAAAGGGCCCACTAGGACCAAGACCTATCAGTCTAGTGGAAGGGGTATCCATAATGATGGGTGGAATGGACACAATCCCACTACCAATCGTTCCCCCTTGAAAGGGATTCGGATGTGCACCAACCATGGGGCTAGATGGGGCAGTAAACAAGGTAGGTTCAAATTGATAGGAATCCAAATCATACTTAGAGGCAGTGTGTGGCTCCGAAAGTGGTGAACGATGTTGAATATGGATTCGGAGTGATGTTTCAAAGAACCGAACTAAGGGGTGTTCCCCCTAAGACTATGTGAGTAACATGGTGGAGCTATCATGACCTGATGGACTGTTGTGTAATAGATGGAAACTAAAGAGTATCAAACACAGGCTCAAATACCCAACTACAACTGAGTGTGCAAAAGGAGAGCATGCAAATGGTGTCTCGGAGGCAAACAACAATCTATAAAATCAAATTGCAAAAACGGGTTACATCAAGACGATTCTACAACAAAGTGGCAAGAAAGCCACCAAGCAACACTACCTAGAAATAAAAATGACTCACTAACTGATCCAGATGGATATCAGTGGCCACCAACCTATTCCACTGGCTCAAAAAAATTGTCCATTGTGGTAGTTTCCTTGTTATTTTTCTACGGTTGTTCAGGCCCCAAACTTTCGGAGCCATTTTGAGGCCCTAAACGACATTTTTGGCATCAAATAGATATTTCCAATGAGCTATCGAGAGCCTAAATCAGAGATTGTATGTAAAAATTATGACCCCAAGAAGTTGTCTGTTCAAATTATCACCTTGGGGCCACAAACTTTATGACGATTCATCTTCTAGGGTATGTTTTGGACTTTGTTTTGGACTTTTGGGGTTCTCACCCTCATTCTTACTATAAATAGGCCCATTTGGCCTCATTTTGCATTTAGCTTTGCACGGATTAGCATAGTAGTCACATCTCTTCTCAAAGATAGCCACCGCCATTCTAGCTATTGTATTATAGTCTGTTCTATTTTCGTCGTTTAATAGAATATGTGTTTACTATATCTTTTTTATCTTTGCAAAATGTCTATGATTATGATTCTGTATCTGTTCTTTCATTTTTTTCACACATAAATACGGATCACTAACCTATGGGGTATGCATGCAAGCAAACTCCTAGCTACAAGCTGGTATCCCCTCACAAATTGTATCCTCGGAAGGGTAATGAAATCCCAGTCAGACAATATGAAATGGAAGAATAATAGGCTAAGAGAATTCCACTATCGAGAAGGAACTCTAGGTAAAAGATCCCTAGAAAGAATTACAACTAGTATACATCGTTCATTCCATGTCCAATATGGTTTCCTGGTGCTTCAACCCTTGGCCCTCAACACCCAATATACGTTGGCATGCAGGAGGAAGACTTCGGAAGGGTGTTGTAATCTCAAATTTTAGAATCACACGAGGGTCCATACATATACAAAACTGAAACAAGTTCTTAACTGGCTCAACAACCTATTATATATGATTACAAAACGATTATGAGTAACTACTTATCAGTTTGGTCAATCAACATGACCTTTGGAGGTCGACCTAATCTCTGATTAGTCTATTAACTAGTCTATTCCGCTCACCGAATAACTCCTCCAACATCTCCCCCAGGAACAAAATATTTCTTCATCTCGAAGAAACAAGGGATGTACAAAACTCTGCCTCAAGTACCTTTCCTTCCATTGTTCTGTCTTCATGGGCTGTGCAGTCTAAGAGATGGTTTTCTCTATACACATACTTCGACTATGGCTTCTATCGAAATGGCCAGTTGGTGTTGAAAATCTTCCCAACTATGAAGAGCTCTCTGGATGTCTATGGTTAAGATTGTAATGCTAGATAGAGTCGCCATTTTCTCCTGAATTGAGAGTTCTACAATATTATTCATGTCAGGCCCCAAAAATTGGGATTTTTCATCTACTATGTCCATCCGTATTTTCATTTGTGGATAGATTGTGTCCAGTTTGTCAATACTGGAAAGAGACTGGTTTACCCATTGATCATCTTGTTAATCTAGCTTCTCTAGTTTCGTTGTTTCTAATACAATCTGATGTTGTATTGTGCTCTGCATTGCTTCATCAAGACCTTGTTGATTCTCTAGTGTCTTGATATGTTCATGGGTTTCTCGAGCCTGTTGAAATACTTGGCCATAATGGGTGTACCAGATACACAGTACTTCTTCTGTAATAGTTGATTCCTTCAGATGTTCTTGCAATGCCTTGTGTGCTTCTGAAAATGTTGTGTACTACTGTCTTAATAACACAAATGTTTCTTCTTTTTTCTCTTCTTTCTTGGTTTGTAGTTGTGCTTGAAGGTTCGACACGACACTTTCCAGCAGGTGGTAAGCTCTCTCTAGTGGTTTGTCAGTGTCGGTCTCATTCGTTCCTGGTACAATTGTATGCGTCAAGTTCCTCCATTTGGTTAAGAATGTGACTTGTTCTTCCTGCAATTTGTCTATCTGTTCTTTCCGAATTTGATTTCTCTTCGCAACTTCTTTAGTTAGTGCTCCCAATAACTGATTTAGTTCTCCATCTCTAAGTTTTAGTGTGTCGATCGCAGAATTTGACCCTAGTTGATGAAGGTGGATAGTTGCCGGGGTCTATTGTTTCTATTGTTGTTCTATTTTCTTCTTTTCTTTTCTTTTGCTCTTATGTTTAGACTTATGGACCACTGCTGATCCTGTTGGTACTGATGTTGGATGGTGCTATAATGTTTGGTGCTCTTCAGTCAGTGGATTCTTAGTCAACTGAACTTCTGCTGTGGTAGGATTAGCTTGTTGGGTTTCCTGAATGGGGGTTGTGGATGTTTGTGCTTCCAATGGTGGTGAAGATGGTGGTTTTGGATTATGAGGAGACTCTAGTGCTGGTGGTGGTGAATGGTCTGGAGTTAGAGGGGTGACTTGTCGGCATGGGATTTTCGACTTCTGATCGTAGGTCTACAGGGTTGTCGATTTTGTTATCTTCCATGATCTTGTCGATTTCTACATCTAGTACTGCTTGATTATTACCTTCGAGAGTAAGTAATCCCCTATCTACATCATTGACCGGAAGGTTTTGAAAGGTTGGTGTAAATGATGAAATTTGGGCTATGACTATGGTGGATGTTGGGTCAGGGTTACGAATGAATGATGATTTGATAAGTCCCACAACTGTTGGTGGTGGTGAAACTTGGTCCATTCGTGGAGTGAGACTTTGTCGAGCAGAGCTTGACTCAACAAGTTTATGGGTGGTGTTGATCTACTGGGATTTAAGGAATATATTTGGCAGATTGTTGATAAATTGTTGAAGTTCAACATCTTTATCAATTTTTTTCTTAAGGGTTCCGAGGATAATTTCATTGTAAATTGGTGATATGGCCATGGTTGAATCTAGTGTTATTCTAGTCGAAGAAGTTCTTGGTGAGTCTGGAGTTAAATCGATAGGATTTATCTCGGGTTGGGTAGCAGTTCTTACCTTTTTAATCATGCCTTGCTTTGCTCTTGATTCGACAAACTGCTTGAATTGGGTCTCGATGGATACCTTGTTTATTGAAGCATCCTCCAAGATGTCAGCAGCAGTAGAAAGTAGTTCTTCCTCATCTTCTGACTCCTTTGATAAGATGATTTTGTGCTTCCCCTTCCCTTTTACCTGAGTTCCTTTATTTTTCCTTGAATTTGATATTTCCTTAGCTATTTTCTTCAAAATTTACTTTGTCATGGCATATTCTGGGTTGTCTATTTGAATTTCTTCCTCTATATGTTCTTCTCGTTTCTCCTTCTATTGAGTCAGGATGATAATGCTTTGATCTATCGATGTGACAGCTTGTTGTTCAGTCGGTACATTTTCAATTTTGAGGGGGTTTTACTCTTCTATTGGACTGTCTTCTAAAGTGAAATTACTAATATGAACGTTGACTTCATAGCCTTCCTCCTTCTTCCTGTGGATCAATGATTCTATAATGGGTTGATTGCTTGATTTTGGAGCCTCCTGTGTGGTGATGTCGGTTTTGGACTGCCTGGCTAGCTCTGTGAAGATCTCCTCGACTGTTGGGTTGTAGTCGAGTGGTTTTTTCTTTGTTGTAGACCCTTGCTTATACCATACTGCTGTGTGGTCCAGTTCTAGTTGGATATGTGCTATAGGAGGAAGACATATTTGGAATTTTTGAGGCACCCTCCGTCTAGCTGTTTAGACTTTAAGATTTTGAAACCAGTGTTCCAGGAACACTTTTCCTTCTTCTTGTTCTAGTGGGGTTCCATCCATTGAAAAAGGCTTAAAGCGCCACATATGAAACCTATTTGGATCCAAGAAGTCTTTATGCCTGACTAGACATAGGTGGTACATAGCTATCCATATTAAGAGTGATGGGAATCTGATTATTGCACCTGATTCCTAGGCCTGAAGCATCAATATGCACATGGAATTTGATCGACCAATTTGGAAATCTAAGAATGGGTGCTTCGACTAGTTTTCTTTTTAATGTGTCGAAATATGTATCGCATTCTTCTGTCCAGTCAAACTCCTGATCTTCTCTTAACAATTCTTCCAATGGGTAAGTCATATCTAAGTAGTGTCAGATGAATTTTCTGCAATACCCTCTATGACCCAACAACACTCTGACATGTTTTGGATTAACCAGTGGTTTTAAGTCAAGGATAATTTTTATTTTAGCAAAGTCGACCTTGATACCTTCCTTGCATATGATATTCCCTAGTAGGATTACTATAGGGGGTAAGAAGATGCATTTTTTATATTGAGGGATAACTGAATCTGTCGGCATCGTTCCAGCATAAGCCTTAACCATTTACAATGGTCTTTCAGCATGGAATAGATTGTCCAATCATCGAAATATATAGCCATTTTTTTATAAATGTATTCTTGAAATGTTTTGACAGCTATTCTTGAAAACACTGTTGGTGCATTCTTGAGACCGAATGGCATCACTTTGTAAGCAAATGAGCCAAATTCACATATGAAGGTTGTATTTTTCTGATCTTCCTTGGCTATTGGAAACTGATTATATCCTGAGAATGCATCTGCAAATGAGTAGCATTCATGTCCTGCAACTTCATTTAAGATCTCATCGGCGTATGGAGTCAGAAATGGATCTGTTAGGGCAACCTTGTTTAACTGTCGAAAGTCGACACAGATTCATAGTTTTGTCGGGTCGTGCTTTTTTGGTTGGACAACCATTGGGATTTCCCATTCCAACTAGTCGATGGGGTAAATAATTCCTGTTGTAAGCATATTATCGATCTCCTTTTTAACTATTTCTTTGTATTTGTGAGCCAACTTGTAAGGTATTTTCTTGACATGTCGGGCATCAGGTTTGATTTATATCTTCATCTCAACCATTTCTGCTACTAATCCCTTTAATTATTTGTAATATTACGCATATATATCTTGGAATTCCTTTAATAAGTCGATGATTTCTGTAGTTTGTTCTTCACTCCAATAATCGCCAACTATTGCCATTTTTAGTCTATTATCATTAGAAATGTCAATTTCTTTAGTTTTTACTTTTGCGTCCATGCACTCTGGCACTTTACTTTCATTAATATGTCGACTACCTTCTTTAAACTGTGAAAATGTTGCTGGAAATTCTACTGTCGCCATCCAGTCGGTATTGACTTTGTCGGTTAATTCAATTTTGAGGATCATTTTGACGGGTTTGATCGTCTCTAGGTGATACGATTTCCACTGAAAGCTTTTCCCATGTGTATGTTCATTTTCCAATTGGAGTCTCATTAAATGAGGTATTTATTTAGATCGAATGTTATGGCATGTTGCATTTGGAAGGCTTTTATTTTGTGTCGTCTTGTTAGTATTCAGCTGTATAAATGTTTTTATTTCTTTTGTAGCTTTGACTAATTTTTGTCTTCCAATATAAAGCTAAAGTCCTTAATAAAATTTTCTCTAAGTTCATTCCACAAGAATGCTTCACCTCGTGCTTCTTCCATTTTATACCACTTGTTAGGTAGGTCATCTAATGTCGAGGGAAATGGGTGTGGCCATATACGCTCATATTTGTAACCAAGTATTTTCCATTCTTTTTCACATATTCTGATATGATTTTTTGGATCTTGTCCTTGGGTGAAGACAGGTATTTGTGCTTGTTTTGTTAGCTTCCTTCCTCTGAACCTTTTTATGAAGAAAGGAAGTTGTTGTCCACATTTGCAGTCTTGACTAATGGGTGTCCCACATCGAGCATCTTGTCCTGTAAACGTTTCGACCAGGCTTTGAAGTTGGCCATGTTCACCTAGGTTCTTAGAGACTTGTTCTACATGGAGATCTGGTGATTCTCTCTCTTTATACTGAAGAATCTGTTTATTATATGTTTTTATTAGTGCTAAAGAGGGATATTCCCTTATTTTCTTCTCAAATATCTTTGGAATGGTCGATATGGAAAAGCATTGTCGAGTTGGTTTCTTCTGGATATCCTGAATGGTCCAACAACCCCTTGCTTGTGTTACATAGTTTTCAATTTATGAATCATACAATTCTACATCTGAGTTATATCCAACCGAGTCCTGGTTCCCTAGATGAATTTCTTCGTAAATATTAGGTTCAGTATAATATTCATTATTTTGGATCTGGTAGAGTTGTTGAACATCAACTTCTTCATCAATAGGTTTAGTCCAGGGTTCTCCTTATGAAGGATGAATGGGGACAATCACTTTCTGTCCATTCCATTTTAATTTTATCCTTTCTTTGTCCAATGAGATAGATTCCTTCATGTTTCTAACCCATGGATGTCCCACCAAGGCTGGGAAGGAACTGGATCCTTCCTTAGAGTTGATAGATTCGAAATCAAATTTTATCGAAATTCCTTTTATCATTGTATCGACATTTCTCCAAACCCCAATGGGTTCGATCAATCCTTGGTTGGCTAGCTTTAAATATATTCCTGATTCATTCAGTCAAAGTCTACCCAATTATTCCCATATATCCCTTGTCATGATATTTACTTGGGATCCAAAGTTGAGAACGTGACTTGTCGAACATGGTAACCTTCTATTTTGAGATCGACAAGTGGGTCGACATCATTCTTATATTTTTTATTTAAGCTTCATATACTCTTAGTCTGTTTATCTATATCATTTTTGTTTTTAATATTTTGTAGTAGGTCAATGAATTGTGCCACCGACTTATCTTTATGCATTAGGTTCAATAGTTCGTGGAGTGTTTTCTGCAAATTTTCATCGACATCTTCTTGTTTAGAAAATTCTTGAAATATGTTCGATGCATCGTGTTACCACCTAAGTTGTACTTAGTGGTTTTTTATCAAGTGATCCTGGTGAACCGAACAAGGATAACTTGTTCGGACTTCAGAAGACCTGTGGAAGTACTTCTGGGAAGTGCTTGTTGTACTATATCACATGTTCATACCCCATGGGGGAATTGTAATAAATGTTCTAGCATGATAGTGTCTGTAAAAGACTCAGTATCTTCGACTTCATTTGTCAATCCGATCAGCCCAAGGTGTTTTTTACCTTGGTTATTATTGGTTGTTGAACAAACGACTGATAATTTCTGAGTTTTTCACTCCATACCTCCAAATTTGGCGTGGTCGGCTTGGCATTTAGGCCTATTCAGGTTATTAGAGTCTATGTGTCAATGTATAAGCATGCTAGACATCATTTTTGAGTCATATGAACATGTCTAAGTCCCCCTAGGTGTTTTTCAATTTTTCAATTTTTTAGTTTTTTCAGTGTTTTTTATTAAATTTTAATTTTTCCAAAACTTAAACTATTTTTTAATAGTTTAATTGGAAAAATTGATTTTGTAGTAAAAGTGGGCCAAATAATCGGTTTCAGTCATGTAGGTGCTCATTTTCAAGCTAACAGCACCATGTAAACCCATGGACCCACTATTTCCTAGTTTTGAGTGATTTTCCATCACTCAGGTCAGAAAGCCCCAAAAATCAATTATTGATTATTTTAATTAATAAATTGATGAATAATGGAGCAAATCCAAAATCATAAATCAGTGGATTCTCAGCCGATTTGATTGAAATCAGTTAGATCTGAAGCAGATTGACTGGATCTGACAAATCCTTGACTGAAGGAGGTGATCAAATCAGATCCAGAGTTGATATTCAGCATCCTTTATGGGGGATTTTTCCCTCCCTCTCTCCTCCACACGTTTTTGGCTCATCTGGATGAGTTTTGGTGGATTCTTCAGTCAACAGGTTGAGGTGTCAGTCAGATCAGCCCCCCGATTGACAGTTGCACTCAGTGAGACTCAGATCTGGCTCAGCTAGACACAAACCAGGCATTGATGGACTCTCCCTTAGCTGATTTGATGTATCTCCTTGGGATTTTCAACCCCCCTGGGCTAGATGGCCTGTATTTTGTATATATCCAGGCACAACCTCCTCTTCCAAGCTAGTTAGATTTGGGATTGAGGTGCTGCTACTATCGTATTGTTGTAATTCTTCATTTGAAATAAAGAAAAGATTTGGAGGCAATACGATGTGGTGCCATTACATGTGTGGATGATTATTTCCATTGTTTTACTGAGGTAACCTGTATCTGTGGTCATTTTTTGCTAATTTCTTGTAGATCTGTGGTTAAGATTGGTAATTAGCTTATTACAATCTTGATAGGAAAGGTGTTGTTCAATAATTTTGTTGACTGTCACTCTCCTTTGATGCATGTTTAGAGATCTATATCTAGCATGTCCTATAAGCTTATATGCATGTTATCTTGAATCTCTTTGTATGTACTAATCGGATCTCACAAGTTTCTTGGCAAGTTCTTTGATTTCAGCTGAGTTGCAGGTTCATACTTTGGAGAGGATGTTGATCTAGTTTGTTTCTTCATTCTCTTCAAAACCTTCCAAAAGGCATACTCCCTCGACATTCCACCTGAAATCTCCACTGTGGATCTTCAAGGAAAACAACACTTTTCTCCTCTTCTTCCTCCCTCAAAATCAACACTTTACCCGGTTACTTTTTCAGTTCATAGCTGTGATTTCATTTGGATATGTTTCATCAAAGTAAAATATACATATATCTGATATTTCATATCTCATATCCTAGATATTGCACTTAAAAAAGGTTTCATAAGCATCCTAGATCTAGCTGTAGGGAAATCGTCTTTTCTGCATGAAAATTTAAAGGAAATTTGTAGATCGCATGCATTAGATTTCCTTTCGCTGTTATAAAATTCAACATTCTGAAATATCAGTGCATATTTGTTGGCTGCACAAACATAAATCCAATATCCCAAGGAAATCTTGCTTTCCTTGGTTCCTTTTCTGCCTGTTTAGCTAGTTTTAACTGCATTTTTTGTGAGATAAAGTAGGCTGATCCAAAGGTACTTTTAAAGTAATTTTGGGCATATGTTATTCTAATATGCTCGCTGTATTTTATCATGTCTGAAATAAAGGAAAATAATCTTCTGTCCGAAGTGGTCTCAGGAGCGTTCAAATCCCCCCAAGGGTCTCCCTTTTCATTAAAAACTCAAAATTTTTCCAAAGTTGTAAAATCTAGGTTTCAGCCTGTATAAGGACCAAGAAGTTTCTGATAATTTCAGTGCACTGATTCTGTAACCAATAATAAATAAAATCATTTTTTGGAATAAGCTCTTTGGAGCCCATTCCCCATCCCCCCTGGGGGGATTTGCATTGGTGTCCTTTTCGTCGCTTTCTGTTTATTTATTTTTTAACTAGAATTGATCTAATTTGTAGGGTATTATAATATATTTCATTATTAATTCCATACTCCATATCTTACATTTTGAAGTAATCATAACACTTACCCCACGATTTCCCGATTGACTCGAAAGGGGAAAGAGATTCGTGGTAGGATTAATTAAGAAACGAGAATTTTGTATCTGTTTTCTTTTTTCTATCATTTGTTTATCAGAAATTATAAAATTAACCACTCCTATATTCCCCGATTGAGATCCACTTGGATCGAAAGAGGCTCTTGGAGGTTTTTCTTTTAAACAAGAACACTCAGTTTAAAACTTATTAAAATTTACAAGACTCCAGTGTGTATTCTCTACACTTGGCTGCGGTTCGTTTGATCAGTCAAGATGTATCAAAAGAACTTGGGTGACTAGCATAATTAGGACTCACTCTCCCCAATTGACAGACCATCAGGTGAAAATCTAACACCTAGATCAAACCTCTACGATGGAAAAATACCTAAAGGAAGCGGGAACTTCTGAAAAGTGACCTCGGGGCACCGATCTCTGTCACACCCTAACAAGTACATTACGAACAATATCCCCAGAGACTCCATTTCAGCCCACATATTCCTTGCGGGTAGCCGTGAAGGTTTAGTTTTGGACATACTCCAAGTACTCTCAAGTATATCTGGAGTCCCCCCTCTGCCTAATTTAATCAACTCATACTTCAATTTTAACTTAAAACATACCAAGATGCAATCGCAAAACATTGACTCCAAGCACATGCAAGCACATTGATCTTATTGATTTGACTCCATTTTAAGGCACTGGTCATTTTTGCTTCATATATATATTGTGTATCAGCTTTGTGCTTTTGTGTGTTTATTTTTGTATCTCGTCACCTTTAATTGTATATAGTTAAAATATTCAAAATCCTAAGTATTTGATTCAGTTTAACATCATCACACTAAGAAATCATCCTTAGTAACTTAATAGGGTCTACCCCCCTTGGCTTCGTTAGGAGTTGAGCCTAAACGGAGGAGTTAAGAACAAGGTGATATCCTTGACTCGAGACTTGCCCCCAAGGACACACCGAGTGGCTTGAAGATTTTTGCCACGTGATCCAAGTGTGTGAAAGGCAGCAACACATCGTTATACAATTGTTTTTGCTTTATAGGTTTAGGATATTCATTTTTATCTTTAATCTTGATAATCCATTTGATTGTCACCTCCAATTTTTGTTCCTTGTCTAGTTACTATGTGTAGGCTCTTTGTGGAAATTATATCACTTTTTTGAACACAAGACAAGACATTAATATTCTTCTTTTTATTAATTTTGTCAAGTATGGTGGGACAATCTTCCAATGAGTGGTCACCCACACCACATCTAGTACAAAAATTTAGATCGGTTCTGTCTTTATATGGATAGTCCACATACCAGTGTCCTTCTTTATAGCATGTGAAGCATTGAATCGGTTGCCGTGGTCGATTGTCATGATTTCCAAAGAATCATCCTCGACCTCCAAATACTCTACAATAGTTATCGAATTGACGTCATATCTATGACCTTCATATTTTCGATTGTTTGATATGTTTTGTTTATTTGAGGCATTTTCATTTTTTTGGGCCACGATGTTTGTTTGGTAGACTACCTAATAGTTTTGTCAGTTTTTCAAATTTAAGTGGCAGTCAGCTGTCGCGTGACTCTTGACTTCATAGATCGCACACCAAGAAGATTTTCCATTCTTCATTTTGTATGCGAAATATTTTGTCGTATGATCTCCATGTTCCTGACAGATATCACAAAAACATTTTGTCTAAACAAAACAGACGCATTGTCGACTTACATCCTATCGATAATTATCTTTGGTGTGGCCGACTGTAGAACATTTTGTACACCAGATCTCCTAACCTTTGAGGTTCAAATATCTGAATTATTTATGCATGATTTCCAGTTGTTCTTCAATTCTTGCATCGACAGTAGGGTATGCCAGGTAGTCCTCATCCATATTGACCTGTAGAGATTTTGTCAGTGCTTATTCATATGTTTTAAATGTCTCCAGAATTATATGTCATTGGATATTTTGGGATAGTCCTACAAGAAACCATTGAATCAATAATTGTTCATCAATAACATAGTCTATTTGGCTCAACAGGTATTTCCATCTTTTATTATAGTCTCATATGGTTTCTGCTGGTTTCTGAACTGTAGTATTAAGTTTTTTCGCTGCCAGATGCTTCACATCTGGTGTTTTGAAGAAGGACAAAAATTGTTGCTTGATATCTGCTTTAGTTGCATTGGGTGTTCTTTTGATATAATTCATATACCAAGTTAATGATATTTTTTCGTAGTGCACCTGCGAACTACGCCATTTGTCTATCCTTATTTGTAACTTGATTGGCCTCCCATGTCGACTCGCAGATGAACCAATGTCGCATGAGATCTTCGTCGCCCTCATAGAGGGTAATGTGTGTTGAACCGTGCCCCATGTTGGCATCGGCTTCTCCTTCGGGAGGTGGCAATGGTGGGGGTGGTGGTGGGGGTAGTGGGATATTCCATGTATCTATTTGTTCGTATCTAGTCTCGACAGAACTTTCATTTTCGTCAAATGTTTTTTTTGTCAGTTATGTTTCGACAACTTGTTGGTCAGTTTTGACTTCTTCTGTCAATGTCCAACTGCACTATTGTGCTCATGATTCTAACTGGTTTGTGCTTTGTAAAGCTGTGTTTGGCAAGGGGGTGCACCTTCATGTCTGGGGTAGATTAAATGAATGATTCGGTTGGACAGGTACACCTAAAGTGTAACCCAATTTCCTTCCTCCGGTTGATGGATTACTAGATGATTGTCATCGTTTACTTCGTCATCTAGTTAGCTCCATATACCGAACTCACCAACTCTTAGTCTCAGGTCCTCCTGGACAATGGCCTACATTTGGGTACTCATATTTATCGGAGACATAGTTATTACCTCCTGGGGTATCTCTATTCGGAGAGATTCTCCCTGCTCTATCCACAAATCTTCTTCCATTGGTGATACCTCTTCATCCACGCCTTCTTTCTATCGGTCATGAATCGACTGCGGTGGATTTTCCTCATGCTTTGTCACCCTGGAAACCATTATTCTTTGGAGCGGTATATCTTGCTCTCATATCTCTTCCCCTATTCTTTGCCTCTTCTCCCTTTCTATATTTTGTAGGTCCGATGCACCTTTATGAGTCACTATCCGCTCAATTTCCTTCTTAGGTTGACTTTTCATTGCTGGTGGTGGTATTTTCTTAGGTTGACTAGAATCCTTTTACTCTGCCCCGACACATGCCCATCTACCCCCCCATAGCCTACCCGATGATTTAGTAAGCCCAGATAGTTCTGTCTATTTGTTCAGGAAATACTCCCACTCCCTTTCTGCAATATTTTTTTCCCACACCTTTTGGTTTTTTTCCCTGTTAGTGTTTGCAGGCGATTCCATGAGTGATGGTCTAGGTTCAAATATATGAGCTACTCCTCTGTTGATTAGAAATTTGAACAACAGGGTCGGTAGCGAACAAAAAAATTACTCACTAAAGTCGGTATAGAATATTTTTTCAATACTTTCAATTGAAACTCTCTCCTCTACTGCTTGCTCTTGATAGAATTCATTTGCAATTTTCTCAAACCACTCCGACGAGTTTGTTCTTCCTCCTCAGATCAGTTTCTGAAGCAATTCTTGATCTTTAGTTGTTTCTGGCTTCATCTAATCATTTTTTCAACAACAGAGGCACCAATTCTACAAATTTCTCATCAATTTCGGTGAAGAATTTCTCCTTCGCCTGAGCAATGGTCAATTTGTTTCTTCTCACGTAATTTTGTAAATAATTTTTGATCTTACACTCCCACCAATTTTTAATCTCTTGCTCTGATATCATTTACGTATGGTCATGTCATTTGTATATGTACTATCGGAAATAGAACCAATGTTGCAATCTCACAGATCACATAATACACATAAAGAATCATATAAGCATACAGAGACAAGAGACAAGAACAGATAGTAGAATAACAAATTATATTATAGAATCACATGAGGGTCCATACATATACAAAAATGAACCAAGTTCTTAACTGGCTCAACAACCTATTATATATGATTACAAAATAGTTATGAGTAACTACTTGTCAGTTCGATCAACCAACATGACCTTTGGAGGCCGACCTAATCTTTGATTAGTCGGTTAACTAGTCTAGTCAGCTCACTGACTAGATCCTCCAACAAAGGGTTATCCTTCAGTGCAAAGTGGAGTGCGGTATTCCACCTTGACTTTTGAAATCCCTTCATTGCAGCTTACTCCTACAGAGCAGGGGGGGCCCGATAGACTGGTCATGACCGTGTCAACAAGTACAAGAGGATTTTCGTCCCCTAATGGACAACAACTATGTCTCAAGATGTGAGTGACCAAGGGGTGTTTTTTGTATTCCTATTCCCAATGTGATAACTTGGCTGCAAAATTGTTTTGATTGTCAAATGGGGTTACAATGTTTGTTGTATTAAGTTATTTTTTAGGCTATCTTGGGGTCATGAACCAAGCGTGTTATCTTCAGAGTGTGAGATGTGTGAAAATGATGTGTATAATCCCCATCAATCCTATGATGAAGATACAATGATCTCACTGCTAGGATGCAAATAAAATGCATATAAATAATAGTAAATGATAGTAAATATCATGCAAAACCACAACTAATTATTCCAGAACGTAAAATAAACACAAGTAAATGAACGTCTAAAGAAGGTGTAGGAAACACATAGGGGGTCTCGACTACGAAGCTCGACTCAAGAGGCTCACATACAAGGTAAAGAGGACCTCAAAAAAAACCTAGGGGTTGTAATGGATCAAATCTGGATAGAAACAAGTTGGGAATGGGTAAACACAAACAGGGGTTCTAGAACAAGGATCGCAAGCACCGAAAAGGAATAAAAAACTGCAGGTCGCACCGGTCGGTGGAACATGTGCGATCAGGTCGCATAGAATTGGGAAATAGTTCTGATCGGGGCATAAAAATAGTCAGAAGACTTCGATCGCACAAAACAAAGGATTAAGTGTGCTAGGTCACACAAACATGGGTAATAGTAGCGACCGATTTCACTCTGAAAGCCAGGACAAGCACGGTCTAGATTTCTGGGTCAGGTCTCACTTATCGGGACAAAAGGCATGAAATGGGTCACGCTTATCAAGAAAAAAGGTGTGACTAGGTCACAGCTTTCAACCGAACAAGTGCAACTCAACCAAAACTAGAAATTTTTTGGAAAAATGACTATCGACTAGGGCTGGGGGGCAGGTACTAAGGAAACACTGGTTCACATATGCAACGACGGGGTCATATCTGTGATGGCTAAACTAAGAAAAGGAGAAAAAACCAATAACAAAACCTACAAAAACAAATATCCGTATGGATCAACCGAGTGGAGTTGCCAAAACTATAGTGGGGATTTCTCCCCAACTACGTGCAAAATCACCTACCCTAGCTCTTCCAGAACATAGAGTAGAGTTCAACAATAATAACAGGAAATAAAAACAACAATAACAATATTTTTAAGGTTTTTCAAATATATAATACTAACTAATGCAAAATAAGAACAAAAGATACATTTTTTTTAAATGTGGGCCACCGTATCCGTCCTAGAAAATGGTCCCGTGGCTCCACAGTTTGGGTGTCCAGTATCTTCCATGAATAGTTGTCAAATGGGGAATGGATCCAAATGGGTATTGAGTGAACTCAACGTACACTGTGGGAAATGGCGTGGAAAAATATGGGAATAACGGAAGAAAAGTGTATAGTGTGACTAAGAGAAAATGGAAAAAAATGTTTTAGGGGATACCTTCACAATGTATTTATAGGAAGGTCCAAGGGTTTTTTACCCATGGTATTTTATTTTCCATGGTATTTATCTATGGTATTTTGACCCATTCTCATTTTTAGGGTTTTTTTTCCTTTTTGGAGAGAGTGGGGATAAATCACGATAAATTATCAACTTCCTTTCATTTATGGGGAAGGAATAATAATGTTTTGGACTATTTTTAGTGGAAATATATTTGTGAAGGTAAAAATGGATGAAATAATGGAGGGAATATGATGTATGACTATGGTTTAGACCATGGAGAGCTAGGTGAACATTTTTTGGTGTTAACACTTTGTTTTATTTAATGGTAAGTTTAAAAAAGGAACAATATTTTACATTAAAAATGGCCCATGACAAGCATTCTTCCCATCAAATCCCAACCTTGGTGGTGACTAACTAGATTTCATATAGCTATTATGTGACTGCAGTTGCAAGATTGGTTGTAAAAATCACACAACAAATGAAACAACAATACAAAATTTGAGAAAATGGTACAATAGTGGGAAAAATTAAGTGTATGGCTACAAATTTTGAATAAGTACGAAGACTAAGAAATTTAGCAAGACAACGAATGATAAATTTAATAGTATGATGCTAATTAAAAATGTGTACCATTGAGTAGAATAAATTGAAAGCATGTTGCATGGTACAAAATGCATAGCTGCTGAAATTTTCTCTAAGACCCCAAAACAATTTACACTTCCAATAAATTGATAAAATTATATTTATTCGCTCGAAATATAACACATTCAAAATATGCAATTTATGAATGTAAGCACACTAAATCTACTAAACGAAAATGCACAATGAAATAAAAAAAATCACAAACATTCGAGCACGTTAAT
The DNA here is from genome assembly GCA_001517045.1 of Pseudotsuga menziesii. Classification (NCBI taxonomy): domain Eukaryota; kingdom Viridiplantae; phylum Streptophyta; class Pinopsida; order Pinales; family Pinaceae; genus Pseudotsuga; species Pseudotsuga menziesii. The sequence continues at coordinate 823,912 of LPNX010097526.1, read as the reverse complement.
TTTTAGGCAATGCCCTTGGAAAAACTACGAAGGGAAAACCAAACAACTAAGAGATAAATTTTATAATGCTCATGGAGAAAAACTCAAGAATACTACAACATTATTTACAACAACAAGAAATCTATACGATATGTACATCCTTCAATGACAATTTAAATGCCTAAAAAACATTCCCAAACAACACTAAACTATACAGTCCAACCAAAAGAGTAAATGTGATTGTACAACCCACAAATAACCTCACACGTGTGATTGTACAGATGTTATTGTACACTATTATGCAAATAGTGAGCTCCTCCTTATCGATTTTCATGCCCATGTTGCCTTATCTCAATTTTTATGCCCACGTTATCTTGGGAGATGTTACCTCTTCCCTGTTGTTGAAACTAATCCTCTATCTTCTTCTCTTTTAACTCTCCAAAACATCTCTTCACTATACATGTCTCTCCACTCTCCTTAGGTATCTTTCATAACTTCATTAATGACTCTTCACCTTCTTTTATATCTCAAGGGTCAATATTTGATCTTGGCTTCACTAAATCTATGGTTGTGAATTTATTTCTCATTGAGATGACTTAAATCACTTAAGTCACTATAACTATATTAAAGTCACTGAAGTCATTAAAATAATAAAAACCACTTTATAAGCTCACTTAATAAAGTGCTCACTTAGAGAGTCACATTTCAGACCACTTCTACATGATAGACACATATCATATGTAGAAGTACATGTATGAGCTACAAAAACTAACAGTCCCTCTTAGAAAGGAAGGTACTTTTTATAATACTCCAAAATTTCATAAAAATTTAAAATTTTTCTTATGACAATAAATGTTTACAATCATCACTTAAGGGGGACATTTAACTATTAACAATTAACATATTTAGGTCTAAACTAGAACTAAAACTAATTCATTTATTAAATTCTATTTTTGCATACTTAATTATTTGCTTTCATAATTCATAATTAAAGATTGATTTAATAGGTGATGATCTGAAGTAACATGAGCTGAAACATCTGTTTGTGTACTATGTACTAAATTTTGTTTTACTATTTGTAAACATGAAGGAACTTCAATTCATGTCCGAGGCTTACTTAGTTTTTTAGTTAATGCAGTGAAGTGATGCCTTTTGTATAGGTATTTTTTACAGGTAAGACATTTTGTAATCTAGTTTCAGGATCAAGATTAATTATCTCAACTAGCATAAATATAATGCTAGTATATTTGTTTAGTTTATAGCTTTGGGCAAAGGAAGGTATCGTCAAATCTATGTATTTACTTTTTTTTTTATTTGTTCATAAGCGTAAATACTTGGAAATTAAATCACAACATAGGAAATAGATGTTTTCTATTTAGTTTTGACTATAACTTGTACATCATATTTTTATCCAATTATTATTACAAGATGTTCTACATATAACTAGATCTTGCATAAATTTTGCAAACTAAATCTTGCATTACAATATTATTTATTACTCAGGTAATTTGTAGATATTTGTATCGACATTCAATCGAATGTCACATAGGCAAAAATACCTAATTCTAAGAGTCATCATCAAGTATTTAAGAAATGTATTTGTTAACAATGAAACTATCGAAATCGAGTAGAGTATATTTTCTTCATTTGCCTAAGTAATTTCCAAAAGAAAATACAAAAAGAAAGACATTATGTCATTATATATAGAATTACTGCTTTATTTTAAGGGATGAAGAGTTCATTACCTAATGATCCTAACTTAACACAAACCTTTGAATGACTAAATTTTCACAAAGAGATGTTATAAAATAATTGTTAACCTATTTAAGCAATCTAAAATATATACTCTCACCCAAGATTCATGCTAAGCTTCTCTATACTTGCAATCTATTACTTATAAGCTTTTAACTAAAGTGCTAACATAGGATTACGAATATCCTTTTTGGCATAACCTAAAACTCATTTTAAGGGTGTTTGTAAAAGTCTCCAAAATTAACAAGGTAATAAAATATTTTTGGCATGTTTCACTTCATGCTCCCGAACTATAGAGTAACACCCATATTATCGACTTCAAGGTGTATTCCATGTGGTTGTTGGTTAGTGGTTAGGGTTTTGATCTTAGTAACTTCACTATATATGTCTCCAAAACCCTAAAATCTCTCATTTTAACCTATCTTTTACTGTTGTGGAGAGTGTCGCAGGCTTATGGACTCATGGATTTACCATTATTTTACCTCTGCGTGTAAGGGCCTTCGTCACCATTGCTTACCTCTGTGTGTAAAGGATTTTGTTTCCATTTCTTACCTCTGTGTGTAAAGTCTTTTGTTGTCATTGCTTTGCCTCTGCAAGAGCTTTATTTCATGCATTTGTCCACTTGTAAACTTTGTCTAGATTAGCAGTGTGGTCTCGGTTTTGGTTTCATCGTGGCCTTGGCTATTGGATTAAACCATTTCATCGAGGTGTTGGCTTACTTGCTTTTCCTGCCCAATTGGTAGGGTAAGAGGTTTTCACTCGACTCGAATCGTTGTAAGTCCAAACTTATTGTGCAGCTGAGAATAAAAACTCTCCAAGTAAGATTATTCACTTTGCCTGCAACATCCTATCATTTCTTTACTGTAACTAGGGTTTAAAAAGATCATGATGCTTCTTTGTTTAATGTACATGTTATTTTACAGATGCAACTAGAGATTGGGTAGCATATACTGCTTCAGGAGAAAGTCTCCACGCTTCTCTACCAACTGGTAAGCCTCGGTTCTTGCCTAAGGTTCCTCCTGCGATGATGTGTGGGGTTATGGGTGATACTGTTCCACCGAGATGCAACTTCTTTGTTGTGGTTATAATGTACACTTTTTGTTTGGAAAGGCCGTGTCGTCGTGACTTAAATGTTTTGAAGAAATACTTGCAAGGATGTTTGGATGTAACTCTGTTTAGTTGGTTATTAAATATATTAAGATAGGGTTTGATATCTCTTACATTTTGATTAATCTCTAAGGCTTTACTGTGTTGGATATCATGTGTTCGGCATCAAACTGTGGTTTTTGAAGAAGCCGATGGCAGACTGCGGGGTTTCCTATGTTGGATAAATTTCAGTTCTAGTTAATTTTTAATTAATGGAAAATACTTTACTGTTAAAATACTTGTGTTTGATGAATGGATGGTTAAAGAATTTGGAAGAGATTTTTGTTGTTGTTTAAGTCCATAATTTCGATTTTATTTAGAAAGAGGAAAAAGTTCAGGATATTAGTGTTAAAACTAATTATGAGTTCTTCTCTATCAGTAAAAAGATTTGTTTAAGAAAATAAATAAAAAAGAAGGGTTTGTTAATACAACCCGAGCTCTAATGTCTAATTAGATTGGGAAATTTTAAATTGTCTTTTCTTAAATTGTCTTAGTTTATACTTGATAAACAGTTTTAATATTTTTTCTGTGTAATTTTTATTTAATTCTGTGCATTTATAATATGGTTATTATAATTATAAAATAAAGGGGTTAATTTAAGAGAAGAAGGGTAAAAACTGTAAAATCCCTAATCTGGGAAGAGAAAGTAAAAGAATGCTAGTTGACAGTTCTCCCTAGATTTAGGGTTTGTATTTTTATTTTAATTCTAAACTCTGCATTATTTTAGTTTAACTATAATGTGGTTATTATTTGATGTTTACTTACACTATTAATGAAATTTGCTTAGATATTATTGTCAATCCTAAGTAATTACTATACCTAATTTTTACTATTTATTAGTTATTCTTGCTTATGTTATTTTTATTTTATTTTTATGTTCTTATAATATTTAATAACTATATGTATTTATAATATATTAAATTTTAAATACTAATTATTACTTTGTTAAAGGAGCACCATTACACAAACTGTGTATTGGTTTTTAAAAGATCTTTCTTTAAGATAGTTTTGTTTATGTTTAAAGTAATGTATTCTAACTAAGGAAACTTCTAAAATAGAGAATCTTTCTTCTGATCATCCCTATAAAGAATCTGTATAAAGTAAATAAACAAAATCTTATATTCTTGATTTGATTTATCCATCAGAATTTAATCTCATCGACTGTACTAGAGTACTACCTTCTTGAAGGTGTGGAAAAATACAGTTAGGTATTTTATCCATCAGTAAATTTGAAATTACTCTAATGATTTATTCTAATCCATATATAATCCATAATTCATCTATATTTTCACAGTAAAATATTTTCTCCAAGTAATTTTAATAACAGATGAAGCAGACACATAAACATATTATTTCCTAAATTCATTCCTTCTTGTTCCTAAGCTTGCATAGAGAAATTAGAAAGAACATGTAGAGCCTGGTAATGTAGCAGAGGAGACAACAACTTAAGGAGCCCATTCCTCCCAACCAACTCCTGAATATAGCTGAACTACAAATCTTAGGACCCTCGAGCCTGTCTACTGGTCCACCTAGTTAAGAGCACTGGGTGAGAGAACTGGTTTAGAAACCTCTGCAACTCTACAGAGTAATCAGCAGTAATATTTTTGCCCGTAGCAGTAACAACACAGCTCAAATCAGCTGCACTATTTCAGAACTTCAGCACTTTTCACTTAAAAACTTTACTTGTCCCCTCCATCGAATTTCGTGTGCACTAATTTCACTCAGAAATTTCACAAGTAAAGAATGAGCAGCCCCAGCTGAATTCAATGGGAAGTTTTATTAGCATGCTTAGGTATTTTGGGTCAGTTTTCACTTAATGAGCCACCTGCTCTTGTTCCACTTTCTTGGGGAACATGACCACAAAAATAGGGAAGTTGCCTCCTGCAACAACTAGAAGTAGTTTGAGGATGCTTCCAAATGTCAATCTACTCTCAACCCAATATATTCCACCAAGTGGCCAGTAAAACACTCATTTAACAGCCTCCTTAAGCTGTTGTCTCATCTTTTATTTATTTAATAATAAAATATTCAGCAATTAAATGCAATTATCCTTGACCCCACTTGGTCATTAATTACAAAATTTATAATAAAATTAAAACATAATGTCTCCTAAAACATAAAAAAAAATTGCAATTTGGGGTATGTGACATATGCACCCCCTTAAATATAGCATCGTCCTCGATGTTATTTTATGCATCGTCCTCAGAGTTGATCTGGAACAAAATTGTATATGTTGCCCGTATATGACTCTCCTATTCCTAGGTGGGTTCTTATGGACTAAGGTGCTTCCTTTGCACCTTCACCTGCCCAATGGTGTGACTCCAAAGCAAGATCTCCCTCCTTTCGAGGATACAATCCGGTTCCACCAAAAAATATCCTTCGGGTTCCACCTACACATCATTCCAATTTATAATATGAGTAGCATCATGTACATATTTTTTTAATATAGAGATATGAAAAAAATTATGAACCTTCAAATTTGGCAGTAATCCAGTTGATATGCCACCTGTCCCATTCTAGATAATATTTCAAAAGGCCCACAATATTGAGGTGCCAACTTAGCACAACTTCCTAACTTCAAAAAACTCCTTTTAGGCCTTACCTTTATAAAAACATGTTCACCCACCTAGAACTCCTTCTGAGTTCGTTTAAGATCTGCTTGACTTTTATGTCTATCTTGCACAACTTTTAAGTTACCTTGCACCTATTTTACAATTAACTCCATCTCCTTTAGTAGTTCAGGTCCTAGTACTAACCTATCAACTAGGTTACTCCATGAGGGGTATTGCACTTTCTACCATACAAAATTTCAAATGGGTTGTATGTTGCTAAAGCTTGGTAGTGATTGTTATAAGCAAACTCCATCAATTGTAAGTAATCTTCCCATTTTCCTATTTGTTCCTTAACATTCATTCTGAGCATATATTCCAACACTTGATTCACCCTTTAAGTCTGTCCATCCATCTAGGGATGAAAAGAGGTACTAAAATTTAAGGTAGTATTCAGGGCTTTAAATAATGACTTCCAGAAATTGCCCATAAACTTAGGGTCTCTGTCTGAAATTATAACTTTCGGTATCCCATGTATAAACGAAATATTTGTTTCATGAATATATCAGCAATATTATCAGCCTTATAGGTGGTATTTACAGGTATAAAATGGGCTTCTTTACTAAGTTTATCAACGACTACCATTATCGAATCATTCAAATTATGATTTCTAGGTAGACCTATAATAAAATCAAGACTGATTATTTCTCATTTCCAGTTAGGGATGGGTAATGGATGTAGTAAACCGGCTGGATGTTGGTGTTCAGTCTTAACCTGTTGACATTCAAAACACTTGGCAATGTATTCTTCCAGTTCATTGTTCATGTTTGGAAAAAAATACTCCTTCTGTAACATGGTTATAGTCTTCTGATAACCAGGATGTCCTGATTAAGGAGTCTTATGAATTTCATTTAAAATTAATAACTTAATTTTAGGTACATTAGGTATATACAACTTGTTTTTATATAGTATTAATCCTTTTTCGTTTAGACTATACTCTGTACTTAAACTTTCGGTTAAATTTTATGTTACTTTTGCTTGTAATTTCTGATTATTCTCATCCAATTTTACTCCTTCCTCTAGATGTTATTCTAAATATTTTTTATAAGTGTTGATTGCTGCTACAAAATTTAGTCTTGCATTTCTACTTACAGCATCAACAACCTTATTTTATTTTCCCTTAATATGTTGGATCTCGAAATCGTACTCGCTAAGGAAAGCTATCCACCTAGCTTGCATCCTTGCGTTTAAGTTAGGTTGAACCAACAAATATTTTAATCCTTTATTATATGTCATTAACATAAATTTTCTTCTGATTAAGTGTTTACCCCACATCTTCAAAGCATGTATGATGGCAGCTAATTCTAAATCATAGGTTGCATAGTTTTTCTCATGAATTTTAAGCTTCCTAGACCCGTATGCAATTATGTGTCCTTCTCGAGTTAAAACCCCACCTAGACCATCGTTGCATGAGTCAGTGCATACGACAAAGTCCTTAATAGGACCATCAATTCTTAAGATTGGTGCAGTAGTTAGTAATGTTTTTAACTTTTTAAAACTTTCTTCACACTTTTGATTCCACTCGAATTTCTTCCCTTTCTTCTATAAATAATTTATGGGATTTGTGATTCTTGAGAACCCCTTAATGAATCTTTGATAGTAACCTGTAATCCCCATGAATTACCGCACGTCAGTGACATCTTTTGGGGATGGCCATTCTTCAATTGCTTTTATCTTTTTTGGATCAACTGAGATCCCTTCTTTGGTTACTACATGGCCCAAGTATTGTATTTTATCCTTAAAGAAATTGCACTTACTAAATTTAGCATAAAGTTTATGTTCTCTCAACTGTTGTAAAATATTTTTTAATTGATCCTCATGTTCTTCTTTAGACTTAGAATAAATTAAAATGTTGTCAATGAATACCACTATGAATTTATAGAGATACTTATGCAATACATTATTCATTAGGCACATGAAGACAGCCAGAGCATTAGTAATCCCAAATGGCATAACAACAAACTCATAGTGACCATATCTGGTCCTAAAAGTTGTTTTAAAAATGTCTTCATCTTTGATTCGGACCTGGTGATAACCTGATCGTAAATCAATCTTTGAAAATACAGTTTCTCCATGCAGCTGATCAAACAGATCATCTATGCGGGGCAACGAGTATCTATTCTTAATGGTCATTTTATTAAGTTGACGGTAGTCAATGCATAAGCGTAGAGTACCATCTTTCTTTTTAACGAAAATAACATGTGCTCCCCAAGGAGACACGCTGGGTCTTATATAATTTTTATCAATAAGTTCCTTTAACTGTGATTTTAATTCATTTAGTTCCAATGTATTCATCCAATAAGCGGCTTTTGAGCTGGGCACTACACCAGGTACCAACTCAGTAGTGAAGTCTAACTCCCTTTTCGGAGGCAATCCCATAATTTCTTCCAGAAATACATCCGAATACCCCCTCAGGATTGGAATATCTTACAGTTTTAGTTTATCTTCATTATTAATATGTTCTTAGTTAATTACAGTTACAGCAAAGGATTTCCAACCCTTCCAAACAGCTCTCTTTAATTGCAAAGCATAGATTTGTCTGATAGTTGTTTTCCTAGGAATTCCTGCTACGGTTACTGTTCTCCTTCATTATTTAAACAGTTCAAAACTACTCTATGATGTTCTAACTAGTCCATACCAATTAACATGTCATAAGAGCCTAAAAGAAGTATATTTAGCTTCACATAGGTTTCAAACTAATCCATACTTACAGTACAATCTTTTACAAAAATAATCACTTTTCTTTTTCCTCCAGTAGCTAGTTGAACTAACCATGACTTTACAAACTTTTCCACTAATAAATTGAATTTTTCTACTAAATCAAGAGAAATATAACTCAGGATAGCGCTTGGGTCATTTAAGATAGAAATGGGTGTTTGATTCAACTTACCTTCTACTTCCACCATGGAAGTTTGATAATCCACCTGCCTGTTTTCCAGTGCCGCGTTGATCCTGGGCATCGCCCTTGCTAAGTCACCAACAATCATCTCCTTCGGAACCATATGAATGTTGCTGACAATATTATTTCTTTTAGGGTAAACTGATGCATAATGAGGTCCATTACAATCCCAACACTTTACTAGTTCTTTACGTTCATTATTCTTAATGTAGTTGATGTGATTATTAGTAGGTTCTTTATTTCTAGGACCATTAGGGTTTAACTGTGAATTACCTTTATTTCCTTAGAAATTATTATTAGGAAAATTACATGTGTTATTATTCCTAAAATTGTGGTTAGATACGAATCCCTTCTTCTTCTGTTCAAAATTATTAGACCTCTTAGCCTTCCAGTTTGACATGCTTTCCTTTTTACGGTCCTGCTCATAGCAAAAATTTTCCTTTCGTGTATCCTCCTCAAGGGTTTTTGGATTATCGTATTCAATTTTGTCTTTAATTTGAAAAGGTAAAAAACTTATAAACTGCTGCACCTAAGGCTTCTCATCCACAATGTAAGTCACGTAGCGTAGTAAACTTAAAAATTTATTGTTTAATTCTTTCATGTTCATAGTTCCCAACTTTAGTTCATAGAATTCCTTAGCTCACTCTTCATAGTATTGTTCTGAAAGAAACTTCTTTTTAAATTATTTCTTAAAGGCACTCTAGTTAATTTTCTTTTCCCTAATACCTCTTACTTGTTTTAAATCCTGCCACCAGATATCTGCCTTCCCAGTTAAGTTGTAAATGGCCATCCTTGCTTTTAGCTGGTTAGAGTAATTATAGATTTGGAAATACTTCTTCATTCTAGATAGCCATGATTCAGCTTCCTCTCCTTTCTTAGTTTCACCGTTCAAAGTTGGTAGTTTTATCTTCTTAAATTCTCCTGAAATTTCCTCATAAGGATTAAATTTTATTTTTCTTAAATGGTAATTATCCTCACTACTATCACTACTGTACTAGCGACTCTTCCTATGTGAATCACCATAAATTTCAGAGGATGAACTACTTTCAATTTTAGACTGCTTGGAATTTTTACTTTTATGTTAGTAGGACATATTTTCAGATCTTATCTATTTATCTTTTCCTTCACTCTGAAATTTTTCCATCAGTATCTGGTTCAGCTCCTCTTGATCTCTTAGAATTCTTTCATTTTATTTTTTAACTGTTTCCATTTCAGTTCTTAATTCTTTAACAGTTTGCAATAATTCAGAAGAATTATTAGTTATTTCTTCCTAAATCGGTTCTCTTATAGAATTACTTTGTTCATTAAGTGGGAACTCTTCATCTTCATATTCCTTGAGTCTTTCCATACCTGCAGTTCTAGCTCAGAAAAAAAAAATTATGGTAAAAACATTTCAAAAAAGAAAAATAATAATCAGTATGCATGCATTTAACTTACTATTTGTCTATGTAGGTTGAGCCACATTCAATCCTAGTGTCTAAACGTGTGCTCTGATACCACATGTAATACTCCAAAATTTCATAAAAAATTAATTTTTTTCTTATGATAATAAATGTTTACAATCGTCACTTAAGAGGGACATTTAACTGTTAACAGTTAATGTATTTAGGTCTAAACTAGAACTAAAACTAATTCCTTTATTCAATTATGTTTCTGCATACTTAATTATTTGCTTTCATAATTCAGAATTAAATATTGATTTAACAGGTGATGATCTGAAGTAACATGAGCTGAAACATCTGTTTGTGTGCTATGTACTAAAGTTTGTTTTACTGTTTGGAAACATGAAGGAACTTCAGTTCATGTACGAGGCTTACTTAGCTTTTTAGCTAATGTAGTGAAGTTATACTTCTTGTACAATTCTTTTTTACAGGTAAGACCTTTTGTAATCCAGTTTCATGATCGAGATTAATTATCTCAACTAGCATAAATATAATGATAGTATATTTCTTTAGTTTACAGCTTTGGGCAAAGGAAGGTATCGTCAAATATGTGTATTTACTTTTTTGTTTATTTGTTCATAAGCGTAAATACTTGGAAATTAAATCACAACATAGGAAATAGATGTTTTCTATTTAGTTTTGACTATAACTTGTACATCATATTTTTATCCAATTATTGTTACATGATGTCCTACATACAACTAGATCTTGCATAAATTTTGCAAACTAAATCTCGCATTATAATATTATTTATTACAAAGTTAATTTGTAGATATTTTTATCAACATTCAATCGAATGTTACATAGGCAAAAATACCTAATTCTAAGATTCATCATCGGGTATTAAAGAAATGTCTTTGTTAACAATGAAACTATCAAAATCAAGTAGAGTATATTTTCTTCATCTGCCTAAGTAATTTCCAAATGAAAATACAAAAAGAAAGAAATTATGTCGTTATATATAGTATTACTACTTTATTTTAAGGGATGAAGAGTTCATTACCTAATGAACCTAACTTAACCCAAACCTTTGCATGACTAAATTTTCACAAAGAGATGTTATAAAATAATTGTTACCCTATTTAAGCAATCTAAAATATATACTCTTACCCAAGATTCATGCTAAGCTTCTCTATACTTACAATCTATTACTTATAATATTTTAACTAAAGTGCTAACATAGGATTAAGAATATCCTTTTTGGCATAACCTAAAACTCATTTTAAGGGTGTTTGTAAAAGTCTCCAAAATTAACAAGGTTATAAAATATTTTTGGCAGGTTTCACTTCATGCTCTTGAACTATAGAGTAACACCCATATTATCGACTTCAAGGTGTAGTCCACTTGGTTGTTGGTTAGGGGTTAGGGTTTTGATCTTGGTAACTTCACTATATATGTCTCCAAAACCCTAAAATCTCTCATTTTAACCTATCTTTTACTGTTGTGGAGAGTGTCCCAGGCTTATGGCCTCATGGCTTTACCATTGGTTTACCTCTGTGTGTAAGGGCCTTTGTCACCATTCCTTCCCTCTGTGTGTAAATTATTTTGTTTACATTGCTTACTTCTATGTGTAAATACTTTTGTTGCCACTGCTTTGCCTCTACGATAACTTTCTTTCGTGCATTTGCCCAGTTGTAAACTCTATCTGGATTAGCAGTGTGGTCTCGGTTTTGGTTTCATCGTGGCCTTGGTTTTTGGCTTAAACCATTTCATTGAGGTGCTGGCTTACTTGATTTTCCTGCCCAATTGCTAGGGTAAGAGGTTTTCACTTGACTCGAATCACTGTAAGTCCAAACTTATTGTGCTGCCGAGGGTAAAAACTCTCCAGATAAGCTTATTCACTATGCCTGCAAAATATTATAATTTATTTACTGTAACTAGGGTTTAAAAAGATCATGACATTTCTTTGTTTAACGAGCAGGTTATTTTACAGATGCAACTAGATATTGGGTAGCATAGACTACTTCGGGAGAAAGTCTCCACGCTTCTCTACCATCTGGTAAGCCTCGGTTCTTGCCTGAGGTTCCTCCTATGATGATGTGTGGGGTTATGGGTGATATTGTTCCACCGAGATGCGACTTCTTTGTTGTGGATATAATGTACACTGTTTGTTTGGAAAGGTCGTGTGGCCATGACTTAAATGTTTTGAAGAAATAGTTCAAGGCCGTTTCGCCGTAACTCTGTTTAGTTGGTTATTAAATATATTAAGATAGCCCGTTTTATATCTCTTACAGTTTGATTAAGACCTAAGGATTTATTGTGTTGGATATCATGTGTTTGGCATCGAACTGTGGTTTTTAAAGAAGCTGATGGCAGACTGTGGGGTTTCTTGTGTTGGATAAATTTCATTTTTGGTTAAGTTTTAAATTAATGGAAAATACTTTACTGTTAAAATACATGTATTTGATGAATGGATGGTTAAAGAATTTGGAAGATATTTTTGTTGTTGTTTAAGACCATAATTTTGATTTTATTTAGAAAGAGGAAAAATTTCAGGATATTAATGTTAAAACTGATTCTGAGTTCTTCTCTGTCAATAAAAATATTTTTTTAAGAAAATAAATAAAAGAGAAGGGTTTGTTAATACAACCCGAGCTCTACTGTGTAATTAGATTGGGAAATTTTAAATTGTATTTTCTTAAATTGTCTTCGTCTGTACTTGATAAATAGTTTTAATACTGTTTTAGTGTAATTTTTATTTAATTTTGTGCATTTATAATATGGATATTACAATTATAAAATAAAGGGGTTAATTTAAGAGAAGAAGGGTAAAAACTGTAAAAGCCCTAATCTAGGAAGAGAAAGTAAAAGAATGCTAGTTCACAGTTCTCCCTAGATTTAGGGTTTGTATTTTTATTTTTATTTTAAACTATGCATTATTTTAGTTTAACTATAATGTGGTTATTATTTGATGTTTACTTACAATATTAATGAAATTTGCTTAGATATTATTGCCAATCCTAAGTAATTACTCTACCTAATTTTTATTGTTTATTAGCTATTCTTGCTTATGTTATTTTTTTGTTCTTATAATGTTTATTAACTATATGTATTTATAATATATTAAACTTTAAATAGTAATTATTACTGTGTTAAACGAGCACCATTACACAGACTGTGTACTGGTTTTTAAAAGATCTTTCTTTAAGATAGTTTTGTTTATGTTTAAAGTAATGTATTCTAACTAAGGAAACTTCTGAAATAGAGAATCTTTCTTCTAATCATCCCTATAAAGAATCTGTATAAAGTAAATAAACAAAATCCTACATTCTTGATTTGATTTATCCATCAGAATTTAATCTCACCTACTGTACTAGAGTACTACCTTCTTGAAGGTGTGGAAAAATACAGTTAGGTTCTTTATCCATAAGTAAATTTGAAATCAATCTAATCATTTATTCTAATCCATATCCAATCCAAAATTCATCTACCTTTTCACAGTAAAATATTTTCTCTAAGTAATTTTAATAACAGATGAAGCAGAAACATAAACATATTATTTCCTAAATTCATTCCTTCTTGTTCCTAAGCTTGCATAGAGAAATTAGAAAGAACATGTAGAACCTGGAAATGTAGAAGAGGAGACAACTTAAGGAGCATGTTCCTCCCAACCAACTCCTAAAGATAGCTGAACTGCAAATCTTATGACCCCCAAGCCTGTCTACTAGTCCACCTGGTTGAGAGCATTGGGTGAGAGAACTGGTTTAGAAACCTCTGCAACTCCACAGAGTAATCAGCAGTAATATTTCTTCCTGTAGTAGTAAGAACTTAGCTTAAATCAGTTTCACTAGTTTAGAACTTCAACACTTTTAACTCAAAAACTTCTACTTGTCCCCTCCATTGAATTTCTTGTGCACTAATTTCACTCAGAAATTTCACAAGTAAAGAATGAGTAACCTCAGCTAAATTCAATGGGAAGTTTTATTAGCATGCCTAGGTATCTTGGGTTAGTTTTCACTTAATGATCAACCTTCTCTTGTTCCACTTTCTTAGGGAACATGACCACAAAAATAGGGAAGTTTCCTCCTGCAATAGCTAGAAGTAGTTTGAGGATGCTGCCAAGTGTCAATCTGCTCTCAACCCAGCCTATTCAACCAAGTGGCCAATACAACACTCATTTAGAAGCCTCCTTAAGCTGTTGTCTCATATTTTATTTATTTAATAATAAAATATTCAGCTATTAAATGCAATTATCCTTGACCCCACTTGGTCATTAATTACAAACTTTATAATAAAATTAAAACATAATGTCTCCTAAAACATAAAATGTTTTCGCAATTTGGGGTACGTGACACTTTTGGAACCTCCACCTATATTTTTCTCTAACCCCATCACTCCATCCACTATTGTAGATACTCCCTCTAAACTAAAAGGCCTCCCTATCACCTATACTGGAATCTACGTCGAAGACATGTTCCAAAAAAACATGCTCAAAGGAGTCTCCTCAACCTCTTGAGAATCCAATTGAACCATCTTGTACTAGATAACTCTCCTAAAAATATTGAAAGAACCCACACAAACAAATATCCATAAAAATAACACAAACCCTGGATCTAAGATCCCCTTGGACCCAACAACCTGTACAATTTCCCCTGTTTAACTCCAAACACTGCTACTGTGTCTAGGGAAGCTCCCTCTGGATATATAAGTACATGTCCCCTCTAGAACACTGTGCTATATCCCTTATCCTCCAAATTTGATACTAAGAGTGAACTAACCTTAATCTCTGGTACAATCAACACGTTATCCATCTCCAAATATCCTCCTATCTCTAGCTAGAATATCACACATCCAACACCTTCACTGCATGCACGATGTCAACTCCATTATCTTCATAGTAGCTGAGTCTATCTCTGAAACACTAAACAATACCATCCTCACTCATGTCATATGGTGAGATGAACCACTACCAACAACCCATGGTAAAATTTCCTCAAACCCTACACTAACACAGCTTGAAATACAAGATATCAGAGAAGATTCATTCTCAAACTTCTTAGCAAATTCCTCAATCTCAGTTGATGTTGTTGTGCCTATCTCATCCTTTCCCTTCTTCCTTTTGTTTGGGAATTAATTTTCATGGTATTCAGTCTTGTGGTAAGAAAAGCATTTATTTACTTTTCTCATATGTTTCTCTTGTTCACCTTGAGAGGAATCCTCCTTCCCAACATCTAGTCTCCTTGCAAAAATCAACAAAATATAACTTATGCAAATTTTTTGTTGATCTGCAAATTTTTTCCTCCTACAAAAATTCAAATTTCTAGAAAAAAAATTATGCATGTTGTATGGTCTCACTATATGGATTCCATACGTCTGTACATATTTCCCTACTAACCGTACATGCCATCTAAAAACTCTATTTTTCAAGAATGTTGGAAATTGTCTGAAATGCAAAGATCTTCAAAAAAATTGACTTGTACGAATCTGTATAGTTTTCCATGTGGCCTGCAACCTACAATATTTTCTCTCTTCGCTATGTTTCTCCCTAATGTCGAAAGTCCTTCTTTACTCTTCCTTGTGAAAAATATGGTTCTCTGTAATTTTTTAGAGTCTTGGCTTTGATAGCATCTTGAATTTTTCTCTAACACCCTGAAATGATAAATACACTTCCAATAAATTGATAAACTCATATTTCTTTGCATGGAAATATAACTCCTTCCAAATCTACAAGTTATGAACGTAAAGATGCTAAATCTACTCAATAAAAATGCACATCATACTCAACAACATCATATAGAACACATTGATTTTTGGGAAATGCCCCTGGAAAAACCCCAAAGGGAAGACTTGTTATGATTATTAATCCTCCCTTGTCCAATTTGGTCATATGTCTAAATCGGGAGTCCATCTAGTCTATTTATAGTCATTAACACCATTGGGTCCACTTGGCCTAATTAGGGCACATGTTTCAGTTACTAAATTGTGGGGAACACTAATTGAGGCTCATTGCCACTGATTGCACTTGATTGCATCAGTTTAGGAGCCTTCTAGACCAATCCCTACAATTTAGGAGCCACTAGGAGTGTTGAAACCAACCAAGGTCAGTTTAGTTTAGTTGATGACTAGTTAAGCTAAGTTAGGAGTCAGTTACATTCAATTCTAGTCCTCTACATTCAGTTAGCGCTAGGTTTACTTGACTAAACTTAGGAGGGGCGCATTTCTCACCTACCACAGTTAGCTAGCCTTAGTCAACACTGAATGTAACACTTGATTTGTGTTTTAGAACTCTGATGAACTCCAATTATGGTTTAGACAAGGTTAGTTAACTATTGAGTCCTCCGATAGTGATTTAGACAAGGTCTTAGGTACCTACAGTCAAGTAGAGTCTAATCAATTCAAATTTCCTCATGTGTATTCGAATTGCTTGTGGCTATTAAAGCCATTGTACTTCATTGTAATTATCTATCTAATTACTCTTTGATTAATGAAAAGCATTCACAACTGCAAGCCATTTTGCACTGTTTCATTCTTCAATAATTGAGTAAATTGTTTGATCTATCCTATGAGTTGTGTGTTTGTCCATAGATCTATATGCTCAATTTAATATGGTATCAGAGCCTCGGTGGACAAGGCACTTCTCCTCCTTAGATCTCCTACTGGATCATTTTTTGAGCAAAATTTCTCCTTCCAGCACTGCACTAGAAGCGGAGAATTTACCACTTAATACCCCAAGCAAAGGAATTGTTGATCAAGATTTCTTGATTAACTAAGCTGGGTGTGCAAAAAATTCCAAAAGTGCAGGTTGTCCGACCTTACGGTGCCCTTTTTTTTGTTTTGCAGGTACAACTTCAAAATGAATTCATCAGTTCCTCTTCTCACCCGATCCTCGGACTATTATGAATGGAAGGTGAAGATGATTGTATTTATGAATAGACAAGATCTCTTTTGGGTGTCTGATGAATTCGGTAGAGAGTATTTTGAGAGTGAAAATGACTCGCTAAATGCAAAGGATGCAGGTTTTGAAATAATGAAACTGGCTCTTTCTCCTAGCTTGCGCTACCTCAGTAGATCTATTAAAGATCCACAGGAACTCTAGACAAGATTGGACAGAACCTTTGGAATGATTGATGAGGATCATAATAGCACTTTGGAGAGCACATCCAACACCATAATCATCCTTGATCCAAAAATCTCGGCCTCCACTCTCTCTGATGAAGTTGTTCAAGATGAAGAAGAAGCAAAAGCTTCTACACAGTCAATTCGAATTGAAGACAGTCTCCATGCAGTGACTCCTTCTCCTGATGCTCCGGAAGTTCATGAGATATCTGATATCTCATCTCCTCATATTGATGAAACAAAAGAAGACATTTGAATCTCTAATATTGAATAAAAATGCTGATGCACTTCCATGCAAACATTCACCGATGATTTTCCTTTGAATTCTATGCAAAATTTATCAGTAATTGCTTCTGAAAGTGAAGAGAAATTTGATTTTTCTCCTTCTAATGTTGCTGCTGGTGTGAAAATATGTGATACCTTGGATATTTTGGAATAAATATCATATTACCAGAGTGATCCATTCACTCCCCATGATCTATTTTTTCCAACAAATTCCTGCAGGATTGCATGCACCAAAATTCAGAATTTTGAAGAAGAAGAAAGTTGTGCATCCACCGTCTCGGTTAACCATTCATTTGAATCTGATATTAACCTTATTGGATATGATATGATCTTATTTAGATATTATCTAATATTTCTTGGTTTAATATATCAAATTCATAATCTTTCACTACTGCTTGTAGCTGTTCTCATCAACGGTGTGAAGAAACAAGTACCGCAAGTCTCCTACAAAACTGCTACTGGGGATTTGATTCCATTTCACAGTTTTTGATCTGTTTTGAACCTATTTTGATCTGATTTACTTTCTGATTTGATATTATTTGTTTGATATTTTAAAATAAAAGAGATTTCAATCATTCTTGTAACTACTCTCACCAATTCCGGTGTGAAAAATCAAGTACCGCACTTTCTCTTCATAACTGTTGATGGGGATTTGGTGTTAGTTTCCTCATATGAGGTTGCTGATATTTTATTATGTGATTCATTAGCTATTTCAGAAGCTATATAATACTATTTATCTCAATCATTCGCTCTCAATAGTCCCAGTGCTTCTCTACCATTGATCACATGCTCATCTCCTCACAGAACTAGTAAAGAGGAAGATTTTCTGCATCCGCCTGGACACTTGCTTCTAACACTTGGGGCTGTTCTTACCACTCACGGTTTTCTGTTCATGGCTGCAAAATATTATTTTCTTGATTGTTTCTCACATGTTTTGAATCCTCAAGAACCTTTTCTCACTTATCAATTGACTTCAATTGCTCTACATGGGTCTAGTCTTCATCCGGCAGCTGTCTATATTTATGATTTAGTTGAGCATATTATTCTTCTTCCAAAGAGGAAGATTCCTCCAGACATAATGATGGAGAGGTTCACATTCCAAGCCCCAGGCTACCTGTGCACAGAAGAACCAGATTGATCCTGATTCTACCTGCTTAATTACAGGGGGGGTGGTTCCCATGTGGTTTTTCCCCATCACCTTGTTTTTGAGAAATTACTTTACTTTACTTGATGTAATGGGTGACCTATGGTCTTAGTTACCAGGGCCCACAGATTTTCCAAGTTAGCATTTAGGGGGGGTGTTAGGATTATTAATCCTCCCTTGTCCAATTTGATCATATGTCTAAATCGGGAGTCTGTCTAGTCTATATATAATCATTAACACCATTGGGTCCATTTGGCCTAATTGGGGCTATTAAATTTTCATATTATTATCTAATACATCAGTATTTCATTTCATTTTCATAACAAAATCATATAAGAAGGATCACTGAAAGAAACAGTATCACAAGAACAACATATATTTATCCTGGGAAAACCCTAAAGGGAAAAACCTAGCAAAAGCTTCCTCAATATAGATGCCCCAAAAGATAAAAGACAAAAGATAAAACCAGCAAGGAGATCAAAGCCTGATCCTCCTCCTTCTCCAGCTACTCTTCTCTCCTCCACTAATGCGCTACACAAGTGAGAGTGTGTGCTCAAATGAGGAGAGCGACACCTCTATTTATATTCATCCGTTCACTTGAATTAACTCATCCGACATGTAGGCTCGAGTTAATCATGTAGGCTCGAGTTACACATGTAGGCTCAAGTAACCACACTGGGGTGCTAATGACCCACCTTTACAATTAGAGGGGACAACCTCATGACTCTTATTAGTTCTTCCGATTAGAATCATCGGGGTCCAAGATAATACAAGTGGTTCTCCCGGTAGGACCATCGGGGACCACAAAAGATACATATATAATATTCTTCGAAGTTACAATATTTCAACACTCCCCCTTAATGAGAAGGGTATTCTACAACAACATCAACAACAACAATAGTAGGAGAGAGATAGAGGACATCATCAACATCATCAGGGTAATACATCTATAAATAATTGGAAGGTTTTCAACATTATGTAGTCTTCATCTTCAATCTTCAGTCTTCATCATCATTAATACTTTGACTGCTTTAATCAACAACATCTTCAGCACTTTGACCTTTCGATCAGCAACATCATCTTCAGCACTTTGACCTTTCGATTAGCAACATCATCTTCAGCACTTTGACCTTTCGATCAGCAACATCATCTTCAGCACTTTGGCCTTTCGATCAGCAACAACATCATCATCATACTCTAATATTTTGATCAGAAACATCATCATGAAAATATCATCAACACCAAAACATCAACATCATCATCATCAAAACATCGACATGATCATCATCAAAACATCAACATGATCAAAACATCAACATCATCATCATCACAACATCAACATGATCCTTCCTTTCGGAATTACGAGATCAACATGTCTGTGGTACTCAGATGATCCTTCCTATCGAACTTACAGGATTTAGGTCTTTATGGAGTTACTAACGATCCTTCCTTTCAGAATTACGGGATCAACACATCTGTGGAGCTCAAGTCTTTACAGAGCTACCAACGATCCTTCCTTTCGGAATTATGGGATTTAGGTCTTTACAGAGTTACTAACGATCCTTCCTTTCGAAATTATGGGATCAACACATCTGTGGAACTCAAACAATCCTTCCTATTGGAATTACGGTATCAAGTTAATGATCCTTCCTTTCGGAATTATGGGATTTAGGTCTTTACGGAGTTACTAATGATCCTTCCTTTTAGAATTACGGGATCAACACATACGTGGAACTCGGACAATCCTTCCTGTTGGAATTACGGGAGCAAGTCTTTATGGAGCTACCAACAATTCTTCCTTTCAGAATTACGGGATTTAGGTCTTTACAGAGTTACTAACGATCCTTCCTTTCGGAATTACGGGATCAACACATCTGTGGAACTCAGACAATCCTTCCTATTGGAATTATGGGATCAAGTCAATGATCCTTCCTTTCGGAATTACAGGATTTAGGTCTTTACGGAGATTCTAATGATCCTTCCTTTCGAAATTACGGGATCAACACATATGTGGAACTTAGACAATCCTTCCTCTAGGAATTACGGGATCAACACACGTTCTCGAGTACCGAAGTCACCGGATCTGTTCTGAACCGAAGTTCAAGGATGATACAATCCTACCACATTCACGGGGACCAAGATCTATGGATACATTTTGAACCGAGGTTTAGGGATGATGCAATCCACCACTTTCACGGGGGCCGACACCTACGGATACATTTTGAACCAAAGTTTAGGGATGATGCAATCCTACCACTTTCACGGGGGCCGAGACCTCTGGATACATTTTGAACCAAGGTTCAGGGATGATGCAATCCACCACTTTCACAAGGGCTGAGACCTCTGGATACATTTTGAACCGAAGTTCAGGGATGATGCAATCCCACTACATTCTCGATGACCAAGGTCACCGGATCACTTCTGGACAAATGTCCCAGGATGATATAATCCCTCTTCATTCTCGATGACCGAGGTCACCGAATCACTTTAGGGCAAGAGCCCAGGGATGATACAATCCCACTGCAACATCACTACTCCCCCTTTCAAGGAAGGTCTTTCCGAACAACACCAAGCTTGTCTCGAAATTGTTCAAACTTTACTTGAGACAGAGGCTTCATCAGTACATCATCATCCAAACCATCATCATCTACATTTTCAGTATGTGAATACTGAACTATCACCATCTCTATCTCCAGTATGTGAATACTGAGAGAATCATCATCTATATCTTCAGTATAGAAATACGGAATCACTATCATCTACATCTATAGTATGTAAATAATAAAACATCATCTATATCTTCAGTATGGGAATACTGAAATCATCATCATCTGCATCTTATCTCGTATGTAGAAAGACCGGATTTCTATGTGCTTCGATCTATCGTGGAATATCGGGTTCTCTGTCATCTTTATACAACTTTGATTATCACACAGAATCACGGTAGTGTCCAACTCTAGGTTGAATAATCCTGACATCAGCTTTTGAAGCCATATGGCTTCACAAATAGCAAAGTAAGCTGCTATATATTCTGCTTCAGCTATGCTTAGAGCAACACTAGACTGCTTTTTTTCTAAACCATGAGATCATAGCAGATCCCAGACTATAACATCCACCTGAAGTACTTTTTCTATCTGAGATACTTCCAGCCCAATCTGCATATTTGTAGCCATACAATCTGTACTCATGGCTACCATCATAGTATGGACCAAAGTCTACAGTCCCTTTCAGATATCTCATCACATGTTTTGCAGCTACTAAGTGAACCCGTCTTGGTTGAACAAGAAATTGACTTAAGGTGTTCATAGAAAAACAAATGTCTGGTCTGGTATTTGTTAAATACATCAATGACCCAATGATCTATCTGTAGTGAGTCACATCCACTAATTCTGATGGGTCATCAGCTAACAACTTCAGTTTGGAGTCCATGTGTGTGGACATGGCTTTGCATTCCAACATATTGAATCTCTTCAATATCTCTACCGTATACTTTCCTTGGTTGAGAAAGATTCCTTCTAAACTTTTCCATACTTCCAGACCTAGGAAATAATGCATTAACCCAAGGTTTTTCATCTCAAATTCTCTTGCTAGTTTCTTCTTGCTTTCCATAATTAGTTTCTCATTCCCTGTCAAGAATAAGTCATCCACATATAACAGCAGGATGACCGGTTCATCTTTTACAACCTTAAGATAAAGGTTAGGATCAGCTTTACTCTTGGTGAATCCCATGCTTGACAAGAAATTGTCTATCCATTCATACCAAGCTCGAGGAGCTTGTTTCAGGCCATACAAGGCCTTCTTCAACTTGCATACGTGAGTATGTCTATCTTCAACTTCAATTCTTTGTGGTTGTTCTATGTATACTTCTTCTTCGATCACACCATTCAGAAAAGTTGTTTTCACATCCATCTGGTGTAAGTCCCACTTCATCATAGATGCAAGTGCCATGATAGCTCTAATCGAAGTATACCGTGCTACTAGGCAAATGTCTCTTCACAGTCAATTCCCTCTTTCTGAGAGAAACCTTTGGCAACAAATCTTGCTTTATACTTCTCAATACTTTCGTCAGCTGCATGCTTTATTTTGTATATCCATTTGGAGGATACTATACTCTTTCTAAACATCATTCTAGTATTCTTTCGTCATAACATCTTCCATGAGTTCGTCTTGTCGGGTCATCAACATATCCTAGTATTCTGCATTCAACCTTGAAGGTTGGAACCCACTTTACTCTTAGTAAAGTCTCTATCCAGCAGGAAGCTATCCATCATGTCGTACCATGTCGAACTCAGATATCTTCTATAGTCACTCCCCCTGAAGTGGAGTATCATCTTCCTTCTTCATTCTGTACAGGTGGTTCTATTCTTGATATATACTTCTAGTAGGTCTGGTCAATAGAGTATGTTATGTCATAGTCTATTCTTTCAGAGGAAAATCATGAACCTTGCTTTGTACACTTGTTCTTGTAGATCCATATATACTTCCATTTATGTCTCTAAATCATATCGTATACATCATTTCTCATGATCAACTGTTATTCTTTGATCATAGCTTCTTTCATAGCATTCTTTTCTTCATCTTGAGTTATCTTTCGTACCCGTGGTGGACTTCATCCTTCGAGTTGGATCTACTGCTCTCTGAAGCTCTTTCTTCCATCACGGTGTCTCTGACCCTGGGAGCTTCAGATTCATGTTTATTGGAGTGAATCTTGAATTGTCATCACTTGTTCTTCGGAACAATTCTCATCCTTCTTTTCTTGTAGGAGTTTGTACAGGACGTTTCCTACAATTCAAATGAACCAGTTGCATGGTTAGAACTAATTCATAAAACATATGCATAACGACAAATTCTTATGCATCATGCAACTGTTTAGCCAATACAACATTCATCCATATCTCACGGAAACTTTTCTAGATGCCTTCCATCTCTACCAGGACAACATTGAGATTGTGCACTAATCCAATATGCCAGCAAAGAGGTTTCATTCTAGATAAGTAGCAATGGAGAGTTGTATAGCACCATGAGCTACTTACCCATCACATGCATGTTAGTAGTATACAGTCATTAATGCAAACAATCTATCATGCACAACACATCAACTTAATATAATCAAATGCATAACAAAACAATATCATTAAATGACAATTGAATACTTATCTTTTGTTTGTTTCATGGGTAGACTCCTTCTTGATCCTTCTACTTCATCATCTTCTTCATTCATGACATCATCATTTCTTATCAAATGATAAGATGGATAAGAGGTTCTTCAAGAATTGAGTTCTTCATATTCCTCATTGCTTGAGGGATATTCTTTGAATGGTTAGAGATTGATCTTCAATTGCTCCCATCTTCTTCTTCTCTTCTTATGAGTCGAGCCTCTACTTCTTCTTCCCAAAGTTTATTGAAAGTAATCACTTCCTTCTGGCACACATTCCTTGAATGAATGAATTCTATGATCCTGGGAGACCATTAAAGGTGGCTATCACCACTTCTGCATTCTCTGCTTCTTCTTCTACCACTTCAAGATGTTCAGCATTCTGGATCTTCACATTCTTCAACTGTCTTCTCAAAGCCATCTTCTGATTTATGTTCTTATCCTCAAATAGCTTGATCAAGGAATCAAACATATGATGTGTCTTTAGGGAAGACACTTGTGGTACAATTTGATCCGTGATTGAATCAACAATGATCTTCTTGGCCTTGATCAAGTTATTCTTGTGTAAGGATTTGAGCCTCATCTTCATCTAGAACTGGAACCTCTCTACTCATGTAGGTGTCTAATTCATTTTCTTCAGAGAGATCAAATACGTCCATGCTTGGAATTTACCAATCTTATCATCAAGATGATGTGATAGATCACTTTGAAATGAGAACCTCAAATGCAAATAGCAAAAGATTAGATCTTACCGATTTGAGGTGTCCGTCCTGCTTCTGAAGCTGCTGATTTAGGGTTTGTCAAAGAAACCCTAATTTCAAAAACTTAGAATATTTAAGATCTGATTGGATAGAAATATATATCTCTTCAAATGGAGCTGTCTAATGTACTCCTTTTCTGAAAACAGTGGAGGGAAGCTCCCGGAACAGGAAGCCCTAGTTTTCCAATTTCTTCTGCATAAATGTTTGTCACTGTTTATGTGATATATCCGACATTACTGCTCCTATGTGTTTGAAATTTCTCACTGAGGTAACCTCACATGTCCCTGATCCAACACCATAGGTTCATCATAATTTGTTTCACCAATTGGGATTTATTATCCTTTTTCCAAGGTGACATGTTAAAGGACTGTTCAGAATAGAGAAGTTGTATGGCCTGCCACGTGTCACTGTTTCATCATCCTATCGATCTAAAATTTGTACCACAAAAAATAAAGTCCGTTACCTTTCTGGAACATCTTCAATAATTCAATTTGGACCTCTGTATCCCAAGATATTGCAATTGTCCCCAGGTGTCCTGTTTAGGGATGAATTCTGGAAGAGGCTGGAACCCTAACACAGATTTATCCTAGGAAAAACCCAGCAAAATATTCCTCAATATAGATGCCCCAAAAGATAAAAGACAAAAGATAAAACCAGCAAGGAGATCAAAGCTTGATCCTCCTCCTTCTCTAGCTACTCTTCTCTCCTCCACTAATGCGCTACACAAGTGAGAGTGTGTGCTCAAATGAGGAGAGCTACACCTCTATTTATATTCATCCATTCACTTCAATTAACTCATCCGACATGTAGGCTCGAGTTAATCATGTAGGCTCGATTTACACATGTAGGCTCAAGTAACCACAATGGGGTGCTAATGACCCACCTTTACAATTAAAGGGGACAACCTCATGACTCTTATTAGTTCTTCTGATTAGAAGCATCGGGGTCCAAGATAGTACAAGTGGTTCTCCCGGTAGGACCATCGGGGACCACAAAATATACATATAGAATATTCTTCGAAGTTACAATATTTCAACAGGGGCACATGTTTCAGTTACTAAAGTTTGGGGAACACTAATTGAGGCTCACTACCACTAATTGCACTTGATTGCATCAGTTTAGGAGCCTTCTAGACCAATCCCTACAATTTAGGAGCCACTGGGAGTGCCGAAACCAACCAAGGTTAGTTTAGTTCAGTTGATGACTGGTTAAGCTAAGTTAGGAGTTAGTTACATTCAGTTCTAGTCCTCTACATTCATTTAGTACTAGGTTTACTTGACTGAACTCAGGAGGGGCGCATTTCTCACTTACCACATTCAGTTAGCCTTAGTCAACACTGAATGTAACACTTGAGTTGTGTTTTAGAACTCCGATGAACTCCGGTTATGTTTTAGACAAGGTCAGTTAACTATTGAGTCCTCCGATAGTGATTTAGACAAGGTCTTAGTTACCTACAGTCAAGTAGAGTCTAATCAATTCAAATTTCCTCATGTGGATTCGAATTGCTTGTGGCTATTAAAGCCATTGTACTTCATTGTAATTATCTATCTAATTACTCTTTAATTAATGAAAAGAATTCACAACTGCAAGGCATTTTGCACTATTTCATTCTTCAATAACTGAGTAAATTGTGTGATCTATCCTGTGAGTTGTTTGTTTATCCACAAATCTATGTGCTCAATTTAATAAGACTAGACAACTGAGATAGAATTTTTTTATGCTCACGGAGAAAAACTCAAGAATATTACAACATTAATTACAACAACAAGAAATTTGTACCAATTCCTAGAAAATCGTTCCTAATTGTTGTGCGACCTATATGGCCTCCCACATCAATTTAAATTCCTCCAAAAATGTGCCCAATAAGCACCAAACAACATACAAACTGTACAGTCCAACAACATGAGTAAATGTTGCTCTATGGCCCAACAATAACCTCACACATGTGATTTTATAGACGTTGTTGTACACTCCTATATGGACAACAAGCTCCTCCTTCTTAGTTTTTGTGCCCATGTTTCCTTCTCTATTTCTATGCCCACAATGTCTTGGGAGATGCACCATCTTCCCTCTTACTGCAAATATTTCTCTCTATTCTTCTCTTTTATATCTCCAAAACTTCTCTTCACTAAATGTGTGTCTCCAATTTCCTTAGGTCTCTTTTATAGTTCCATTAATGACTCTTCACCTTATTCTAGATCTCAACAATCAAGATTTGATCTGAGCCTCACTAGATATATGGTTTTCACTTAATATCTCATTAAGATGACTTAAATGACTTAAGTGACTCAAACTATATAAAATTCACTTTATAAAGTGCTCACCTAGAGAGTCACTTTTTAGATCACTTCTACGTGCTAGACATATAACCTATGTAGAAGTACATGTCCGAGCTACAAAAACTAACAATAATGATAGTCAGAAAAATAGTATGATGGCTTCATTTTTTGGTCATATGACAAGTTGTGACAAGGTGGTTGCTTCCTTGGGTGCATAGATCTTGACATAATCGATGACTACAACAAGTGGACTCAATCCCATAAGCATATTCTCATATTTCTTATTCTCCAAATCAACTTGTAATGCAAGAGAGAATATACTTCACATAACTGTCCTTTTTGATACCATATGAAGAGAACTGAAAACCTTAGAAGGGTTAAATAATATAACACAAGATAGATAAACACAATAACACAATATGCTATTATGAGTAATTGGTGGATGTATTACAATGGAATTCATCTCCTTATATACTAGTATTGACTAAGTAAATTATTTCCAATTATGAACATGGGATAAATTGCTTTACACACAGCATGAATATTAGTCCAAAACCTAAATTCAAAGTTATTTTATTACATAATAAACCTTATATTATAACATTTTCATCCCTCAAATATCCATCAACAAAAAGTAAGAGAGCATCCACAAAAAATTAGTGTGTTAAATATGTTAGGTTCCCTAGCTTGATACCATTCAATTTACCATTACCTCTTTCATAAAGAATGCATTACTTAAATTTTCTGCTATAGAAAAGAAAAAGTGTACGTGAGAGTGTGAAGCCCTCCCTCAGACCTATAGAGGGATGAAAGAAGATAAATCAAAACCATTAATCCACAAGGAGAAATAAACAAACAAATAGAAGCCTTCCACCCAGTGAATAAATTTACATAAGAAGACAATATGTAACTTCATCAATCTAAAGTACGATGAACTAACCCTATCATAAGCCTTGGATAAATCAATTTTACGATAAGGACCTCTTATTTATCTTATTAATATGTAAACCTTCTTTAGCAATCCCCACAGTCTCATGCATTTGCTTACCATCTAGGAATACAAATTTCTCACCTACGGTAGTAGGAGACACTCCAATCTTGAGTCTTCTTGCAATGATCTTAGACATTAATTTGTGTCTAAAATATTCACAAGACTAAGGGGCATCTTTCTTTGGTATCAAAGCTAAAATGTAGAATTAATTGCCCCCAAAACCTTAACAAATATTTTGGTTTCCTCTACAACCAACAATAAATCCTTACCCACCAATTGCATACTCTATAGAATTTAGGATTTCAATCGTTGCACAAAGGGGTGGGGGTGGGGGTGGGGGGTGGGGGTAGGGGATTGTCCCCCAAAAAATGGGTCTCATAAACCAAATTCATTTTTGGTTAGGATATGACCTTAAAAATGGATCATTATTATTATTTATAAACATTTCAAAGAATTATCTTAACCAACCATCCAAGCTCTGACTTGTATTTCTTTAAGGATTTAATAATCTCTTGTAATTCATTCATTGTGACCTCCTTCATAAGAGATCTGCTATGGTCTTGGACCACGGAATCAAGAAAACATTTCCATGTAAACTATATTTGCTATACAAGTTCAAGGGGGTTCCTTGAAAATATTTGTGAAATGGTTGACTACAATCTCTTCCATATCCTTGAAATTGTAGACTTTATCCCCTCTCCTTTATATTCCATATAGTGTTTATATTTTTAATCAAATTTAAACATAATTATGAAAAATATGAGTCTTTTCACCACCTTGTTCTATACATGTCACTCTCCTCTTTTCTCTCCATTTTTCTTCTTCCCAATCTAAGAGCTCTATTTTAGTAGCTTCATTTTACTTAAAATTTCTCAACTCTTCTTCACCAAAATACCATTATTTTTTATTTGAAGATATTTTTTATATCATCTTCCAAATCTATATGTTCTTGAAGTGCCTTAATTTTTGTCTTTTCCCTTTCAATGGTTTTCTTCTTAATATTCTTCATATTATCACTAAATTAAATTTTGCAGTACTCCCACTAACCATCATTTTAAACTAAATCCTTAAACTCAAATATTTCAACCAATGAGTATTGAATTTTAAAGGCCCAAGGGGTTTGCACAATCTCCCCCACTTGAAAAAATATAGGTACATGATCAAATGCCCCTCTATCACCTATCCAAGATATTATGCTTCAAACACTATCAATAGTTTGTTTTACAACTACAACCTATCGTCTCTTGGAGATGGATCCATCCCCTACCATATTCTTCACCATTGGACAAGGTTCAATTCCTGTGAGGACTTATCTTGAAGCCATGATGTCACCTTGAAGTAATGGTTAAACATGCGATTGCACCCAAATATATTGTATTTATTGATATCTTGACCTGTGCATACATAAGTGGAACAAATCCCATCCCTATCATTAGAGGAAATTTAAACTCAAAATGGGCCTCCTAAAATGAACTAATAAAATAATAGTTAAAATAATAAAATAATATTTATTAATTTTGGAGGAAGAAAAGAAAAAAACTACTTTTTTGTTTGTATTTTTGACATATATCCCTGTGTTTTTACTCAAATTTCGATCGGGAAAGCTCATTGGATGCGGAATTAAATTCCACATCCAACGAGTACCCACTCGGCATACTTTTGACAGACCCCGCTACCCCAAAAACAAGAAATACCTAAAAAAATGGAATGATGATGTCATCATTCCATTTTTTTCAAGTATTTCTTGTTTTTGGGGTAACGGGGTCCATTGAAAGTATGTCAAGTGGGTACTCGTTGGATGCGGAATTTAATTCCGCATCCAACGAGCTCTCCTAATCGAAATTTGAGTAAAAACACAGGGAGATATGTCAAAAATACAAACAAACAAAAAGTAGTTTTTTTTTATAATATCTATCCCCAAATTTATACTAAAAAAAAATTAAGACCTATACGGTATTCAAATTTAAAGCAGTTTCATTGGCTAAACATATGATGACATGGAATTTGAATAAAAGTTAAAAGGCCCATTTTGAGTTGAAATTTTCTCTAATGGTCCTTCAAAATTTTGATAAAATTTTGATGAGACTAGTGGATAGGGGCATGAGGGTTTGGATGAGTCTATAATCAAGTAGGTTTCTACAGGGCATAGATAGATGGTTCTTGGAGGGGAGTTGACACCCCTTCCATCCCCATCGGAGGTAGAGTCGGTTCACAAACTAGATACAAAGCAAGGTAAAAGGCATATGTCTGTATCACAGTCAAAATTTGTGAAGAAACTCGTTGTCATTCCAAAGGTCACCTTGCCACCTGTGGGAATATTTGGTGGCCAGTAATTAAAAGGGAAGTTGGAACCTTCTTTGGCGATAAGGGTTTCTTTGTATTTGAGTTTGAATCAAAAGAAGATCAGAATATGATTTTCAGAAATGGTCCCTACTTCATGGGGCCACAAGGCCTATATCTAAATAAATGGACCCTAGACTTTGACCCGACCCAAGATATACCCATAGCAGTCCCAGTCTAAGTTCAACTCCCACATCTTCTAATTCATTATTGGAACAATGAATCAATGCGGGCGGTTGGAAATTCCCTCGAAAAATAAATAGACAATACAGAATTGAAGGACCAATTTTCTTGTGCAAATATTTCTGTTTAAGTTGATATGGAGGTAGGACTCTTGGAGGTAATCAAGTGGATGACGGGATCCACATTCAACATTTGGACTATGAACAACTCTCATTCAAATGTAGGATATGTCATGAATATGTTCACTTTGCAAAGGACATAAGAAAAATTAGACAAGTTCCTCAAAGACCAACAAAATAATACAATGGATTAGTGTTAGCTATGAAAGGGGGTGGAGCTATGAAAGGGCAGTGGAAATCTCGAAACCTAGACGTGGGGAAATTTTTTTTGGAGATCCCATCAGGAAACCTTAGGAAGAAATTAGTTTCATATTCTAAAGATCCCTTGGAATAGATATAGAATGCTTACACAACCAAAAGAAGAGACCCAAAACATTGAGCAAGTTGCAGATCCCCACCCTATTTTAGAAGAGACTGTAAAAATAACAAAAGCAGGGTTAGGAATATGGAGCAATTGATCCTAGTCGAGGAGGAAGAGAATACTTATCCACAACTAAAGATCTATATCCTAGAGGAAGAAGAAGTTGACATGGAGACAAGCTCCAAAAAGGGACGAAAATATGACAGAGAAAGAAGGGAGTAAAAGGAAGAAGGAGAAAAGACATTAGGCGTGCAACCAATGCTAGAAAAAGTGTCAAGAAGACAACCCAAGGAACCCGGAATACAAGAAAGCGGAGACCTCTAGAACCTAAAGGAGTTCCCTCATCCGTCAAAGGTAAATGATGGAGATCATCAAATGGAATAATAGAAGAATGGGAACTAAGAGAAAAAAATAAGATTTATGAGATATAATAAGAAAGGAAAATACTGATATTCTACTGATCCAAGAGATAAAACAATAGTGAGAGTTCCTCAATATAGCAAGGAAAAAATGGAAGAATGGTAAAGGAGTAGCAGTCATCTTCAAGGGAGCCTCAATAGGTTTGGAAATTATATGGGATGATACCAAGTTCAAATTAACCCACTCTTGATCTACTCAACACTTGATCCTCAACTCTTTTCAACACATCCAATCTCTCAAATAGGTATCTATCTTTAACGTATATATCCTTGTTTTATATCTAGAAAATAAAGTGTTGAAACTCCCTATTATATGCGGGGGTAATGAAGAAAACCCAAACCTACTCATTAGAGGAAATTTGGGGTCTAAAATGGGCCTTATAAGAAAACGCACCAACAATAAATTATGTGAGTTGGAATTCAAGAATCAATAGAATTTCAATAAAATGAGTCAACCATAATGGTTGATTTGCCATATTTGTCATAAAAGAAAACTACTTTTTGTGTTCGTATTTTTGACATATCTCCCTGTGTTTTTACTCAAATTTCAAGTGGGAGAGCTCGTTGGATGAAGAATTTAATTTTTCATCCAACGAGTACCCATACTACATACTTTTTATAGACCTCGCTACCCCAAAAACAAGAAATACCTGAAAAATGTGATGATGATGTCATCATCACATTTTTTTCAGGTATTTCTTGTTTTTGGGGTAGCAAGGTCCATCAAAAGTATGCAGTGTCGGTACTCGTTGGATGCGGAATTTAATTTTGCATCCAACGAGCTCTCCCGCTCAGAAATTGAGTAAAAATACAGGAATATATGTCGAAAATACGAACAAAAAAAGTAGTTTTTTGCATTCTTCCTCCAAAATTAATAACTATTATTTTATTATTTTAACTATTATTTTATTATTTTCCTTAGGAGGCTCATTTTAGACCTCAAATTTCCTCTAATTTCTAGCAAAGGATCTCAATGTTACTTTGTCCAATGAGGAGAAAAAGTGGGAGTCGAGAGTTAGGGATCTCTTCAAGGAAATAGTGGAAGATCTAATTCAAAATTGGGATGTAGTCAATAAAACCAAATAACAAGATTTACACTTGGACAAATAGGATGTCTTGTCTCGTGCATGTGGTAGCAAGGTTGGATAGATTCATTATTCATAGATCCCTCTTTGAATCGAGCATTAGGAGATTTTTTGAAGTTAAAGATAGGCCTCAACATAAAAAAATGTACTATCAAATCAAATTACAAGAACCAATCAAATTCTAGATAATGACATCATCACTTATCGTTGAGGTGACATTGGTTATGTTAAAATTGCTTACATGTCAAATTTTAAATGGTAAATGAAAATCCATCGTTAACTGTACTCATAATAGAAATGTACTAAAACATTATGTTTAAATACAATAGTTGTGTAACTACTTTCAATTTTGAATATAAAATATAATAATAATACAAAATCAAACATAAATTCAAAAATAAAAATCTTCATTCAGTAATTTTAGATATAATGTAATAAATAAATTATATTAGTTATGTTATATTTTTTAAATTATTATAACATATATTAATAAAAGTTATTATATTATAATAAAGATTTAATAATATAAAGTATCAATATGTGATATAATATATTGATGGTGATGAGAAGCTTCCTAAGCTCAAAGAGTTTGGAGAGAAGCCTCCCAAGCTTATTATAATTTTGACAAGTTAAAAGGCTTTTAAAATAAATAATAATTAATGTGAATTATCATATTATAATATAGAATTTATTTAGATTTATAATTATTTTATTTTATTATTTTAAACTAGATTTAATTATATTTTTAATATTTAACATTACAAATAAAATAATATGATATTTTAATTATAATAAAAAATGAATTATATGATATATAATCTGTGAAAATATGTTGATTGAAACATTTTAAATGGAGCAGTATAAGCCTTAACCAAAACGCTACCAATTGGCCTGAATCAAGTAGAGCAATTCTTGGACTCTTTGGCCACCATCTCTTGGCCAATAGGGAGATCCCTTTGTATACCTGCCAGGCCATTTTTATTGGCAAAACAACTATAATATTTTTTGTGCAAATATATGCAATATAATTTTAATTAAATGCAGATTATAACATTATGTAAAGTGCTTTAATTCACAAGTACAAAATTTTTGTTTTCAAGCCATAATTATGCATAGGTTAAAAAAACTCTCACCCATCATCAATTCAGATTTAATATCATAGAGCCTATTCTATACCGTACAAATTAATCTCTTATTTTGGATTAGTAAAGACACCCCAACAAATTATTTTCCTGAGGAGGCTCATTTTAGACCTCAAATTTCCTCTAATGTCTAGCAGAGGATCTCAATGTTACTTTGTCCAATGAGGAGAAAAAGTGGGAGTCGAGAGTTAGGGATCTCTTCAAGGAAATAGTTGAAGATCTAATTCAAAATTGGGATGTAGTCAATAAAACCAAATAACAAGATTTACACTTGGACAAATAGGAGGTCTTGTCTCGTGCATGTGGTAGCAAAGTTGGATAGATTCATTATTCATAGATCCCTCTTTGAATCGGGCATTAGGAGATTTTTCGAAGTAAAAAATAGGCCTCAACATATAAAAAAAAATGTACTATCAAATCAAATGACAAGAACCAATCAAATTCTAGATAATGACATCATCATTTATCATTGAGGTGACATTGGTTATGTTAAAATTGCTTACATGTCAAATTTTAAATGGTAAATGAAAATCCATCGTTAACTGTACTCATAATAGAAATGTACTAAAACATTATGTTTAAATACAATAGTTGTGTAACTACTTTCAATTTTAATATAAAACATAATAATAATACAAAATCAAACATAAATTCAAAAATAAAAATCTTCATTAGTAATAAATAAATTATATTAGATATGTTATATTTTTTAAATTATTATAACATATATTAATAAAAGTTATTATATTATAATAAAGATTTTATAATATAAAGTATCAATATGTGATATAATATATTGATGATGAGAAGCTTCTCAGAAGCCTCCAAGCTCATTATAATTTTGACAAGTTAAAAGACTTTTCAAATAAATAATAATTAATGTGAATTATTATATTATAATATATAATTTATTTAGATTTATAATTATTTTATTTTATTAATTTAAACTAAATTTAATTATATTTTTAATATTTAACATTACAAATAAAATAATATGATATTTTAATTATATTAAAAATGAATTATATAGTATATAATCCGCTAAAACTGTGAAAATATGTTGATTAAAACATTTTAAATAGAGCAATACAAGCCTTAACCAAAATGCTACCAATTGGCCTGAATCAGGTAGAGCAATTCTTGGACTCTTTGGCCACCATCTCTAGGCCAACAGAGAGATCCTTTGTATACCTGCCAGGCCATTTTTATTGGAAAAACAACTATAATATTTTTGTGCAAATATATGCAATATAATTTTAATTAAATGCAAATTATAACATAATGTAAAGTGCTTTAATTCACGAGTACAAAATTTTTGTTTTCAAGCCATAATTATGCATAGGTTAAAAAAACTCTCACCCATCATCAATTCAGATTTAATATCTAGAGCCTGTTCTATACCATACAAATTAATCTCTTATTTTGGATTAGTAAAGACACCCCAACAAATTATATACCTTCCCAAGCGTACTATTTTATAGTACATAAAAGGTCATTTTATTTATGAAATTTATAAGAATATAATGTTGTCTTCACGGTTGAAAATAAAATATTTATAAAAACAAAAAAACAAAAATGATTTTAATAAGAAAATTTGAAAATCTATTATTATTTTGGTAAAATTTAGTTTTTTTATAATTTACTTACATAGAGTTTATAAATATTAATGATGATAATTTTATGTTAAACTTAAAATATTATATATACATTATAAAAAATATTAAAATAATATTTAGTTTGAAGATCAAAGAATGTTGATTTTATTGAAAACCCTTGAATAATATAAAGTTACCAGAAAATCTAGAATCTTAAAAAGTTCTACTTCAACTTATTATCTATTAGTAAAATAAAAAACTTCTAAGTTATTACTAAGTCACTAAAATGTCAATGACATGACATTGCAAACAATTCAAATAAATAGCATTGAGTTACTCAAAAACTTAAAATTATTATTCTAAATGCATATTCACTATTTAAAAAAACAAAAAACATCCTCAGATATGGATGAAACTCTGCCGAATATTAAGCAGTGTTATAACAAGGTGCTCTGTTCAAGGTAGGAGAACAAGGTACTAAGTAGTCTAAATAAGTAAAATAACTAAGAGGAATAGTTCTAAAAAGTGTAAATAAGGGTGCTCAAAGTAGGAGGAGGTCTAAGTAGGGGTAGGTTCTAAAGTTTTTTCTATGTTGGGACACATTGGGTATTGCTATAGTTTCTTTAGGGATACGCTGAGTGTATGACGTAGTATAAGATAGTTTTGAAGACCGTTGAGCTAGTTGTCTCTGCTAGCAGGTGTTGTGGTCCAACCAACAAACAGGGTGGATTCAATTCAAGTTGTTGTGCACTACTTAGGTAATGGGTAGGTGGATCACCTATCCATAAATTCTATCTGCACTGACAGGAGCATCATTCATGCACCAACTAGAGGATGAGTAGAGGTTCATTCATGCTAAGTTATAGGTGTGGTCTCTTACTTCATTATATATGAGATTATGCGGAGTGGGACATATTTACTCTGGCGTTGCTGGTTTATTGACCGGATCAACTTATGAATCAACAGCTTAATCTATCGCTACATCTCCTGGGTCAAAAACTTAAAATTATTATTCTAAATGCATATTCACTATTTAAAAAACAAGAGCGAGGAGGTGACAATAAAACTCACTAAAATGTCAATGACATGACATTGCAAACAATTCCTATAAATAGCTTTGAGTTACTCAAAAACTTAAAATTATTATTCTAAATGCATATTCACTCTTTAAAAAACAAGAGCGAGGAGGTGACAATATCCCTGATGGTGGGATTAGCTAAAGCTTTTAGAAAAATGGATATTATGAACAACTTTTAAGGAGACATCTTTTTGAAATATTTGTGTGGGGGAATGTTTGATATGTGTGGTAGTAGTGAAAATACAATTTCACAAGCAAATACAAGCAAATACAATTAGGTAAATGGGAATTACAACAATGTTGTTATTTGTTTTTTTTGTTTTTTTTTAAATGGAAAATTTAAATGATTAGTATAGTTAAGCCTAAACTAAACTCAAATTAAATGAAGAGAATATAATTACTTTAATCATTTTAGCAAAATTCAATCAAGACAAGATAATGATATAATTATAGCAAAAAAATATATAATTAGTCCTGTGTTTACATGCTACTCAACAAATTTTAAGTAACTAATTTAAATAAATTTGTTTAAAATTTTAAGTAACTAATTTAAATAAATTTTAAAACTCTACTCACACAAATTAAATTTTAAATTTATATTAATAAGCTGTAACTAATATAACAAAATCTATATTGAATTATAACTATATGTTAATCATATATTCTAGTTAGTCTAGTTTCTTGACTAAGTTTAATTCATTTGTAACGAGCCAATTTTAGAGTAAAAATTAGAAAAAGGTTATGGGTTCAAGATTAGTAGAAGTACTTGAGGTTTTCATCGTTTTAATTACAACAGAATTATATGTTGATAAACCCAAAAAAATCTTAATTATATACACATAAATTTAAATAACTCGTAAACCAAAATAAACAAGGTATACCTAGACCTTAAAAAAAATGTGTTCATAAAATCAACTATTAATGACATAGGCATGCCTTGTTTATATCAATTATATGTTTTTTTTAATAGAGATAAGTAGTTTTATATTGATACATAAAAGGTTGCAATTGAATTAGTTAATACTTACAAAATACTATTAAAGTTCAAAGCTAAAATATAAATAACTAATTTTGAGAAAACATGTATTCCAAAATAAATTTCATAGTTTTGTTCATCACATTGTTCAAATTGTTTTGAGAGTTATAAATCTGTATAAACTAGCCACATAAAAACAAAACCATATAAAACATCAATACATTTGTAAATTAGATTTGTCCATGCTTATTGTGAGCATTTGTCATTTTTCAATTCTTAGTGTCTTGTGTGCATGCTTCCTACGTTTGTGTAGTTACATTAATGTCACTAAGAGATTTGAGAAAAAACAATTCGATGTAATGTTACATTGCATGTCTAAATCTGTAGCCAACTTCTCCAGCATTTCACTATGCGATGGCATTCTTCTTTTCAAATGCATGTTCTATTGAGCATCATAATTACTACCTATACTATGTTTAACATGAAATATTTTTCTTCGTTTTTTTTAACACTATCAAGAAGACAATAAACAGAAAACAAGTGTCTAAATTTTGTACACATGCCTAAGCAATCAGTTGAAGATATATTTGAAAACATCGATGAGAAATATTTTTTCAATGAGAAAAAGATTAAGGAATTAATTGCAACAAAAGGAATCCACTAAGAATCATTATTGCAGAAAATTTTGTTCAACAAGGTAGCAAAAAAATACAGGTTGCAAGCATATGCATCTTTTCTATTTTGGAAAAAGAAACGATGTATAGTGTGATGAGCAAATGCATATGTTTGATGCCAAAAAACACAAGAAACATTTGCATCTAAGCTATATAATGAAAGGAAAAGAAACCATCCATGGAACATAAAGATAGACAAAAAAAACGAATTCATATAGCATACTTGATAGTATCTATTATAGACAAAATAACACTGGCATTGTTTTAGCTCCTAGTAAATGTAGAGTTGAATTGATTATTTCAAAACACAATTATTGTTTCAAAATTGGACTGTTATCAATTTAATACTTGAAATCGAGTTGTCAATGGACGGTGCACACTGTCTACTTTGCAAAACGAAGTAGCAAAATATCAATGATCAATGGAAGCTCTTTTTTGTGTGTGTTTGTAAAGCAAAACTTCCACAGATTGTGGGCAATGAGAAAACTTCCATATCTGAAACAAGAAAGCAAAGACACGTGCATTAGTCTCTATGTTGTTTTTCTTCTTTTAAGGGAGTTTTTTTCTTTTTTTTTGTTGGCTTTCTTCCTTGCATAACTACTTTTTTTTGAGTTGATGTATTTTCCCCTACACATTTTGCATAGCCAAGAATCAGAGCATCGAACAAATGTAAAATCATTCGTGGGTGTAAGTACAATCAATGCATAGCATTAAGCGTTGGTGTAGTAACAAAATTGTTAATTGTTAATGTAGTGTCTATCAAACCAGCATAGATCCATCTAAAAGGGGATTTACCAAGCACCGAGAGGGATCAAATATCTCAAGGTGCAAACCCTTTTTTAGAGTGTTAATGTGTAATCTAATTTTTATGGTTTTAGTTTATCTAATTTATGTTGTTTTATATATATGCAATTCTAAATATAATTTAAATTTAATTTAAGCCGACAAGTTATTTTTAATAATATTTTATTGTTTTTTATAAAAGACACATGACAACTCTAGGATGAGCATGGAAGGAGTTATACATCTCTCCCCTACTAGGCTATAGAATGCACCTCTTTGATGCAATAACAAAATACTACTCGAGTTTTAGTTTGGGAGCACTAATTTTAGACAAGAAATTATGTGTAGGAGTATATCTTAATCAATGTTGATTTTCTAGTATGCGTTTTTTTCTCAAGAATTAAGGATCTATTAGTGATTTAAAAAGGAAATTCCCATTTAAGCGAGGAATCTCAGTGTAAGTGGCAGTATATGATCATATGTGGTGATTTGTCAAAAAGAATGTCATATATATTGACAATTTATGTTGTGAACGAAACGAGAATTTTGTTTACAACAAAGTTGTATGCGATGATAAATCCATTGCAGCAATAGATCTTTTATTCTTAGTCACAAAAGTACTACAAGCCATAAAGCAGAGCAGGGAAAAGATGCTACTTGCAATAATCTGATTTGTAAAGAGAAAACCAATGCAAGCCAACACAAAAAAAATGATCTAGTGCAAAAGGATTGATGTTCACAACAGGAGAAAATTGTATTGACACAGGGAGCTTATTCATAGGAGAGAAGATGTCTATAATAGATATCCATAATGTTCTGGCAAGTTGTTTTTTGTTGTTGTTGTTGGAATATGTTTTGAGCATTTACAATGCATTGTAGTAATGTGGAATAAATAAGAATGCAACTATTTTGCAGCTAGATTTTCTTTTATTGGGAAAAAAGAAAGCTTAAAAGAGAAGAACTTATTAGGACTCTTAAAATTTTCTATAGAATAAAAATTATTACATGGTTTACTTTTGTGAAGTGTAATTTGTTTTATTTTGTTGCAAGAAAGAAGAAATATGCTAACCAAGATATAGAGGAAGAAACATCCTAGCATGGCAGCTACTATGCATTTTTTTTTTTTGGTATGGTTGAAACAAATTGCAATTTGATGGAACATGTGTCAATATTGTTGACAGAGAGAGGTTGCAATGAATGAGTTCATTGGAATAGTCTCTAGGAAGGGATGGGAATCATGTATCGCATTATTTCCATGTTGAAGGGAAAAAATAGTAGCATGTATACATATTTTTTTTTGAGTTGAAAAAGAAAATCCAACATACCTTTGATTTGTTTTTTTTGTTTGTTAGTGTCTTCGCAAGTTCGTGATTTTGTTGTCCATTGCCAAGGTAACATAGAGTAAAAATTGTTGTTAAAACACTTTTATAGTAATCTTCATAACAAACAACTACAATTGCGGGCAAGTTTGTGTGAGAATTGCGCCTCACAAAGTGCATTACATTAATCCATAAGTTGTCTCCATATTACATTCCAGATTATGCTCATATCTAATTTCTATTTCGTGTTTACAATATGTACACAACAAGAAATTTTAAACCAATGGAAAATTTCAAGCGTTGCAAATAGATCAAAATGGAGGGGTGAAAGCACTTTTAACTTTTAGTATTCCTTGTATCTGTTACAAAAAAATGTGAACATAGCATATGAACATAGGAAGTGGACAATGTTGTTAGGCAAACCTGTGTATTTTATTCAACGACCTGGATCAATTGTTGGATTGCATATTCATCATGTAAGGGATCAATGAATGTGGATGTTGATCTTATTATCAAATGGGATCTTTTGATTCTGTTTCTTACTATGTTGTTGAACAAGTAAAATGGAGGATCATCAACTACAAGTTGTTCTTACACTTGGAGGGAAAGGTCTTTATATCCTTCACCTACTTGTAGCTGCAATTCCAATAGCAAAAAATTGTTACAAATACAAGAAAAATAATAAGAAGATGGTGTAATAACAAAGGATTATTTTGCTGATTGAATGATACTTAAAAAAAATGCAATATGTGTTGGTATTAAGTTATTATTGAGAGGAGGGGGGTGAATCAATAATTACACAGATATGTACAATTTTAAATTATGCAGACTTTCGCATATTTAAAACTTTCCAGCATTCACAATAATAATCAAAACAGCGCACAAATACTTGAGAACAAATGTATATTTATAATTACATCAGTGGGAGATTGCAACCTCCAAACATGAACACCCTCTCAGTTTAAGTGTTAACTTGATATCAAGTACAATCTGTAGGATACTGGCACTAACCCGTAGCAACTTCAATCTGTGTAAGCACCAACTCATAGTCACAATGGGAAAGGAGGTTGAACCCAAACAACGTTTAGAGAAATTTAAGTACCTGAACAAATTGGATGAATCCTTTGAATTCATGTGTATTCATATCTCTAGGGAGTTGTTGTTCCACCTTAATGGATTAAAACTCCAAGAGAAGTATGGAAGAAGATCAAATCATTGTTTGGAAAGCAAGATGAGCTAAGAGGCCAAAATTTGGAGAATGAATTGATTAATCTTCAACCCAACAATTTTGAAACCATCCAACATTTCTTCTCTAAATTCAAGTCATTGGTAATGCAGTGTAAGCAATGTGGAATAGACAAGAAGGATGAGAAATCAGTGCTCTCCATTATGAGCAAGATTGACCCTGAATTTTAAATATTTGTGTCCACCTTCCACTCCGGGAGACTAACAACCCCAAACTGACGAATTCCCTCACTGAATCCCGCATTCAAGAACAACACTAGTTAATTTATATGGGATCCCTCAAAGCCTCCAAGAAATAATCTCTTTTGGTTGGGAAGA
This sequence comes from Pseudotsuga menziesii, assembly GCA_001517045.1. NCBI lineage: Eukaryota > Viridiplantae > Streptophyta > Pinopsida > Pinales > Pinaceae > Pseudotsuga > Pseudotsuga menziesii. Next base: position 782,777 of record LPNX010097526.1, on the reverse strand, counting down.
CCAAGAATTCTCAAGCTAAAGGGAGACAAAAGGGGAAGGTCAAAAATAAAAATAAAACAAAACTAAAGGAGAATAAAAATCCTTTAGATGGAGCCTCTCGTTCTAAGAGGAATAAGCATAAAAGTTTTGAAAAGACCAAGTGTTCGTATTGCAAGAGAGGAAACCATCTAGAGAACCTACGCATGAATAAAACCATAGATCATATGTCAAATCTTATTGAACAACATAATATTTCCCTCCCTGAAGATGCAAGGAAGCAAGGATGAATAACATGAGAGATTCCATACACTAATGGTTGGATTCTCTCAATAACCAACTTTCCTCATTGATTCAAGAGCCTCCAACCACATGGTTTCCTCCGAAGAATCATTCTCGTCTCTAGATCTCTATGGTGGTCCTAGCATACACATGGGAGATTATTTTCAAATCCCAGTTGTTGGGAAGGGTTCAATTCAATTTGAGGATGGAGTGTTCAACAATGTCCTCTATGTGCCCTCCTTAGCAGCAAATATGTTTTCTGTATATCAGATGACCCATACAGGTTCACCATAGCAAGTCACATTTGAACCTAACTCAGTGGATCTCATGTATCTCTACTGGGAAGCTAATAGTGAAAGGAGTTGCTAACCATGCCTTTAAGACATATGAATTCTCACATTTTCTTCCTTTCTCATACTAAAGTTCCCTATTGACTCATGCTAATGAAACAAGTAGAATTTGACATGAGAGATTCGACCATCTGAATTTCAAATATCTCCAACAGCTAAAAAATGAAGAGATTGTTGAGAAATTGCATCTCATCAAGTCTTCTCAAGGTGTTCACAATGGCTGCTTGGTACGTAAGCACCCAGATTGAAGGTATGAAGTTGGGAAGGAAAAATATCTACCTCTTCACTTGATATGGTTCATAGTGACGTCTTCGTACCAATTCCTACAACATCTATGAATGGATCCAGATACTTTTTGACCTTCATTGATGACTACTCCAGGTATTGTTGGATCTACTTTCTTAACCATAATTCTTAGGTGTTTGAAACCTTCAAATTTTTCAAAGACTTAGTTGATAACACTCTTGGGAATAAGATCAAATCACTCATATTAGGCAATGGAGGTGAGTACATCAAAAGAGAGTTTCAACATTTGTGTGTTTCAGAAGGAATTCAAGTGCAACATTCAATGCCATACACACCACAACAATCATTGAGAGAGATGGCTACCTACCTTATTAAGCAAGAGTTCTTCCACCATATATGTGGGTTGAAGCAGCGAGTCGTGCTACATACATACAGAACAAAGTACCTCACAAGTCAGTGGTTAGGGTCACCCCATTCGAAGCACTGATGGGGAATGAGCCTAATGTCTCTCATTTGAGGGTTTTTTACTCTAAAGCATGGGACATAATTCCATCTGACAAGAAAAAATCCTTCAAACCTAAAAGTAGCGAATGCATTATACTGGGATATGTAGATGATGCAAAAGCTTACAATTTGATGGAGATTGCAACTAGAAGGTGCTTCATAGAGTGAAGTGTCCAATTCATTGAAGATCCATTGCATTATATACAACCAACTAAAGAGGAAGGTATAAATGCTCAATCTATTCCATTTTCATATGATGATGTTTCTACTGATGTTTCATATTGAGAGTCTGAAGATGACGACCAAGAGGGACTAGATATTTATTTTAAGAATGAATATCAAACATATCTAGATCCCTATCCAAATCCTGCTCCTACTCCCAATCCAAGGCCTAAATGGGATCAAAAACTCATTGAAGCTACTAGGAACAATGTTGGGAATCCATCTGATAGAAGAAGAACGGGATCTCAATTTCAGGATGAGAACCTTGCGCTCTGACATACAACTCCACTTCTCCCAGAGAGGTGCTACATGATGTTTGGGTATTATCCACACTCCTACAAAGAGGATTTCCATGATCCAAGGTGGAAGAAATCCATCGATGATGAATATGATTTGCTACAGAACAAAAAGACATGGGAGCTTTTCTCCTTACCTTTAGGGAGAAATCTTTTCTAGTGCAATTGGATCTACAAAACCAAACTAGTAGCAGATGGATATACTACCAAGTACAAGGCTTCGTTAGTTACAAAGGGGTATTCACAAGTTCATGGGTTAGACTACAATGAAACATTTGTTCATGTTGCAAGAATGGATTCCATAAGGCTAGATTTAGTCATTGCAGCTTCAAAGAAATGGGAGGTACATCACATTGATGTGAAGAGTGCCTTCCTCCATGGTGACTTGGAAGAAAAGATCTATATGAGACAACCAGAGGGTACACTAAATATTCCTCCTTGGTTTGAAAACTAAGGAAATATTTGTATGGGCACAACCGAGCCCCAAGGGCATCGTATGCCAAGATGAATGCCTTCTTACTATCACATAAGTTTAAAAGGTGCAATTCTAATTGCAATTTCTACATGCAACAGAAGGGATGTTTCTTACTATTGATTGCATTGTATGTGGATTACTTGCTCATTACCGGTGGTTCAGTTGCCGGACTAGGGGACATAAATACATTCTCCATGACAGATCTAGGGATTCTAAGGTAGTTTATTGGCCATGAAGTGAATAAAAAAGATTCGGGGATCATGATTACTTAGTCCAGATACATAGGTGATTTTCTTAAGAGGTTCCATGCGACTGATTATAAATCATCATCCTTCCCATTCCTATTTGGCATCAGATTGGAATAAGGTGGTTCTACGCCCATGGTTGATAGTACTCTCTACATACAGTTGATTGGTATCTTATTCTACCTTACTCATTCAAGACCAGACTTTTCATATGATGTGAGTGTTGTTGCCAGGTTCATGCAGGAGACACATGAGATGCATTGGAAGGAAGCAAAGTGCATCTTGCATTATGTGCATGGTACCAGAGAGTTTGGGATTCATTATTCTATTGGTGATCAACTAGATCTAGTTGGTTTTACTAATTCAGACTGGGCTGGAGACAATACTGACAAAAAATCTACTTCAGGATTTGTGTTCATGTTGGGATCACAGGGGCTTCACTCAATGAATCTCTAACATAGCACATTCATCCGTGACATATGAAACAATACCCCTAATTTCAGTAAATATTGGAAGATATCTCCCAAAATCATTTTTTAACCCCCTCCCAATATGCCTTCCCAATTTAAAAAATGCCTATTTTCACTATATATTGTATGTATCCTTTTTTTCATTTACATTTTTTATGCCCCTTTCTATTTATACCTAGTATATTGACATGATACCCCTCTTATGACCCCATATGCATTCTACAATACACCTTGCTTCTTTCGATGTCTATTGTGGATGCACATTACTTCACCCACAATGAAATTACTCAACCACATATCATTGTGATTTGCGGCATATAATGGTCTAATGAAGAGATGGGAGATCAGTTCTTGTATTTCACTAGAGCCAATGCACATAGTACAATATTTAGATTCAATATTGCAGGTCCCCAATTGCTGACTAAGCCTCTTGTGGGCTGTTTATACAAGCCCCTGGGTCCTGTAGCAAGCACTAGTCACACACTAGGAGGCTAAGTAAGCCTCCCAAGGCCTGTAATAGGAACTAGTGGTTGGTTATGTAAGCCCAAAAGGCCTAAGGAGGGCCTATAACAGGCCTTGGGAGGCTTATATCCTCCCAAGGAAACCATAAACATCATGGAATACTCGTTATTCATTATCAGACTGTTATAGCATGGAGAGTCCCACTCAAACCTGAAAATATCCAAGATGGCCTCATAGTTGTAATGTTACAAGAAAGTCTCCCACTTCCACGTCAAACGCCCTTGAACTTACTCACAAACGATATGGAAAATGTTGGAGCCCTTCTCCCTGAGAGAAGCATGCTTCTAAAGCACAGTTGGGGGGACCACCTGAACCCAACGTTTCATTCATGATTGTTAAGAATAGTGTGGACATGCCCTGGTTGATGAATATAGGTTCTGGATGGGGGAGGTCATTTTTACACCCATCAAGGATGAACCAAAATAAAGGAAGGGGGTTATTAGTGCTCACTACCCTTCCTCATCACCTCTCTTGAAATTGAATAAGATATTTCTCAACAATAATTTACAAATATTGACATTTTCTAACAAGGACTTTGAAAAATAAATACAAATTATATCTGCATATATAAGAAACATAAAATAGAAATTACCTTTGTACAGTTTAGACAGTATGTACATCACAACAACAACCTCTATGATGTTCCCCTTACTCTTCCCAAAATCATATTTCTCTTATTTTTCGTCTTTTACATTAATAAATGCATATGCTCCATACATTTTAGACGTGAGATAATTATAGCCATACGGCTCCATTTCAAAATTGGGACCATTCTTGATATAGTTTTGATAAAACTCCCTGTTTGGGAAAATACTTATTGATGGATGCATCTGATATTGTATATTTAGAATATGGACAGGGTGTCCAATTATCTCTAATCTTTCAAATAGGATTCTTCCATAGTTCACTTTCCATGCAAGTTGATGAACCAAATTTACATCAACTTAAAATTTTAGAAAACTATAGTAGAAAAGTTCAATAATAAAAAAGTCGTTCAGAAAAGCCACTGAAAACAAACCTTATTCATTACCGTTGCAAGTAACTGCTTTTGATCGCCCATAAAAAGCGCATGCATTACACTTGTAATTTGTACTGCAATTGTAGATTCAGCCTATTTGAGTTGGGCTTCCTCATCAATTATCAAACAGTCAAATGTTTCTACCAAGTTCATGCAGCTCTTCCTAGAAGATGATACAGTTGAATATACTACCTTAGCACGTGACAAACAAATTTCCAAAAGATCTTGGTATGGGGCTAATCTTTCACAACATAATTATTTTTTTAAGAAATACATACATTCACTTCTCATGGAGCAAAGGGATTATTTTAAGAGTTTCTTATTGTTAATCTCACTCTCTCTAAAATTATCCATGCACTTTGATCCTTCTTTAGATATTTATCCATGACCATAAAAACATTCTCTCAGAGTTTTGTCCTTAAATGCATTTGTTTTAATAAGATTTACAAAACTCTCAACAACTTCATTCAGACACCCCAAGTCTTGTTTCTCTGAGATTGATCCTAGATAATCATTCAATAAAATTCTTGCAGAACAAAAAAAATTGAACCTAATATTTCCAACTTCTATGACAAACTGTAGAAAATTAACTGAATCCCTTGGTTGTGTTGTTTCTTGAGAAGCTTAATATTGTGAAAGTGTTGATTCCTGGAAATCAAGAAGATCCATCACAGTCTTCCTCCATCCTGTCATTGGAAAACAACAATTTTTCAGATGATGCACTCAATAATCAAGGAAAATATCTCCCAGAGGACCTTCAACATCCAAGTGCTCCTCATCTCCAACTAGTACAAGGTCACTAGAGGTAAGAATATGATGCAGGAGCACCAAGTAAATTCAGCAATGTGATGTCTTGATCACATGTTGTGGTTAGGGAAATGATTCAAATGATCAGAGGAAACACTGATTGAAATGTTATTTAATTAAAATTCCAGGAAGTCAACCTTGCTATCAATTTTAGAGTTAAAATAGAAGTAGATGATTCTCAACAGCTCCCTGTGAGGAGACTGGGACATATGTTCTTTCTGTTAAATAAAAATAGGAGTTAGTTCATTCTAAAATTAGTAATTTCCTAAATCTAAGGAAGGATCTGTTAGTTGTTAGCATGCATTGGAAGATAGGAAGAAGTGGTTAGTCGAGACAAAAAGGAGGTAGTTGAGGCAGAGAGGAGTGAGTCGAGACAGAGAGAGCTTGGAAGAAGAAAGAAAAAAAATGTAGATTCTGGCAGAGATTATGGAAGCCTGGAAAACATTTTGAAACCTAGGATTCAAAAATTATTTACTCTGTGTCTGATCAAGTGAAAAAAAAATCGTGTTTAAACCGCCAGAAATTACACATTGGCCATATCTTGGAGTCAACGATATAGATATGTAAGTTCTTGCAGGATTATTGGTATTCACATTGAAATCGTGTTAAATTTATGAGTATGTCGCTACAGTTTTATTGAAATTCCTGTGTGCATTTAACGTAACCAGCAACCAAATTTATAAACGATTTCTGGTTGTTATCTATGACGAAAAACCCCAAAATGTTTAAAAGTTAATGAAATCTCCATTCCCCATAATCCTTGTCCACTCTAGTTGTGAATTGGATTGAAATTATATCTCTTGGATCGATTTTTTTTAAATTCATTACGGAAGATCCCACGGAAGATTTTGTGGAGAAAGAATTTTGGAACTATCAAGTTGGAGCTGCGATTTGAAGACCGGTTGGCTGAGTTTGTGGTGTCTTTTATTAGTTTAACGGTTTTTCCTTTTGATGGATATAGTTAAAAATAGTGATGGTTTTCAAAGATAACTCTGCATTAGCAGGTTTCACTCTTCACCCTTGCACCAAGTGGTATCAGAGCTGAAGGAACAAGGATTTTCTTTGCTTTGTAAAGAGGAATTATTTTAATATTTTTCTAGGTCAAAGAAAAAAGAGGAAGAAATCTGAACAGTAATAATTTGAGAGCAAAATTATTACCTCAGAAATGGATTTCAGAATAGGATATGGAAAAGGAGGTCGAGGAGGAAGACCTATAGCCAATATAGAAGTAATGGAGGAGTTAAGAGTTCTACGAGAAGAAATGACAGCCATGAGAGAAGCTGGAAGAAGAGATCCTGAAGCGGGTGACGTTAGTGAACCTGAACCAGAGAGTGAAACAGAAGCATAAGAAAGGACAAAAGAAGACATTGGAATGAAGATATTGAAGGAAGTCATTGGGGCTAGTTCAAAACCAAGAATAGAGATAGCTACATATGATGGGGGATTAAATCCTGAGGAATTAGTTGACTGGATAAATTCCATGGACAAGCATTTTGATTTTGCTGAAATACTTGAGGATAAGAAAGTGAAGTTTGCAGTGACTAGGCTCAAAGGACATGCTTTGCTTTGGTGGGATGGTGTACAAGTAGAGAGAAGAAGACTGCACAAGCAACCAATCAAGAATTGGAGAAGAATGATTGCTAAACTGAAGGAGAAATTTATCCCCAAAGACTATCAGTTAGCCTTGTATAGACAGATGCAGGACTTGAGACAAAGACTGCTTACTGTCAGGGAGTATACCAAAGAGTTCTACAAGATAAACATTAGAGCTGGATACACAGAAGGCACTTCTGAGAAGGTAGCCAGGTATGTGAATGGTCTTAAATTTGACATTCAAGATGAGATGATTTTATTTTCACCCAAGTCAGTTGAAAAAGCATACCAATGTGATTTAAAAGTGGAAGAGAAGCTAAATAGGAGAAATAACTTGGGAAGAGGAAGAGGTCAGACTTACAGAGGTAAGGGACCACAAACTGGAAGAGGAAAATCTTTAGTTCAGAAGGAAGAAGCTGTATCATCAAAATAGCCAGAGCAACCTCAGAGAGGAAGAAACTTCAGGGGAAGAAGGTCTCTTCAAAGAGGCCGAGGAAGAGGCAAGAATTATGAGGTTAGATGTTATACATGTGGAAAGACAAGACATATGTCTTGGGATTGTCCAGAAGGGGCTGCAAGACAGGGAAATATTCAAGTTGCACAAGCTGAAACTAAACAAAGAGTACCTAAGAATCATGTTGAGATTCCAGAAGCAGGAGAAGCCTTGTTGATGAGGAGGTCTTTGCTAAAGCCAAGCAAAGAGGTGCATGAACCTGAACAGAGAAAAAGCTTGTTCCAAACAATGTGAAAATCACAAGGTAAGTGCTGCAAATTAATCATTGATAATGGCAGTCTTGATAATTTAGTTTCTGTAGAGATGGTTGAAAAGTTAGGATTGCAGAGAGAAAAACATCCTACACCCTATAGAGTTTCTTGGTTGCAGAAGGGACACTAAGTATTGGTCAATGAGAAGTGCAAAGTTGATTTCTAGATTGGGAATTACAAGGATCAAGTCATATGTGATGTGATACCAATGGATGTGTGTCATGTACTGTTGGGTAGACCATGGCAGTATGATAGGAATGTGATGTATAATGGCAGAGAGAATACTTTTGTCCTGGAGAAAGAAGCTAAAATACATACTCTTGTTCCTCTAAAGGAAGAGAAGACAGAGGAACAAACCAGCCCAAAGGTATTGCTGGTCAAGGAGAAGGAATTTCTGGAACAGCTGCAAGAGGAAGAGGTAAGTTTTGCTATTGTTGGTAAACCTAGGACTGTAATAGCCAACACTATAATAGATGAATTACCTGCTGAAATTAAGAAATTATTAGAGGAGTATGTAGACATAGTTGTGGATGATTTGCCAAATGAATTACCACCTATAATAAGTATCAGTCATCACATAGTTTTGATTCCTGGAGCTAGCTTTCCAAACAAAGCAACTTACAGAATGACTCCAGGAGAGAATGTAGAGATCAGCAGACAAGTACAAGAACTATTGGATAAAGGATTGGTTAGAGAGAGTTTAACTCCTTGTGTTGTACCTACAGTATTGAGTCCAAAGAAAGGAGGAGAATGGAGGATGTGTACAGGTTCTAGAGCCATAAACAAGATCACCATTAGGTATAGATTTCCTTTACCTAGGATGGATGATTTAATGGATTGCTTGAGTGGTTCAAACTATTTCTCTAAATTAGATTTGAAAAGTGGATATCATCAAATAAGAATGAGAGAAGGTGATGAGTGGAAGGCAGCTTTCAAAACAAATACGGGGTTATATGAATGGTTAGTTATGCCTTTTGGTTTGACTAATGCACCTAGTACTTTTACGAGATTAACGAACGAAGTACTTAAAGAATTCATAGGAAAGTTTGTCATAGTATATTTGGATGATATTCTTGTTTTCAGCAAGACAAAAGAAGAGCATATTAGGCACTTGAATCTGGTTTTAAAGAAATTGCATGATGAAAAACTCCTAATCTGAAGAAGTGTTTCTTTATGAAGAAAGAACTGGTTTACTTAGGATTTGTAATTTCACAAGAAGGACTAAATATGGACCCCGAGAAAGTAAAAGCAATTGCATATTGACCATCTCTAAGGAATATATTTGAGGTAAGAAGATTTCATGGGTTGGAAATTTTTTACAGAAAGTTCATCAGGAATTTTAGTGGGATGTGTGCTCCAATCCTAGACACGGTGAAGAAAGAAAAACAGCCATTCAACTAGACTGTTGCAGAAGAGAAAGGTTTTAAATTATTGAAAGATAAGATGACTGAGAAGCTTGTTTTAGCTGTCCCATATTTCAGAAAAATATTCTCTGTTAGGTGTGATGCTAGTGGATATGCCATTGGAGGAGTGATGAGTCAAGATGACAAACCAGTTGCATATTTCAGTGAGAAATTGAATGAAGAAAAACAAAAATATTCCACCTATGATAAAGAATTCTATGCAGTAATCCAAGCTCTGAAAAAGTGGAGGAATTACCTTATGCCAAGGGAATTTATTCTATATTCTGACAATCATGCTTTGCAATTTCTAACTAAGCAAGAAAATTTAAACTAGAAACATGCTAAATGGGTTGAATTTATGCACAATTTTACTTTTGTTTTAAAGCATATAAGTGGAAGTTCTAATAAAGTTGCAGATGCCTTCAGCAGAAGATGTTTAGTTTTGCAGGAAGTCCAAGTGAATGTTCTTGGATTAGAACATTTGAAGGACATGTATGAAGAAGATGCTGATTTCAAAGAAGCATATGAAGATTGTCAGAACCAAGTATTCAGAGATAGAAGCCCATGGATAGACTTCATGACACAGGAAGGATTATTGTTTAAGGGAAACAAGTTGTGCATTCCTAAATGTTCAATGAGGGAGAATTTATTGAAGGAAAAGCATAGTGGAGGACTTGCTAGTCATTTTGGAAATGACAAAACCTATGCCCAATTAAGTAATTTTTACTATTGGCCAGGAATGAGAGAATATGTACAGAGGTTTGTTGGGAAATTTCAAATCTGTCAGCATGCAAAAGGGAGGCAACAGAATACTGGATTGTATCAGCCATTACCTATTCCAAAGAATCCTTAGGATGCTGTAAGTATGGATTTTGTTCTAGGATTGCCAAGAACACAGAGAGGTAATGACTCCATATTTGTTGTGGTTGATAGGTTTTCAAATATGGCACACTTTATTCCTTGCACAAAAACTAGTGATGCCACTCTCATTGCAAATCTGTTTTTCAAAGAGATAGTAAGACTTCATGGTCTTCCTATGAGTATAGTCTCTGATAGAGATACTAAATTTATTGAACATTTCTGGAGGAATTTATGGAATAAGTTGGCAACAGACCTTAATTTTAGCTGAGCTTACCACCCTCAAACAGATGGACAAACTGAAGTTACAAACAGAAGTTTGGGTAATATTTTGAGAAGTTTAGTTAGTGAACATCCTAATCAATGGGATCTAACTTTACCACAGGCTGAGTTTGCATAAATTGACTCACCTAATAGAAGTACAGGTATGAGTCCTTTTAATATTGTTTATGGGATAAATCCAAGAGGAGTATTCGAGCTCAGAGACTTGGGAATGATGGAGAAAAGGAGTGTAGATGCAGAGGATTTTGCTACAGACATGAAATTGTTGCATGAACAAGTTAAAGAACAATTGTAACAGAATAATCTAAAATATAAGCAGAGGTAAAACTTGAAGAGGAGAGAAGTAAATTTTGAAGAAGTCGACTTGGTATTGGAATACCTGAAGAAAGAACGGTTCCCTAGAGGCACCTATAATAAATTAAAGCTTAAGAAGATTGGACCTTGTCGAATCTTGAGGAAGTTTTCAACCAATGCTTATGAAATTGAACTTCAAAGTGATATGGGCCTATCATATATCTTCATTGTTGCAGATTTGTATCCTTATCAAGAGGCTAAAACTTCATCAACCAATGAATTGGATACAGGACAGAAAGTGGAATGGAAGAAACAGATCCCTGTTGTACCAAAGTTGGAAATGGAGAAGATCTTGGACACTAGAGTGCTAAAGAAAACCAGAGGACAGGAATATTATGAATACCTAATCAAGTGGAAGAATCAGCCACTTCAAGATGCTACCTGGGTGACTGTTGCACTCATACAGAAAAGTGGCAGAACTGTGGAAGAACTCATGAATAGGAGTTCATGAATTTTTTTTCTCACCTGAGGAGTCTAATGCAGGAGCACCAAGTAAAGTCAACAATGTGATGTCTTGATCACATGTTGTGACTAGGGAAATTATTCAAATGATCAAAGGAAACACTGATTGAAATGTTATTTAATTAAAATTCTAGGCAGTCAGCCTTGTTGTCAATTTTAGAGTTAAAATAGAAGTAGATGATTCTCAACAGCTCCCTGTGAGGAGACTGGGACATCTGTTCTTTCTGTTGAATAAAAATAGGAGTTAGTTCATTCTAAAATTAGTAATTTCCTAAATATAAGGAAGGATCTGTTAGTTGTTAGCATGCATTGGAAGATAGGAAGAAGTGGTTAGTCAAGATATAAAGGAGGTAGTTGAGGCAGAGAGGAGTGAGTCGAGACAGAGAGAGCTTGGCAAAAGAAAGAAAAAAAATGTAGATTCTGGCAGAGATTATGGAAGCCTGGAAAACATTTTGAAACCTAGGATTCAAAAATTATTTACTCTGTGTCTGATCAAGTGAAAAAAAAAATCGTGTTTAAACCGCCAGAAATTACACATTGGCCATATCTTGGAGTCAACGGTATAGATTTGTAAGTTCTTGTAGGATTATTGGTATTCACATTGAAATCGTGTTAAATTTATGAGTATGTCACTACAGTTTTATTGAAATTCCTATGTGCATTTAACGTAACCAGCAACCAAATTTATAAACGATTCCTGGTTGTTATCTATGACGGAAAACCCCAAAATGTTCAGAGGTTAATGAAATCTCCATTCCCCGTAATCGTTGTCCACTCTAGTTGAGAATTGGATTGAAATTATATCTCTTGGATTGATTTTTTTCAAATTCATTACGAAAGAGCCCATGAAAGATTTTGTGGATAAATAATTTTGGAACTCTCAAGTTGGAGCTGCGATTTGAAGACCGGTTGGCTGAGTTTGTGGCATCTTCTATTAGTTTAATGGTTCTTCCTTTTGATGGATATAGTTAAAAATAGTGACAGTTTTCAAATATAACTCTGCATTAACAGGTTTCACACTTCACCCTTGCACCAGAATACAAGGAAAGTCATCAATATTGGGGCACTGATCTGATGGACTTCTAATTAAGTTCAATAATCTCATTGCAATTTCTAATATTGCAGCATTTGTTGGTGCACACACAAGTACATTGTACCCCATATGTAGTAAAATATAAAGAAGTGAAACTAACATTGACGTCTTCTCTGTTCCAGGGGGACCTTGGATCATCTTTATATAGGGATGCTCTTTCTTTTTAACAACATTGATTGCAGTAACTGTAGCAGAAATATGAGAAACATTTAACTTGTAGGACTCGAAATGCTTGTTTCTGAATATTTCTATATCATCTTCATTTCCTTCGACAAAGGATTCATTGCAGTCCTGCAAAACCTACTTAGGTTAGACCTCGTTTCATGTCTTGTCCATTTAACAATTACGTTACAGCTCACTCAAAAACAATTTACTAAAAATAAGTCTTTAAAATCCAAAAAAGGCCTCAAATATTGGGAGTGCATATTTTTGTATTGTAGTATACTACCTTGGAAAGAACAACCAAATTTGTTGTTTCATCAGCTAAGTCAGTCTGTAAATCTTTCCATATTCGTAAATTCGTAGCTAGATTACCAAGATAAATACAAAACATCTATTTTGCATATGCAAAATAGATGCAAAAAGGATGCATATCTATTTTGTTTCTATTTTTGGAGCAAAAAAGATGCATATCTCGAACATATACTTTCACCTCCAACATACTTCCATTTTCATTTTCACCATCTGTATCTTTATATTGACACTATGTGATATTTACTAAAGGTATCATGTAGTTACAAAGGTCTTCTACATATTGAGGTACTCTTGATGAGAGTATAAGAATATCCTTTGGTTTGAGCATTAAATTTTTCTTTCATTTTTCCTCTCCCATATCATACTCTCTCTCAACAAGCATTTTGCATACCACCACTTCATCTTTCGATGGTTGTACTTTTTATTGAAAGACCACAGTTACATATGGAGCTTCAGAAATGGATTCAAGAGTATTCTGTATTTTTCCCCTCGTTTATTCAATGAGTGGTGAAATAAATGAGACAAGGTACTCTGCTACAGAATCAAACCTCTCTGGGATATGTTTAAACTGAAAGGACCATCAAAGAGCTTTGCATAAAAATTGTACCTTTGTATCATAAAATTTGCAAAACAGAAAGTACTTCAAGCACTAGGATTGACTATATGCAACAACTTTAGAAAGCTTCTATAATATAATGGAAAATATTATGTACAATTGAATTGGCTCAATCCCACTCTATTAAACAAAATTCATAAAGTTTGAGGAATATCATGGCCACTGTTCTACAAAATTAAATTATCCCAATATCCCAACAACAGCAAGAGGTGATCTAAGTCGTAAAGAAAAGCATCATCAAAAGACTCTGGATATGACCAAATGACATTCTTATACTCTACCTCTGAAGTTTCCTCTAGTTTGATAGTCCAAATGATGCTTTTGATACTGCTCCATGATGGTCATCGGGAATGACTACACATAGCTGCTTACATTGGATATCATTTGGATTGTATTCTTTATTTGTTTTGGCATCCCATTTTTCAGTTGATGGTTTTCTACTTGATGACTAATTTTGGTCATTTGTAGGCAATAATATAATTTATTTCTTTCAAACCCTTGTGGTAAAACAAAAATGCTTAAGTGAGCATTGTATGACAAGACTGCATGTTTCAGAGTAATTAACTATCAGAATGAACATAATACGATGTGCGATCTAAACACCAAAGAAAAATATGTGAATGTTATAGATTGTCACCAATACAAAGTATTGTATTACAAAAAATAAAACTAACGGTGTGATCACCTTGTTATATTGAATTTTGTTCATATCCAGTACTCTCCATGGAAGGCCAAGATACCTCTTATTTGTTGATGTATTTGTAACTTTAGAATGTATTCACTTGTATATTTCATATATTATATTTCATTAGTCCCCGATGTTCCTATCGAGAGATTCATTAATGTAATCAAGTCATGTAAAGTCATAGATATTAACCCTCCTTTGTAAGTCGGGGGTAAAGTCCCCACAGTTGTGGGGCACTAGGGTTATTATACTCTCCTAAAGAAGTCGGCCCTAGTAAGTTATTGTCAAGTCAGAAACTAGTATAAATAGAGAGTGAGCCTCTCTATTTGATACACACACTCACCCAGCTATAGCGCATAGGTGAGAGAGAAGAAGCTCGCTCAAGTGAGAGAGAGAACAAATGTTGGAGATAATCTTTTTGTCTTTGGGTTTTACTGCTGCCATTGGTGCTGATTCTATCTCTGAGGAAGTTGCAGTGTTTTATCCTTTCTGGTTTCCCTAAGGAAAATCTTTGTGTCTATTGTCTCTTATGATTGATTGATGTGCATGTTATTCTCTCAGATAAGATCCTAAGATCATATTGCTTAAATGATAAAAATCTAACATGGTATCAGAGATGACACGAGAAGAAGACACTGTGCAGCTGCAGAAGCTAGGGATTATTACTTTTTGGGTCTCTCTCCATAATCCATCAGAAAATGGAGGCTAGGCTAACTCTCCATTGAAGGGTGCATCTTTCTATTGAAGCAAAATTTGATTCTGGGCATTTTCAGTTTTTGCTGCGGGAAATTAGGGTTTTTTACAGAAGAGGAATTTTTGAGTGAGCCTAGCATAGGATTTCTCTCCTCATCAAACTCAAATTTTAGAGACCAAGTTCTAATTTTTTGGTTTAGTAAAACTCTGGGAAATTCAAACCCTAGTTTGACCCTAGGCCTGAAAAACCTTAAAATACTACAATAGGTAGTTTTGGTACATTCGCTATATCTTGGGATTGAAGAAGTATCAGGAGCCAAAATTTTCACAGGACAAATATAAAATCCTGATGTACCCTATGTAAACATTTCATACCCATATTCGCTATATTCTTGGAGATATGATTCATCCAAATCAAGGTTCCAGCCTCTTCCAGGATTCATCCCTAAACAGGACACCTAAGGATAATTTATATAGCTCACGCTATGAAGGTCCAAATGAAATTTCACAAGATGTTCTAGATAGGGCATGGAATTTAACTTATGTGGTAAACGTTTCACCCCTAGAAGATGAAACAATGACATGTGGAAGTCTGTACAAGTTCGCTATGCTGAATAGTCCTTAAAGACGTCACCTTGTGAAAACTCTCATAAGTCCCAATTGGTGAAACCAATTCTGCTCAAACATGCTGTGTTGGAAATAGGACGGAGTAGGATACCTCAGTATGAAATTTAATACATAGAGGAGTAGTACTTTTGGAGATACCGCAGAAACAATATCAAGAATTTATGTAGAAGAAATTGGAAAACTAGGGCTTCCTGTTCTGGTAGCTTCCCTCAATTGCTTTCAGAAAAGGAGTACATTGGACAACTCACCTTGAAGAGGCCCATATTTCTATCCAATCAGATCTGAAAGATTCCAAGTTTTTAAAATTAGGGTTTCTTTGACAAACCCTAGATTAGCCAGCTCCGAAACCAGGACGGACACCTCAAATCATTAAGATCTAATCTTTTTCTATTCACAGTTGAGGTTCTCATTTCAAAATGACTAATCACACCATCTTGATAAAGCTGACAAATTCCAAGCATGGAAGTATAGGATCTCACTGGTTCTTGAAGAAAAGGAATTGGAAACCTACATAAGTGGAGAGGTTCTAGTTCCAGAGGGAGATGAGGCTAAATCCTTACACAATAAGAACTTGGCAAAGGCCAAGAGGATCACAAGTGTCTTCCCTAAAGACACATAAAGAGATGTTTGAAGGGAAGAATATAAATCGGAAGAAGTATAAGAACTCTTTGATCCTTGAAGAAATTGACTTGGATCAATATTTCAGTAAGAAATGTCTAGGAGACAGAGGGATATGAGGCTAAGGCTAGAGCCAAGAGAATCATTGTAGATTCTATTAAATATCATCTCATCCCTCATGTGTCATCCCTAAAGAAACCAAAAGGAAGTGTTCGATGCTATGAAAAAGTAGTCGAAGAATAATAAGATACTATTATAACCACCTTGAATGGCCTCCCAGGATCATGGGACTCATTCATCCAAGGAATGTGTGCTATAAGGAAGTGATTACCTTCAGCAGACTCTGGAAAGACTACACACAAGAAGAAGCTTGAATCATAATAAGAGAAGAGAAAATTGGAGCAATTGAAGATCAAGCTCTCACAATTAAAAGAAGATCCCTCAAGCAATGAGGAATATGAAGGACTCAATTCCTGAAGAACCTTTTATCCATCTTAGCATTTGGATAAGAAATGATGATTTCATGAACGAAGAAGATGATGAAGTAGAAGGATCAAGAAGGAGTCTACCCATGAAACAAATAAAGATAAGTATTCAATTGTCATTTCATGATATTATTTTGTTATGAATTTGTTTATATCCAGTTGATGTGTTATGCATGATAGAATGTTTGCATTAATGACTGTATACTACTAATATGCATGTGATGGGTAAGTATCTCATGGTGCTATACAAATCTCCATTGCTACTTATCTAGAATGAAACCTCTTTACTAACATATTGGATTAGTGCACAATCTCAATGATGTCTTGGTGTAGATGGAAGGCATCTAGAAAGTTTCCATGAGATATGGATGAATGTTGTATTGGGTAAAATAGTTGCATGATTATATATTTATGCATAAGAATTTTCCATTATGAATATGCCTTATGAAATTTTTCTCACCATACAATTGATGCATTTGACTTGTAGGAAACACCACATGCAATTGCCTACAAGAAAAAAAGGATGAGACTTGTTTCGAAGAACAAGTGATGACAATTCAAGAAATTATCCAAAATGAAGAATAGTATGACGAGACTTCAAGAGGCCTCAGAGACACAGTGCAGTTATGTGACACTGTTGAGAGACATCATTGATGCAGAACCTTCCAACTATGAAGAAGTAGCCAAGAAGAAAGGGAAAGAGAGTACCAGTTCATGAAGAATGATGTCTAGGATGCAGTATCAAGACCTTAACGGAATTTCATAGATCCATCTTGTAGTAGATGACAACATCGTGGGATACAAGGAAATATTCGTAGCACAAGGATTCTCATAGAAAGAAGGAATAGACTACGAAGAGACATTTGCTGCTACTGGGAGTTGAGACACATGACAAGAAGACTTGTGTGTGCAAATTAAAGAAGGCCTTGTACAAGCTTAGAAGACACCCATGGGATAACACATACATGAGGAGCTTGAAGATCACCTAGAGTGATGAAGATCTTAACCTTTTCTACAAGGTTGATGATGAAATCCTATAGAGGATGACAAGCTCACAGATGGGTGCGAGAAGAACTTTTGAAAAGTTTCAAGATAGAGGATCTTGGTATCCAGTGACCCTAGATGGATACATAGAATATTAGTAGCAGAGGAAGCTACTTGTCACTCTAGTATAGAATGTTTCAATACATAGAGTAAAAAAGGTAGAGGGAGAATGATGCTCCACTTCAGAGGGAGTGACAGCAGAAGATCCTGAGGTTTGACATGGTACGACAAGATTGACAACTTACTAATGACTCTAGTCTTTATTGAGAGTAAATCAGATTCCAATATTTACTTCAAGGTTGAAGGCGAAAGACCAGTGATGCTCATGTTATATGTCGATGACTTGTTCCTAACAGAAAAGAGGAACTCATTAAAGTTTCAAGAAGGAGACTTGATGCCGAGTTCAAGATCAAGAACTTGGATATGATGTACTACTTTCTAGGCATGGAGGTGTGGCAGAGTGTAGATGGAATCTCCCTAGGACAAGGGAAGTATGCAGTAGAGATCCTGAAGAGGTTCGAGATGATGGAGTGCAAGGCCATGACAACAACTATGGAATCAAACCTAAATCTATTGAGTGATGCTTCATCAGAGATGGTTGATGCCATGATGTATCGTCAAATGATTTGTTCCTTGATGTACCTGACAAATACGAGACCAGATATTTTCTTTGTTGTGAACACATTGAGACATATTCACCTGATTACTGCAAAGCATATTATAGGGTACCTGAAGGGTACAGTTGATTATGGGATCAAGTATGAGGTGAATCGAAAGATTAAATTGGAGGGTTATGTTGATTCAGATTGGGCAGTAAGTGCCATTGATATGAAGAGCACTTCGGGGTGTTGCTTTAGTATGGGATTAGGTGTGATCTCTTGGTTCAGGAAGTAATCCTATATGGCACTGTGTACAACCGAAGCAGAGTATGTCACAGCTTGTTTGGCTAGTTGTGAGGCAGTGTGGCTATGGAAGCTACTATATGATTTGTTTGATCTCCAATTGGATGCTACTTGTATATATTGCGACAACCAGAGTTGTGTGAAGTTGTCGAAGAACCTGGTGTTCCATGACAAGTCGAAGCATATAGAGATCAAATATCACTATATCATGTATATGGTGCAGATAGGAGCAGTGAAGCTCTAGTATGTTGCGACGGACTAGCAGATAGCTGATGTGTTGACCAAGCCATTAGCTAGAGTGAAGTTTGAGTACTTCAGGGAGAAGCTGGGTGTTCTCTAGATCGAGGCTCCTTCCAAGGGGAAGTGATGAATCTGTGAGCCCTTCTGACATGATGGTAGGATTGGTTCCTCCCATGGTCAGATGTAAGTGCTGGGAATTCTGACTGGGTTAGATATAAGTGCTATGCCTTTCTGACTGGGTCAGATGTAAGTGATGGGCCTTTCCTTGGATGGTAGATGGTGTGTCCTACCATGCCGAAGGATGTAAGTGTTCGGCCTTTCTGACTGGGTTAGACATAAGTTATAGG
This sequence comes from Pseudotsuga menziesii, assembly GCA_001517045.1. Taxonomy (NCBI): domain Eukaryota; kingdom Viridiplantae; phylum Streptophyta; class Pinopsida; order Pinales; family Pinaceae; genus Pseudotsuga; species Pseudotsuga menziesii. The sequence goes on along the minus strand of LPNX010097526.1, from coordinate 763,823 downwards.
CCTTTCTTATTGGGTCAGATGTAAATGTTGGTCCTTTTCTCGGATGCTAGATACCATGCCAGAGGATGTAAGTGCTGGGCCTTTCTTCGGATGGTAGATGGTGTTTCCTACCATGCCAGAGGATGTAAGTGCCTGGACTTTCTAAGTGGGTTAGATATAAGTGTTGGGCCTTTCTAACTGGGTCAAATGTAAGTGTTGGGCCTTTCCTTGGATGGTAGATACCATGTCGGAGGATGTAAGTGCTAGGCCTTTCCTCGGATAGTAGATACCATGTTGAAGGATGTAAGTGCTGGGCCTTTCTGGCATGGTGACAGGCTGGGCCTCCCATGGTCAGATATAAGTGTTGGGTAGGCCTTTCTGACATGGATGTTGGATGTGTTCCTCCCATGGTCAGATATAAGTGTTGAAGAAGATGAATACCTACATGGAGGCTAGGCTTACAACCAGCATGAAAAAGGGTTGGCTCTGTAGAACTTCCTGTGACGAGTAGAATTGAGAGATAGCACCATTTGATTGAGATAGCAGAGCAGTGTTGAGGATGACCCAGTGATTATCCATCTTTGATGGTGATCTAGTGATTATTCAACTTTGATGATTATCCAATGATGATCCAGAGAAGAATACTTTTGCTGATGAATTATGTCAAGAGAATACCTTCCTATTTAAGAGGGAGGGTGGATGTATTTGTAACTTTGGAATGTAGTCACTTGTATATTTAATATATTGTATTTCATTGATCCCTGATGTTCCTATTGGGAGATTCAGTAATGTAATCAAGTCATGTAAATTCATAGAGATTAACCCTCCTTTATAAGTCGGGGTAAAGTCCCCACAGTTGTGGGGCACTAGGGTTATTAGACTCTCCTAGAGAAGTCGACCCTAGTAAGTTATTGTCAAATTGAAAACAAGTATAAATAGAGAGTGAGCCTCTCTATTTGATACACACACTCACCCAGCTATAGCACATAGGTGAGAGAGAAGAAGCTCACTCAAGTGAGAGAGAGAACAGCTATTGGAGATCATCTTTTTGTCTTTGGGTTTTACTGCTGCCATTAGTGCTCATTCTATATCTGCGGAAGTTGCGGGGTTTTCTCCTTTATGGTTTCCTCAAGGAAAATATTTGTGTCCATTGTCTCTTGTGATTGATTGATGTGCATGTTATTCTCTCAGATAAGATCCTAAGATCATATTGCTTAAATGATAAAAATATAACATTCTTGAGTAGGAGGAGAAGAGTCTTAGCCCTTTCTCTAAGGACCTCCTATCTCTCGTGATTGACTCTGGATCCCCAAGAGTATATGGATGGTTTGTTTCCCTTATTGTGCAACTTGCGTTTGCATATAACTATAGAGGATTCTACTCGATTATTCAAATCTAGAATGTTGTGTTCTGATGATAAGTCCAGGGAAGACAAGAGGGATTCTGGAGAGAATTGATCTAATGTTATATGGTAGTAAATTGTGTCTCCAAGGCTAGCTATTTCCTTCACCCAAATTAAAATTAAAAAGATTATAGGATTATTCATAAACCATTTACATGGTATATTCATTGTGACTCCATATATTATTGCAAGAAAAACTTTAATAGACATATAACTACCTTTAATAGGGATACCAGGTAAACATCTAGGATCTCCACTTCTAATAAATCCCGAGCATTCATTTCCATGACTTCCTTCAGTGTCTTCTTGAGAGAGTACCTCTGATTCAGCAGGAATTTTCTTGTTTTTTCTGAGATACCTCCATAAGGAATATTTGGAGTGGGAAGCCACCATTTATGTTCCTGTCTCTGTTGATTGCCTCTCTTTTTGGATGAATTAGCCATGGATCAAATTCAGTCTCCTTGAATTTTCCCAAAACTTTTTTCATGCCCAACATGGCCATCAGACATTGAACTTATATATAATTTATTCAACTGTTTGGAAGGAAATTGGGTTGTAAATCTTACAAGCAACATTGCATGCAATTTGCGTAGTGTTGTGATGTTCATTTGAAGGTTTGAGTCTTGACCATCATTTGGAAACCAATATCTGGAAAAACACCAATTTTCAAAGTATTTACTAACCATATTATGAATTTATCTAGCCATTATGTTTTCTAAAGACTCTAAACCATGTATCTTATACAAATGAAGGACTGATAACTGGTCTAGTACCTGTAGGGAGAAAAATTTAGAATTACATATGGATTTGAGCTGGGTGATATTATTACCTCCATTTGGGTGCCATCCATTGAGAATTGGCGAGATGTCACAAATTTTACCATGTAATCAATCAGAAATAATAACCATAGAAATGTCTTGAGCTCTATTGAGAATTTGCAAGATGTCACAAATTTTACCATGTAATCAATCAAAAAGAATAACCATAGCAATGTCTTGTGCTCTATATCCAGGGGCTCTAATAGCCAAATAACTAAAAGAAAAACAAACATACAAGTAAAAAATATTTATATAATTATAATATAACAAAGATTATAATCTTGATTGACTCTTGTCATTCTCTGAGTAAAATACATTTACCATGGCTATCTATTATGAGTAAAATACATTTATATACCAGTTTCCCCCTTGATATTATCCTTTTTCCATATCACCAATCAAAGAGCTTGAGATTTCCCTAATACATAACACACTAGTAATTAGTTAGACAAATTTGACCATCAATCTCAACTTTTGATGGTTTTCATGTGCAATGTGCATGGGCCTACCTCCTCCTATACTCATACATCTTTGTAAATAAATGAGCAAGCTCGGCCAAGTTATGAGGCTGACTAGAAACCAGAGCTTTTGTGTATGTATTCTGAGACAAGACATTCTCATAAAGCTTGAGCAAGTTCGTCGAGACCTAGTAGATCATAACTGCAGAAACATAAACAAGTATCCTTAGTTCAAACATTCTTTGGATTTGTGCTCAATAAATCCCACATAAACAATATATTTTTTTCTGAAGACTGTATTTTTAACATTGGCTTTTAACAAGTGCAAGAAGACTCAAATAAAAATCATGGTTTCCAAATCCTGCTTGAGATTTTGTTAACTAGACAAACACATATGTCCTAAAAATGTCATGAAAAAATTAGTTGTCTAGGCTTCCTTCAATCAACAGTACATATGTACTCCGAAGTTAATGAATTCAACATTATTTCCACATTATTTCTAATAGAAAAACATGCATACCAATTGATTTATCATGGATGTAGTATGTTGATAGCATGTAACAGATATAATATGTAACATGGAAAGCAATAACAACACTTTCATTGAGAGGCCTACAAAAGTTTTGAAATTACCTTTTCTATAACTCTTGCTAGAATGAGACCATGTATGCTTTAATTATCTTGCAAGGAAAGTGCATCATGGACTTCCTGCAAAAATGGGAAAAAGAGAGAATTAATGACCTTGCTTGTAGAATTTTTGGTAAAACGAAACATGCCATCAAGTGAATACTTGTTAAAACAAACCTGAATAGTTGTTGGCAGTTGAGGAAAAGTAAAGTGGCCTTGAGGACGATCCATTTTGCAGCCTAATGATCATCAATCCTGGCTCATATTTACTACTGTTGATATTTACTATTTTTGTTACTATTGTTGTTATTTATATGTACATACTATTATTTACTACTGTTGATATTTACTATTGATGTTATCACCGATAACAATATGTATAAAATTCAAAACACCTCAATACAATATAAAACATGGAAAATTTCATATTTGTATCTAGATGATGCATCCTCATGCAAAATGAATACAACCTATGGACAAAACAATGGCACTAGCAGCATAATTCCATGCTGGAAAACACAAATTACATCTATGTACACATTTTTAAGTTGAAATATGTCTGCTTTAGGGAATTATATATAACACAAAACACCTAATCTCTAAGTTACACTTAAGGTGCATGTTGCCATGAAAATTAACACCCCAATTGCAAGGACTCAAAGGTACTAGCTAAGTGCATATATGGAAATAAGGTAGCTATCACCTACTTCCCTTCTCTTTAATCACTTGAACCACTAAGGTGGGATTCCCTAATTTAACTAAGTCAAAAGGTGACAAGGATATGTTGTTTCATGAAGAAAAATACATACACACCATTTAGAAAACACATTTCAAGAAACACATATTGGATTTAAATATTGAAGTAGCAAATGAAAGTATATGAAAACTCTAACATGGGCATGGGCACAAAAATTTTACAAACAAAAACTTGTTTCATCCTTTCAAAAGTAATATTAAATATAATTGTTGAACTACCCAAAAGTTAAACAACCCTCAAGAACCATGCTTCAAGAAAGAATAAAGAAATATTTGATGATCGATAACTTCACATTGAGCTATCCCAACCATTCTCCATCTGAACCATTCACCGCACCTATTGGCCACTTTTCCCCACTCGCGTGACCGAGGTTCTGTGCATCCTGTCGATCCAACAACTACCTGAGATACCGGCTCGATAGAGAAATCCCCATCGAAAACACATGTGAAGCAGGTGCAGTCTCACCTGAGATATCTCATAGATGGGTAACTGTCGGAACCATGTTTCCATGATTGTCGAGGGAGTATAGTCCCTTGGCTCGTAGCCAAGGATCTCAACGAAGGTAAGAGGATTGCTAGACAGAGGAGTCAGTTCTGTGCAACTGAGCACAAACATATTTCATCGGGCATGAATTGACCTTCAATTCCACCTCGCAGCTGGTGCAACTTGTGCAGCATAGCTGATTCACATCAATCGGATCTACGACTTACGTCGGGATTCAAAACAAAAATCATACAGACTGATATATATATATATATAGGTTCATTTCAACAGTGCGTTCCGATCATTCATCTACCAATTGCAGGATAATAACAGATATTTAAGCAACATTCAACATTATACCAAAATCAAATAGTAATCGATCACATAAACATTCACCACATCAACCATTCATTTTAAACACAAGAGATAACGTGGAAACCCATCTGGGAAAAACCACCAAGGTGTTCTTCATCTGGCATGATAAAGCACATATCACCTTGCAGTATGTGGGATGCAGACTGATCTTGATATGTGTCTTTAAGTTCAAACTTATAGTTCTCATGATCTCTGGTTCGCTCTTCTACTCTACTTCTACTCCTAGCAGTATGCTCACACAACAGCTAAATCCGCAGCTCAACAGCCCCTCTATCGCTACTATACTCTTCTTGAGTCTCCTCCTCTCTGATCACTATGACATTACAACAATATGGCATCCCCCCCATGGATTACCATTGAATATCAAACTACTACTAAAAACTGAACCGGGATCAACAAAAACCACACAAACCAACCTTCTAACTATTGCATCCCTCCTATTTATACTATTTTACATGACCATGCAGGTCCAACTGCATATCGGCAGTCTGTTAGCTGTCACCATCAACCACCCCTATGGCTATAGCTATGGTGATCATGACTTGACATGAGGCACTATCGGCCTGACTTACAAATATCTTCTCATACGTGCGTAGCTGCAAGCTTACGCCGTTGTATACAACCATGATCTAGATTCTGCATCCATCGCTTTTCAACCATTTTCCCCTGCACGCTTCTGCGCTTGCCTTTCCTTCACTGTGCACCTCTCTATTCTGCCTTCGTGATCCCTTTACGTCCTTCACAGTATTCCTTTGCTTCTATCATGCACATGGCACATTTTCCTTGGTTGCGTGCGCGAACTTCCTCCTTACGCCCCTTTCTCAGGCCAACAGGAATGACTTGAGAGGCATCTTTTGCAAAATTTATTTATTTATTTAGTTTTCCCCGTGTGCAGCTTCTTCTACCTCTTAGCTTGCGCATCCTGCTCCTTCCTCTTTTTTTTCTTTTTTTCTTTTTTTTCACACGTGTCATAATAAGGTTTCGCATTTATCGTTCACCAAACTCGTGACAAGGGTACCATCGACTTTTCTGGGGTTGTGTTGCACCCATATCCATAGCCTATGCAATTGTATATGGCCTTAGCCAATTTGTCTTCAGTTTGTGTGGGTGCTTGAATACTCTTTTTTCATATTGTAGGACAATTCTTCCTTCTGTAGATGGCTTCATGGAGCTTAGCCCAGTATTCCTTCTCAGCTTCACCCTCATATCTTGATAGTGTCATGTCGACAGCTATTGCTAACTTGGATTAGTCTATAATTGCAAGGGTATTTTCATCCCCTCTAAGTCTTACACCATTCCCCTTTTTCCTAAGAAGTTGAAAGGGGATAGGTTCTGGTATTCCTGTAGGAGATCTACGATCTATACAACTGCTTCATTCTATGAGAACTTTTGTATTATTCTATGATCTTTAACTGTTTCAACTGCTTTTGTCCTGCTAAAGTTAATCAGATTATCTTCTGCATCTCTGGTTATATTGTCTTGCTGAGTAGCTTCACTGTGTTGGTGAACATTAATGTCTTTGATCTTCTCAACTATACTCCATTTTCCTTCTGGACTGTATCATGAATTGTAGGGTGGTTGTCAACAATTACAACTGTATGTGCAACCTACTGGGTTCCTTGTCGCAGCTACTCAGAGGTATCGCGGGTCTTGGGTGCCACACCCAATGTGTATATGAAACTCTCATAGGTGGGTAACTCCCTTGACTCAGTCTCCACCTGTTGCACAGACCTTGTAACCCTTGCACACCTTCTCATGGAGACTTCATGTAATCTATTTTTTCAATTCTCTAAAGCCTCCCTTGACTCAGACATACATGAGCTCACGCACTTCCAGCTTAGGTTCCCATGTGTCGTCGGACTGATATAGTCTTCCTTCATAGCTGTCACATTGTATATTTGATCAAGATAATCACCCTACCCCTCATTATAAATAGGCTCAACGTATCTTTGCCCCTCAAATGGATCAATGGGTGAGACTACCCTCATTTCCTCATATTCAAAAGAGAGGATCCTTTTCTTGAAATTTATGATTGTTTGATTGTCTATAGCCTAATTTATTCCTAACAGTGCGGGGTAATGGTTTGTATCATCCACAATGTTGATGACCTCAAAGTTTGCATATGTGCACAATCCTTAAACATCGACAATTACATTGCTCAATTAACCAATGGGTAGTACCTTCACTTGATTGGCAAGTCACAGCTGGATAGGAGACCAATCCAAGCGTGGCTTGCCCATGCTTTCCCATGTCTAGCGTGTTAGGATATTGACATCTGAACCTAGATCCAAGATGATATAGTCCATGTCATAATCACCTATTTGCACATTCATTCTCAGTTCACAGCCAGTTTTACATTTCTGTCACACCTGGTTAACCTTCTTCTCAATTTGCAACTCTAAAGGGATCTCGTCTATCATTGCTTGTAGCTCTGTAATAGTATCTTTATCTTGGATTAGCATCAAAAAATTTGATAGAAAGGTTCTTAGCTTACTAACCTTAGGTGAATCCTTGTTCTGTAATATGTGTTGGAATCGTTCAGGCATGTCTTTGACTGCCGTGAAACTTGATGGTACATCTGGGCTTATGAAGTCTGATTACACATCCCAGAATATTTCTTTCTATTTCTGGACGATCGGTGATTCCTTTTTCTGTGCCACCAGCCTCACTTGTGGCTGCGGTTGTTCTTGCAGGTTATCTTGGTCTGCTCCAATCATCGCACCACCTCGAGTTACGATGACAATTTTCAGGTCTTGTAGTTCAGCCACGATCATCTGAACATTCACATTTGCATTGGGGTTCAGGTTCAGTGGAGGGTTCATTGCAGCAATGGTCCTTGCTTTCCACTTTGCGATCAGCTGAGGACATTGTTCAACATTATGGTCCTATCCCTTACAATATGAGCATGTTCTTTCAGGATCTAAACAATCTCTGGCAAAGTGACCCAGTTGTCCATAGTTATAGCATGTAACTGGACCTCTTCCCTTCCAAATCCACCTCCACCACCTCTTCCTCTAAATTTTTTGCCACCCCTTCCCTGAGGGTGTAGTTTCTCCAGTGGGTACTAGTTCTGCTGGTAGTTTTGTTGATAGGGGTTTTGTTGCACATACAGCTACTGAAGCACATATGGCTATTGGTACTGATTAACTAGGAACTATGCAGGTTGATACGAGTCTTGCTCCTATTCAACCTAAGGGAACCCCTCATTTTTAATTAAGTACATATCAATTGTCCTTTCTTTCAAGAGTCGGTATGCTCTACAGTATTTTTCCTCATGTCCTACTGATTTACAAAATTTACAGAATAGGTTTACAAGGGTACTTACAACTTTTTTCAAATATAAACATTCTTCGTCATGGTGGCCTCTTTATTGGCATATACGACACCATGGTAGCCCCTGGCCATTTAATGGGTTAGGTGCACCTAACGCAACATAGTTTAGGAAGGTCGGACAATTATCCTTGGTGTGTCCATCCGCTCTACATTTTGTGCACCATAAGTCCTCCTATGCATCTTTGCCCTTCTTGATATCTTGAAGTTGTATCGTGAGGTTGGCTAGTTGTGACTGGTTCTATACCATTCCGGCGGCACCATCACCAATGGGCGATGCCTCTAGCTTCATCGCCATCTCCAGTGCTTCTATTTGCGATTCAATCTTTTGCTGCATCAATGACCCAGGGATGTGTGGTAGAAAAGCAACAATAAACCACTCCTTATGTTGTACATCAGACATTTGGAAGCTTACTTTGGCCATCAGCGTCTTCAATCACTGATCAAAGTCCCACATAGTTTCTACTAGAGCCTGCTTAATCTCCTTAATCTCAGTAATACATTGTGACTCTGATTTGGGTTTCTTGAACTCTGAGATCATTGTAGCTCGGATCTCCTCAAGGGTCTTCTGTGTTGTTTCGGCTAGTGCGGCGCAGAACTTCATGAACCAGTCTAGCACACAACCCCTTAAGTTCATGATCATCTGCACCTTCTTTATGTCTGCAGCATGGACTAAATGTACCATACACACAGCTTCACAGAGGAACCAATGTTGTTCGAGGTCTTCCATTTCATTTCCATTAAATGTAGGTAACCAAATGTCTGTCAGAACAATTGGTTTGGCATTAGGATTTTCTAGGACAAGGTTCAACTAGGTTGTACCTTCTTGCGCATTGTTTCAAGGGCTAGTGTTATCCGTACTAGAGGTCCTTTCAGGGGATGAGACTCTAGATCTTGTCTCAGGTGATATTACTGGTGTTATGTAGTTGTGCTCTGATCCCAATGTCTCATCAGAGTCCTCCGGATCTTCAGGTCCTTCCGAGATTGGGCTATAGTCCTCCTCTTCATCACAAGACCCTTCATCTTCGAATGACCGAAATTCATGTTCGCTTCCTTTGAACAAAATAGGATTCCATCGGCCCCTTTCGGTTTTCCTTCTCTTTCCTGATCTGAATCCTCTCCCACTCCTTAGGACTCCAACCTCGAGTTCAGGTTCTGTTATTCTAAGGAACATTTCCATTCACTCTTCCCCATGTTCTTACTTGTTTGTTAGTGACATAACCCCCTCCTAGACACACAGCTCAACTATCCAAGTGCAAAAGACCCTTCTCATAAGTAAGTAATTTTATCCATGTACTTATACTCAATAAGTATCTCCTTCTTGGTCCTTGGAAGAAATTTCTTTCAGCTTCACTATATGAAGTTATAGTATCTACTACAAACTCAGTAATATACCCTTGCAATATACTATCAACCCAAAAATCAACAGCTTTGGAGACATATTTACTTACACTGGTTACCTCCTGAACCAACTGGTCGCTCCACTCATCGATCTCCCTTCTCTAGAAATTGGTCTGCTTAGCTGTCAATCCTACTAACCATTCATGCAGTAAAATAGGGAACTCAGCAAAGAAGATATCATGAATATCAAAGAATATATATTTATTTAACCATCTTTCTGCGCTCAACCGTGTCCCTATGCTCTCTTCTTGTGAAAACACCAGTGTTTTAGCATCCAGCCAGTATTCTATCTCCTCCTTTGTTGGGTGCCAAAACATCTCCCCTGATTTAATCAATAAGGTACCGCCAACAAAACCATTTGTTGGCCACTTTTCCCCACTCGCACGACCTAGGTTCTGCGCAGCCCGCCGATCCAACAACTACCCGAGATATCGGCCCGATATAGCAAGCCCCATCGGCAATACCTCCACCTTTCCCCACTCGTGCGACCCGGGTTCTGTGCAGCCCGTCAATCCAACAACAACCAAAGATACCTACCCAATAGAGCAAGCCCCATCGGCAACACCTGTGAAACAGGCGCAGTCTCACCCGAGATATCTCATAGATGGGTAACCGTCGGAACCATGTTTTCATGATTTTTGAGGGAGTATAGTCCCTTAGCTTGTAGCTAAGGATCTCAACGAAGGCAACATGATGGCTGGACAGAGGATTCAGTTCTGCACAATCGAGCACAAACATATGTCATCGTGCGCGACTTGACCTTCCTTTCCACCTCACGGCTGGTGTAACTTGTGCTGCGCAACTGATTCACATCAATAGGATCTATGACTTATGTTGGGATTCAAAACAACAATCATACAAACCGATATATATATAAGTTCATTTCAACAGTGTGTTCCGATCATTTATCTACCAATTGCAGGATAATAACAATGATTCAAGCAACATTCAACATTATACCAAAATCTAATAATAAACATTCACCATATCAACCATTCATTCTAAACACAAGAGATAATGTGGAAACCCATCTGGGAAAAACCACCAAGGTACTCTTCATCTGGCATGAGAAAGGATATAGCACCTTGTAGTCTGCGGGATGCAGACTGATCTTGAGATGTGTCTTTAAGTTTTGACTTATATTTTGCATGCTCTCTGGTTCACTCTTCTACTCTACTTCTACTCCTAGTTGTCTGCTCACACAGCAGCCAGATCCGTGGCTCAATAGCCCCTTTATTGCTACTGTACTCTTCCTGAGTCTCCTCCTCTCTGATTGCTATGACATTACAACAAGATGGAATCCCTCCCCATGAATTACCACTGAATAGAAAAATACTACTTAAAATTGAACCGGGATCAACAAAAACCACATAGACCAACCTTCTAACTATTGCATCCCTCCTATTTATACTATTTTACATGACCACGCAGGGCAAACTACATACCGGCAGTCTGTTAGCCGTCACCATTAGCTATCCCTCTGGCTACAGCTGTGGTGATCATGAGTTGACACAAGGCACTATCGGCCTAACTTACAAATATCTTCTCATACGTACATAGCTATAGAATTACACCACCGTAAATAGCCATGATCTAGATTCGGCATCCGTCGCTTTCAGGCCATTATCCCCTGCGTGCTTCTACGCTTGCCTTTCCTTCGCCATGCACCTCTTTATTCTTCCTTCACGGGCCCTTTACATCCTGCATAGTCTTCCTTTTATTCTATCATGCGCGTAGTGCATTTTATTTGGTTGTACGCACAAACTTCCTCCTTATGCCCCTTTTCGAGGCCAACAAGCCCCCAACACTCACCTGTGGCTCGTCCCGAGCGACGAAGTAAGGGACATATGAAGTGGCATGACCTGGACAGCATCTTTTGCAATTATTTTTTTTATCAGGGCAACTTTTTCTCATACTTAGGTGCTTTGTGGGGTTAGCACAAGGATACAACTTGTTTCTTGGCACCATTAGAGGATGGGAAATGGAGGGTTCAATTTCAAAGTTTGCTTGGGCAGACAAGGTAAGTTATACTCTTCTTATTTGAACCAAGATTCCTGTGAACAGGAATGTTGTATTTTCTTTGGGACTCTTTCATCATCTTATCATAGTCCACCTCCAATTTCACCAAGGGTGGTTAGTGTCCCATTCTGACACAGCAATCCCAGTGGCCTTGGTTCTTCCACCATTTTCATGCTCCTAGGGTTTTACACGTGCTTGTTGTGGGTTGTTGCGGCTTGTTCTCTTTTTGTTCTTCCTCAATTTCATCTCTTCTGCATCTTGCTCTTCACCGCCCTTTTTGCCATACATATGGACTTTGAAGGCTTGTCCATATTGAAAACTAGAAAATCCCTACTATCCATGGTGGAGGAGGTGAGTGATTTTCCAAACTTTAACAAATTTCACCTGAGCAGCATATAATACAAGTCGTAACTAGCCCTATGGCCCTTCCTCGATCCCTTGATACAAGGATCTCCCACCTGGATTGCTGGAAAATGAGCTCGCTCGCCAACCCTGCAGACTTTGTGAAAGATGGCAAGGACTTTGGTTCGGACCCCGCAGAGTTTGTCAAATTGGGCCGAAACTATGGTCCCTACTAGAGTTTGCTCTAGTTCCTTCAACAGGACCACTAATATATTGATCTACTAATATCCAAGGATGACTTAACCAGAAACTTCTAGATGGGTCGAATTAACTAGGAGACTATCACCATCTTCCTTCTTGTTGTCTCTCGATATACCCGACACACTGAAAGCTGCAACAACAGCTTTAGCTCACAAGGCTGCTCGACATGACACTCCCCAACCCATTTGTAACTGCATCTGGTGGTTTATCAGCATAACTTAGTGATGTATACTTGTTGCAAGGGAGACCTAATCTTATAGGAAGAGCATCAGGTCATCTTCTGTGTAGGCTTATCCAAGTGCATCATTAGGACAAGACCTTCAGCTGGTGTACTGGATTTTCTTCTTAGATATGCTATGATTATTGGCGTCATCACTTCTAGGTACTAACAGTCATGATCAAGTATTGATGAGTTGTACGACCACCATTACAGAGTTCCCCACACTTGATCCACCTGCAGTGTTGTCATGTCTCAAGCGCCAAATCTTCATTGAATCTTGATGGATTTAACGGTCTGTCTGTTAGGGGTTTTGTTGCACATACGGCTGCTAAAGCGCGTCTAGCCATTGGTACTGATTAACTGGGAACTACGCAAGTTGATACGGGGCTTGCGCCTATTCAACCTGAGGGAACCCCTCATTTTTCACTAAGTACGTATCAACTATCTTTTCTTTCAAGAGCTGGTATGCTCTACAGTCTTTTTCCTCATGTCCTACTGATTTACAAAATTTATAGAATAGGTTTGCAGGGGTACTTATAACTTTTTGCAAATATAAACATTATTTGTTGCGGTGGCCTCTTGATTGGCATATATGACACCATGGCATCCCCTGGTCGTTTAATGGGTTAGGTGCACTGAACGCAACATAGTTTACGAAGGTCGGACAGTTATCCTTGGTGTGTCTGTCCGTTCTACATTTTTTGCACCACAAGTCCTCTTGTGCATCTTTTCTATTCTTTATATCTTGAAGTTGTATCGTGATTTTGGCTAGCTATGACTAGATCTGTACCATTCCGACAGCACCATCACCAATGGGCGAGGCCTCTAGCTTCATTGCCAGCTCCAATGCTTATGTTTGCGATTCAATCTTTGGCTGCATCAACGACCCGCGGATGTGTGGTAGCAGAGTAGCAATAAACCACTCCTTATGTTGTACATTGGACATTTGGAAGCTTACTTTGGCCATCAGCATCTTAAACCATTGGTCAAAGACCCATACTATTTCTTCTAGAGCTTGTTTGATCTCTTTGATTTCAGTAATACATTGTGATTCTGATTTGGGTTTCCTGAACTCTAAGATCATTGCAGCTTGGATCTCCTCAAGGGTCTTCTGTGGTGTTTCGGCTGGTGCAGCGCAGAACTTCATGAACCAGTCTAGCATGCAACCCCTTAAGGTCATGATCATCTACACCTTCTTTATGTTTGCACCATGGACTATACGTACCATCCACACAGCTTCATAGAGTAACCAATGTTGTTTGGGGTCTTCCATTCCATTTCCATTAAATGTAGGTAATCGGACATCTGTCGCAGCCACTAGGTTGGCGTTAGGATTTTTTGGGACAGGGTTCAATATGGTTGCACCTTCTTGCACACTAGTTACAGGGCTAGTGCTATCCATATTAGAGGTCATTTTAGGGGATGAGACTCTAGATCTTGTCTCAGGTGATATTGTTGGTGTTATGTAGTTGTGCTCTGATCCCGATGTCTCATCAAAGTCCTTTGGATCTTCAGGTCCTTCTGAGATCGGCCTATAGTCCTCCTCTTCATCGCAAGACCCTTCATCTTCGCATGACTGAATTTCGTGTTCACTTCCTTCGAACAAACTAGGATTCCATCGGCCCCTTTCGGTTTTCCTTCTCTTTCCTGATCTGAATATTCTCCTACTCCTTAGAACTCCAACCTCAAGTTTACGTTTTGTTCTTCCAGGGAACATTTCTATGCACTCTTCCCCATGTTCTTACATGTTTGTTAGTGACATAACCCCCTCCTAGACAAATGGCTCAACTATCCAAGTGCAAAAGACCCTTCTCATAAGCAAGTAATTTTATCCATGTACGTATATTCAATAAGTATCTCCTTCGTGGTCCTTGCAATAAATTTCTTTCAGCTTCACTATATGAAGTTATAGTATCTACTGCAAACTCAGTAATATACCCTTGCAATAGAGTATCAACTCAAAAATCAACAACTCTAGAGACAGAGTTACTTACACTGGTCACCTCCTAAACCAGCTGGTCGCTCCACCCACTAATCTCCCTTCTCTGGAAATTGGTCTGCTTAGCTGCCAATCCTACTAACCGTTCATGCAGTAAAGTGGGGAACTCCATAAAGAAGATCTCATGAATATCAGAGTATATATATTCATCTAACCATATTTCTGCACTCAATCCTATCCCTGCACTCTCTTCTTGCCCGAACACCAATGTTTTAGCATCCAGCTAGTCTTCTATCTCCTCCTTCGTTGGGTGCCACAACATCTCCCCCGATTTAATCAATAAGCTCCCAGCAACAAAACCATTTGTTGGCCACTTTTCCCCACTCACATGACCCAGGTTCTGCACATCCGGTCGATCCAACAACTACTTGAGATACCAGCCCAATAGAGCAAGCCCCATCGACAACACCTACAAATTAGGCACAGTCTCACCCGAGATATCTCATAGATGGGTAATTGCTGGAACCATGTTTCCATGATTATCGAGGGAGTATAATCCCTTGGCTCACAGCTAAGGATCTCAACGAAGGTAGCAGGATGGCTGGACAGAGGAGTAAGTTATGTGCAATCGAGCACAAGCATATGTCATCGCGCGTGACTTGACCTTCCTTTCCACCTCCCAGTTGGCACAACTTGTGTGGCACAGCTGATTCACATCAATTGGATCTACGACTTACATCGGGATTCAAAACAATAATCATACAAACCGATATATATATAGGTTCATTTCAACAGTGCATTACGATCATTCATCTACCAATTGTAGGATAATAATAGAGATTCAAGCAACATTCAACATTATATCAAAATCAAATAGTAATCAATCACATAAAGATTCACTACATCAATCATTCATTTTAAACACAAGAGATAACGTGGAAACCCATCTGCGAAAAACCACCAAGGTGCTCGTCATCTGGCATGAGAAAAGATAGAGCACCTTGCATTCTGTGGGATGCAAACTGATCTTGAGATGTGTCTTTAAGTTTAGACTTATAGTTCTCATGCTCTCTGATTCGCTCTTCTACTCTACTTCTACTCCTAGCGGTCTGCTCACACAGCATCCAGATTCGTGGCTCAACAACCCCTCTATCGCTACTATCCTCTTCCTGAGTCTCCTCCTCTCTGGTCGCTATGACATTACAACAAAATGGAATCCCTCCCCATGGATTACCATTGAATAGAAAAATACTATTGAAAACTGAATCGGGATCAACAAAAACCACACAGACAAACCTTCTAACTATTGCATCCCTCTTATTTGTACTATTTTACATGACCACATAGGGCCAACTACATAGCAGCAGTTTGTTAGTTGTCACCATCATCCACCCCTTTGGCTACAACTATGGTGATCATGACTTTACATGAGTCACTATCGTCCTGAATTACAAATATCTTCTCATACGTGCATAGATGCAGGCTTACGCCGCTGTATACAGCCATGATCTAGATTCTGCATCCGCTACTTTCTGGTTATTTTCCCCTGTGGCTTCTACGCTTTCCTTTCCTTCATCGTGCACCTCTTTTTTATACCTTCATGGGCCCTTTACGTCCTTCGCGATCTTCAACACATTTTCCTTGGTTGCGCGTGCGAACTTCCTCGTGCCTCTTTCCCAAGCCAACAACACCTGAGGATAAGAGAAATTAAAATGAGTATAAAAAGAGTATGAAATTGATACAAACCAATCAACGATAATACAAAAAAAAGTACTTTATAAATAAGCTATAAGATAGTAGTACAAAAGATGAGAGACATTAGAATGTTTTGAAAACTTCACCCTATTTAAATTTTTAATCAAATCCTCATAAATTTTGTGGTCACTTCTTCTAACTTGTATGTTTCATTCTTGACATTGTATGATAGGTTAATTGTTGCTATAACAGATTCAAGTTGTATGAATAGATGATATGTCGAATCATACTTGTACATACGTTGCCCGTTTATTCTATTGTACCAACAACATTGAACCTCAACACCTTCATGCCTATCCAAAAGATCAATGTCATTATGGTAATCAAACACCCTATTATCATCCTTCTTTCTTATTCTTTGAACTCTTCCAATGTACCAAGTACCACAAGAAATGACGTGCTTTGTACTTTGAGATACGCATTTTCTTGTAGTACGTTCAGCTACAGCTATAGACTCACTCTCAAACGACACCACACAATCTGATCCAATTCCAAAACCAATTGCAACACCCTTTTTGGGGGCCCTCTCATCTCACTTGAAGTATACTCCATTCCTCACTTTATTCAATCTATCTTTCGATAATGTTGTATTTCCATTCAATTGACTAACCAAACAAGTTTTTTACATGTCCTTTCCATCAAGCTCCACCATTGCTTTGGTATTTATGTTTACATTTTCATCAATGAAATCTAAAATTCCATCCAACTCGTGCCTCCACTCACTTTCCATCATTTGCAATTCATTATCATTGAGTACCATAAAAGACGAAGATTGGAATATGGATGTGGAATGACCCGATGGAGAATTAACAACTACTTCATCCACGTCTTCGAATGTTGGAACGTTGTGATCCTCTATCTGTGGTTTAAACCACCAAGAATCTTCTGTGTGTCTTTTTGGTTGCATTCCAAGACCTAGTAAAATTCCTTATGCATCCTCCAATACTATCTTGAGATCTTCTATAATTTTATTATCTGTGGATATTGAATCATATTGTGACAAGACATCACCTTCCTCTACTATTTGTTGATGCAATTTATTCCAGATACTCATTTGTTTCTTATGATATTTATTGAAACGAAGCCCTTGGGGATTCGATTCTTCTTCAACAACTCTATTAAGGGTTCCAATAGCATGAATTAAGTCATTGAAATCATATTCCTTCTCTACTCCAACCATGCCACTGAATTTTCTAAAGAATTTCTCACATACATCTGACCCAGTCAGGTGCAATGCACATGGCAAGTTAGAGTATTGATCATGAAATAATCTCATCAACAAAACTACAAAGTGGAAAGAAATTTTCACATCTTGATATGCCTCTCTGCTAATGAAATTAATTTTGACATTAGTATTTGCTTGTTCTCTGACCCAACATAGACAAAACATGATGAAATCATGGACTCTCGAAGAATTTCGCACTCTTTCCCAAAGAGTCAAACTAGGAGACACAAAAATATCAATATAGTCAACAACTATTGCTAGATATGTCTCTGTACCCAATGTCCTCTCTATCCCGCCACCTATACTTTTCATTTCCTTCAAGCACCTCTGGACATGCCTTGAAGCAACGTGTTGTGCTGAAACCTAGCTTCGGAAATCAATCCTCTCTATATACTCAATTTTAAGCTTGTGGTCATCCACTTTAAAAGTGTTATAAACCATTCTTACATGGTTAAAACTAATCAACTCTTGTCCAACAATAAAATCTCGTCGACCACTAAACAAAGGATTGACTATCTTTTTTCCATTGTGGATGTAATCTTGGTCAAGAAGTTTTGTTACTTTAAATCCATCATACAACCCAGTTAGCCTCGACCCTTCCTAGGGAATTTGATATATCATTCCCGTCGTTGAGTAATAATCCTTCAACATAAGAATTCTTCTCCTACTATCCCCATCCAAGGAATGACCAATAATAGGTCCTAAAAAATGTTCCACATGTTTCTTCCATAGGTATTCTACTTTTTCCCATTGTCAATGGACAAAATTTGCATCAAACCTATTGCACGTTGGATAAAAAATCACAACCAAATGAGGAATCTGCTCATGTAAAGGGTTTGCAATAATAACATGTGCATAATGGCCAATCAAACATTTCTTGAAGGCATCTGTAATAATCTCATAGCCTGCAACACCCTCACCAACTGTCACCAAGAAATGTGATTGGAACTTATGTTCTTCTTTCTTACCACAAAAACTAGCAATGTATCACTTTTTGCTACCCACCTGACATATTTTTTCACAATAGTTTCATCTTCAGCAAGGCATATGGGAATTGGTCCCTCTATACCATGTTTGGATTTATAGGAAGGATAAACTTTTTTTATTGCTTCAAAAATGTAATCTTGCTCTCCTAGGATATATGTCAATGATTTTCTAACTTTCCTTAAAGTCATAGATATTGAAGGTCCATACAGATTCAAGGTAATGAATCTATGTAAATCAAGTACCTCCCCATAACTTAATCATCTCATAAATGGATTTAGTGGATGCACTATACCTTCTCCCTCACTTGAACAAACTAGGTTGTGAAATATATCTTGAACAAATTCCACTGCATCTTTACCTTGTAATTTTCCTTGCTTATCAGCCTCACACACATACTTGCAAAACCTGAACACATCCTTCCTTCTTGCAGATTCAAACAACTTTTCCCTTAGAGACCTCGTTCTAATAGACAGTGTAGCAACCTTTGTCCTCTCCCACCAAAGAGATCGTATTGTTAACCTTTGTGTAGAATTTGCATCTCTTGCAACAATTTTGAGTTCAGTTTGAGTCAAATGGTCCAACCTTCTCCCTTTCCATGTATCTCTCCCACGTATTTTGATGTTTCTCCTTGATTCATGATATAACGCATTCAAAAGTCATCACAACTAGGTATCAACTTACAAAAATCGCATGTCAATGAATCAAAAGGTATTCCTGTTTTAGAAACCCTCTTGTAATAAATATGTCTGTATGTACCGTTAATACGACATTCAATACCATAGTAACATATTTTTCTCCTGGTATGTTTCTCTATGGCCCACATTTTTCCACCACGTTGGTCATCCATTAAACCTTTGTGTCCAATCTCTCCCCTATATTATCTAGATAGGGATCCCAATACCCCCAACATAATAATATCAAGGGAGGAATTTGTCCTAGAATAAGATGAAAAAATGCATTGGTTAATGATCTACTAATTGCTACTAACAAGTAATAACAAATAAAGTAATGCGCATATTCAAATTCAAATTAAATTAAAACTTGGGTAATTAACACACCTAAAGTAGAAGCCTGTGAACTTGTGTAAACCCCATGTAATGGTGATGGTAGTGATGGGATCAAGAACTTAGTCAAACTTTGTTGGGACTTTTCATTTGTACGCTTCTTCGGTATCCCAATTGTTCCACTCCTCAACACAACTGTATCATGTGAAGCATCATCTGTAGTAGTAGTGTGCTTCTTTGATTTCATGTGTTCATTTAGAGAACTAACAATATTACCACTTTCTGAAACCAAAGAGAGCCATCTATTGCATCGTGTACATTCCACTCTTACTTTTTTTTTGTCCTCATAGTTTTCAAGTGTTGCTTCCGCCACCTTGAACAAATTAGGCTCTTGTATTTGGTTGAAATCATGTAGAATTTTGATTACTTGATCAATATCAAGTTAATCTCTAGCCATTGTTGTATTCGTGTCTCTATTACCTGAAGGAATTTCATCAATTCCCAACATTTAAATGTGACATTTGTGGGAACCTGTTTTCGTATGATTGTTTTTTAAGTTACAAACTGTTCGCACTGCCAAGGATACTTGCCCCCTTCCATAATCAATGCCGCAAATTTCACAATGTATATTTATATTATGTTTTCCATTTTCTAAATATACCTTGAGTGTTAGCTTCTCCTTGACAAACTCTTCCATTAAACTATTCACTTTATGTTCCCAAGATTCCAATACATTAGGATCAACCAGTACAACTTGTTCCACTGACTCGGACACATGATCGACTCTTGGTTTTTTATGCATAGGTTCCTCCACATTCCCTTAAATCTTTTCAGATATTGGTGTTCCTTCCATTACATGTGATTTCAATGTTTCAACAACCAACGTGCCTACTTTCCTCTTAATTCCTACATTTGTTGTTGTAGTTTTCCTTTTTTTCTCTTTCTCTGTATTTAAAGGAATTCCAATTGGGCCAATAAAGTCAAAAGGATATTCAATGATTTCATCACCCACAATTTCACAACAGATATCAACATATGTACAACCTTTTCGACACTATACTATGCCAAGGGCACAATTCTCTTCACCAATATAAATTGCAAAGTCCCAACATCACTTGGATCCATCTTCATTTCCATTCATATGTACCTTTTATTTGGTTAAGCAACACCTAAAATTATAACAATTTTTTCACAAGTTTGGATATAATATGGCTACGAAATGAGGTGATTGCATCCATAAATAAATGAAAAAAAATTCAAATTTACACATGCATATTAGTTCATTAATCAAACAAAGAGCTATGAAGAAAGGTATGCACTTTCAATTCAAATCTCTAAAAAGGATGAAGAAACCTTATTATCGGGATGAAACACCTTGAAACAAAATGTATTTTTAGTGGCTTTTTCAAATATCCCTCCCCAAACTAAAGAGTCAGCTTCAACGTACCTACAAAAGATCAAAAGGTGATCAAAACAAGAGATGAAAAAACATAGAAACTCTGTTAATGTCATAAAATATTTCCCTAGAGACAAATCAGTTAATGACATAAAATATTTCCATGTTTGCTTACAATTTCAAAGGAAAATATAGTTGTTCAAGAAGTTTTCGTGGAGGTTGCTATAAAGGCTAATGATGTGATGATTTGGTACCATCTAAGTGGATATCCCATCTCACATACATTAGATATGTTGATGATAATATCACCAAGATGACCTTGAGGTATATGGGAGTTAAATTAACATCACGCTACCAACACCGATCCTACTATCATAACTACATTTAACGCCTTGTTCCATGACTTGAGAAGGATTTTTTATCAGACATGCTATTTATCTAACTTCATGTACAAGTGGTTGTAGTTGTGTTAAGCACTAGGTAAATTTATCCAATACTTTCTTGAAGTAATTAACAAGCTCCACCTCCAAATTCATATAAGATATTTGGAATAAGTACTTGTTCTTAAGTTCAATTCTAGTTTGTTCACTATTTTTCATATTGAAATTTTTATGTTTGAGAGCACCAACCTAGACCAATCCTTTCTTTGTTCCCTATTCATCAAACAAAAATTGACAAGAAACCTATATTTACACCATACCATAACCCTAACCCTAATACTAGCTCTAGCCCTAACATTTCAGTCTTTGCTTACAATTTTAAAGGAAAATATAGTTGTTCAAGAAGTTGTTGTGGAGGCTTCTATAAAGGCTAATGATGTGATGTTTGGTACCACCTAAGTGGGTATCCCATCGCACATAGATTAGATATGTTGATTATAATCTCACCAAGATGTCCTTGATGTATATGGGAGTTAAATGAACATCACGCTACCAACACCAATCCTACTATCATAACTACATTTAATGCCTTGTTCCATGACTTGAGAAGGATTTTTTATCAGCCCTGCTATTTATCTAACTTCATGTGCAAATGGTTGTAGTTGTGTTAACCACTAGGGAAATTTATCCAATACTTTCTTGAAGTAGTTAACAAGATCCACCTCCAAATTCATGTAAAAGATTTGGAATAATTACTTGTTCTTAAGTTCAATTCTAGTTTGTTCATTATTTTTCATATTTAAATGTTTATGTTTGAGAGTACCAACATAGACCAATCCTTTCTTTGTGCCCTATTCATCAAATGAAAATTGACAAGAAACCTAGATTTACACCATACCATAACCCTAACCCTAATACTAGCTCTAGCCCTAACATTTTTAACTCCACAAACCCTCATCCTTTCTCATCATGAAACTCCCCTAACCCCAACCCTCACCTTAATTTGTCCCATATTCCATGATGTGCCAATATCACAAGACCTAAACCCATGATGTTGTTGAAAGTCAATTCTTACAACAATAAGTCCAATCCAAAACATTATTTTATGATGAGAAAACTACTCGTTTTGTCACAACCCCTTCCTCCCTTGAACTTTATTCTCCTCTTGAAATTATTAGTAACAAAGTTAGCCATAGTTGTTCTCAAAGAGGGGATAAGAAAAATTAATACTATATTGTTGGCCCTAAAGTCACCTTGCCTTATATGAAGGGTACTACTAAAAAGCTTGCCAAAATATTAATAAAAAAAGATATAAATGTTTATTTTTCTCCTCCTAACACCTTGAGAGGTATGTTGGATATTGTTAAAGACTTCATTGGTCTTGTGCATAAAAAAGGTATTTACTCTATTCCTTGTTCTTGTGGCATGTCTTACATTGGAGAAACTAGATGCTCGTTTCAAGATAGGTTAAGAGAGCACTGTGCAAATATTAATCATAATCATCTACAATGACCGTCTCTTGCAAAACACTCATCAAACAAAATTGCACAATATTTTCATTGAGGACACAAAATTTGTTGCAAAATTTGACCATGTTTTTAAACGACAAATAAGGGAAGCAATCTAAATTGAAAAACTAGGCAAGTCCTTAAACAAGGATGATGGATGTAAATTAATAAACATTTGGAAACCCATCATATGTTTAATAAAACCTTAATTGTTCCTCCTTTCACTGGTGCTTTTATGATTTTACCCCTTATCCCTTGATATATGATTTTTGTTTGATTCCAAGATGACCTATTAATCCTAGGGTCTTTTGGGAAGTAAATAATAATACATATTGTTATTTATATTAAAAGGTTCATTCTCTCTTTATTGACCTCCTGAAATATTGTTTGTTGGTTGCTCCCTAATGATGGGACTTGCATCAAAGGCTAGAAACATTGGACTTAAAACAAAAAAACGTAAGTTTTCTAATTTTCTTTTTCAAACATAAGATATAGAGAAGCGCACCACCAGTTCTAACCATAGCTTCAAAAATCATATCATGGGGAAACAATGCCTTCACAATAAATATTCGTGAAGAATCCACTTGAACAGAAGCAATTTATCAGTGTGTGGAAGGGAAGGGCATGCTCCAAAACCCTAATTTCAATCCTCTGGGAACTAAGTAAATATCCAGGCCATTTTATTTGACCCTTTAACCAACGTGTAACCAACAAGAATAGAAATAATATGCCCATAATTTACATGAGGGAATGGTAAACTTAGTAGGAATACTCACGATTCAATTTCATATTTTCACCCTTCAATAATACATAGAAAAAATAATATATCATGCAAAATATATATATATATATATATCAATCCATTTCAAAGGATTTCCACCCAACAACTATTCAAACTATGAACCGAAATTTTAGAAGGGGGGACTGAAAGAGGAGACCTGTCCTCATTGTTGGTGGGTTGCTTGAGACTGGTTATTTTACCCTAGAGTTGGAAAGGCTAGGGATCCAAATAGATGCTCAGGTCTATGTGGCTAACATGGTGGAGAATGAGAAAGAGTATGGAACATACCGTGTTCCCTACAGAGTTTTCAACAGAGTATGGAACATGATAGTAGATTGAAAATATTGGCAAAGGGTATGGAACATACCGTGTTTCGAATAGAGTTTTCTCCAACAACTAAAACTGGGACAACTCATTAACATGGAAAATTGATACACGCACCCATCTGCATGGATTCATGTGGCACAATTATCGATTATTATTTTGCAATTTATGGAGGGCAGATAAGTGAAAATCACATACAAGAAAAGCATTATAACTTACACATGGATTAAGTACAATCATCATCCACGTATTTAATTAAAACTGAAACAAATTACCATATATTTAATAAAGGTGACTGCTTAGTATTTCTCAGAAAACAAAACAGCCTATTTTGAATTAAATATGAACTGTATATTTAATCATGACTCTGGAGAAAACTTGTCTAAATGGTTTACAACCAAAGAAATATTCCTACAAAAATAGACTGTCAAAATTGGTATGCAAGCAGATCGGTCGTACAACCTGATAACAAAATTGATATGCAAGTGGTTATGTTGTACAACCCATAAGACATAACTCAAACAAAATGGTAGGCCATAAATTATTTTCTCCTGCAAGAGAACCATCCATGTTCTGGAATATATTAAGAAATGGGTGTGCTGGCGGTAGAAGATTCACTGCAGAAAACAATTCAAGATGTTATAGTAGCTAATATAAATCTTAGATACAGGAAAAACCTCTATACAAAACCATGAAACTATCAAAAACCAAATTAACATAATTTTGTATGAAAGATTAGCTACTTTCTTAAGATCCTTTAGCATAAGACCTTAAAATATCATTTAATGAAAAGTATGATGGCAGACAATCACTAATATATAAATAGACTATCTGAAAGCCTCATGTTCTTATGACATCTAAGTGTAAAGGGAAACTTAGCCTCTAATCGTAGGTGCAAGAGGTCATATGCACAAAAGAGGTCATGCAACAAGGCATCAATCAAGTACCTAGTAACCTACAACCACAAATATGTGCAAGAAAGGGAATCCTAGCCTCTGATTATAGGTGAAAGAGGTCATATGAAACAAAAAGGAGCTACTCAATACCTACAACCACAAATCTATGCAGTAAAACAGAGTGGCTGAAAACATAAGAAGTTGGCTAAGAGAAGGGACAGTCACTACATCCTAGAGATTACAAAGAATCCCTTTCACACATATGCATTGGTTAACTATGGGGAGAAGGGGCTTGTGAAGACTTATCTCCATGTGTAATGAATATATTCATTCAGTGGAATTTAAACACAAAATTCTATTGCTCAATACCTGTCCATGAACCATTTTAATGGTAGAAAATAAAGGAACCACTGGGACTACACCATGGATCTTAAGATTTTATAACTATGTATCTTTAAGGGCCTAATCAAATATAGTTAGAACAAAGGAAAGTCAAAACCCCAATACTCTTTCTTAACTTCCTACTTCAACTGTGGTGGTTGTCATTATCAACATTTTTTTATGTATATTACAGACCTTTTATTTTTTCCTCTATGATGTCTAACGATTAATTATTTTTCAGTGGTTGTTGCACCATTTTCTGTGTTTCTAAAATTTGAATGATATTTTAATATCATGATTTTCAATATTTATTTTTGTGTATATTACAGACCTTTTATTTTTTTCTCTACGATTTCTAAGTATTAATATTTTTTTGTGGTTGTTGCACCATTTTCTGTGTTTTTAAAATTTGAATGATATTTTAATATCATGATTTTCAATATTTCTTGAATTGCAAAACCAACAGATAAGGAAAGAACAAGATTTTTTTTAAATGTTGTCTACCAAATTAGTCAATGGGATAAAAAGTACATCATATGAAATATAACAGAGAGAGTACAGTGCTCAAGCTCCCACAAGATTGTAAAAATGAAATTCCAACCAGGCATGAGACCATCAGAAGTAGGAGTGGAACCTTTTCTAACATCCAAGATCAGAATTCATGACTGGACATTAAAATGAGCAAATATAAGGGTAATTCCTCACCCAATAATGGAAAGAGAAGGTATCAAGTAAATCTTTAATGATCTCCACCTATCAGATAAAAGACACCTGCATTAGATGACATCTCTAATATACAAGGTAGAGATATTTTGGTTTCCATGTATGAAAAAAGGTATAAATTCAATCCTCTCTCATGAATAAGAAAAAAAGTACCTTAAATGTCACAATCTATAGATTAAAATTAAATAACCATGTCAACTTTAATTCAACATAGCATTACCATCACAAGAGTTTTTTTTAATTTTTAAACCATGTCTCTGTTCATATTATATCGATTCTTTCTATTGAATACCCAACCTTCATCAGCTAAAGAATAACTCTCATGAATATTGAGACATTGAATTAAATCCGACATAATTTAGTTGAGTGTTTTAATATATATATTTATTGAGAGTGAAAATTGGTTATTAACATAGGTGCATTCTCCTGAAAATGATCACAACATCAAGATTGAAACATCAGAATCAACATTCCATATGTAGTTTTCCTCTCTTTGAATAATATCTTGTTGTATAAACATGAACAAACTAAATTTCATATCATAATCAATGCCTAACCACAACAACAGTCCCCAAAATAAATATGCCAATTTGGATGTAAAGGGTTTCCAAACCTACCTTCCATGTCACAATCTATTGAAAAATATATACCTTTCTTCTTATAGTTGCTAATAAACCAAAACAACCACCCCCAAAATTAAATAAAAAGCCAATCCTCCTACAAAGAGGGCTTGAAGCCCTAGAGTTGTGAAGTTTGGCAAGCTAAAGAAACCACTACTATGAATGCCATTTCTTTCTCATAGGAATAGACCAGTAAGATTTCCTTCTAACCAATTATTACAACCCTTCTATTCTCTCTTCTAACATCCCAACTTTGAAAATTAAATAGTTAATATGATTGGATATGCTTTAGATTTAACTATAAATGAATGAATATACTTCAAATTTTATTGTCCAGATAAAAAACTCTAAATATTCCTTGAACTACAGAAATGGAAGACAAAAGGAAATTAAGTACATTAATGTCACAAAAAACAATGTCCTAGAGTGAATAAAAATAATGAATATTGCAAGAGATACATACAAATATGTGCAGTTCACACGGCATATTCAAACTAAAATAAAGTACCAAGAGGACAAAATTAGTTTTAAAGGAGAAAAATGAAATGATAGCAATTTCTAACTACATTAGAAACATCCATTACCCAAGAGATAGATTGATCTCAAGTGTGACAACAAGTTTGTAATGATGGTAATATGCCAATCCTAGCTATCAAATATGTTATCACTCCAGGAAACTCCTCTAGGTTGTAGCTCGAGGATGCCTCGTAACTTAAACTGTTTTTTGGGTTTTTTCTGAATTGGATCAAACCGGATAACCTATATAACCTCTCACTCTCAAGACATGCATGAAGCTCACTCAATCACAAGGCTTTTGGTTACAACTTGTTCAGTAGTTTAACGAAAAGGTGCAGGGATGGAAGACTTACACACATAACACATGCATATAAATGGCTAAATCCTGCTGAGGATGGTGTTTATAAATCAAATATCACTAAATAACCAATAGGATGACAGCTATCGGCTCTTTAATAAATCTAAAAATTACCTAAATGCACATTCAGGCAATAAACACAATAAACAAAGAGATGGCTGAACAAATCACAACAAAAGAGCTTATACTTAGAATAAACCAGATGAGACGCTTGATAATGGAACAAGCTCATAAATCCCCAGAGTCAAACCTTTATTAATGAAATAATCATGGGCTTTATAGCCTTTTACAAAATTTACAGATCCTGAAAATCCTATCTGTTTACATCAAAAATAAATGAAAGTCATAGTTTTTTCCCGATTAGGGTTTCAAACCCTTGCTAACAATTTGTTTATTCATTGTGAATATCTAGTTCATTGGGCGATCTTTTAATGACTGAAGTGGTATTTGGTAACCACTACTGCTGGTTTGCTGTGAAATTGCCACCAACAGCTAGTGTATCAACGTTTTAATTGAAGTGCCTAGTCTTGTTAAACCGCTTGAAACCTTTTTAACTTCACTGCTGCAGTCACCGATCAGAATCCTTTTCTTCTATCACATCGGCGCTCCAAGCCTGACTGCCACTGTAGTTGCAGCTCCTTAGGCCTCAATATTTCTGTAGTTTACCACCACGGTCACTAATTGGAAGCTTTGTATTATGCACCATCGGTGCCCCAAGTCTGAATGTTTGCCGCACTTGCGGCTCCTTAATGGACTACTGTGCCGACAACTAGTCTGTAGTTTTTCCGATCGCCACGGAGCTGCTTGGTTCTAAACTCTCCGATGATTAGTCTTTTATTCCTCTGGTCGCCGATGATGTACACAGTTTCAGCAATACGCCTATCTGCTGAAGGGGTCTTCCACCTGCTAATTATCTTCCATCTTTCAGTGGCTAATGAGATGTTCTGATCCTCGCCCAAGCCACCGAAAGCTACATTTGTGGAATTTTCATCCAAATAAAAAATAGAGGCTTTCAAATTTGTCAGTGACCTTCATATCCTTCATACTATCGAAATGAATTATTTTGTGTGAACTAAATAAAAATAAATTTATTTATTTGGGAGATAACAAAATACATGGAAATGATAAGGAAATAACAGTGAATATTGTCATACCATCCAACATATGATCTAAACATATAGAAATGGATAAACTAGTACATGACCTACATAGGATATTTAATTAATTATATAGATCCAACATGAAAGTCATTACCTCAAGAATCTGGGAGTCTATGGAATCAACTTCTGATTGTTCTTGTTGACTAGTAGGAGAAAGTAAACAAATATTAGGTGTTTCCACCTATCAAATGAATGACTCCTCTGTAGATGAACAGGGAATCCTCTCTCCTAAGCAAGCATAAATGTATATTTAATCTAACAATAAAATGGGAAACCAAAAGTTATATACACAAATGTCTATCTCTGATCTTACAATCCACTAGATAATAAAAATAAAATGTTCCACAATTACTATAATGAGGTATACAGGTTGAAAACACCCTATTGCATAGGGATGGGACAATCTGTCTCGACACTAACTTGGTATGAGAAACCCTAAACTTCCTATGAGAAACATCTGATAATATAACCAATATTGGTAAGGTAACCCTGTGACCAGGCCTCCATACATGTTGTAAAAAATATAAACTCTAAATTTAAAAATCCAAGTTAGTTCCAAGTAGTTCGATTGATGACTCTATTTAAGTGATGTAAATGTACACTATTGAAAATTGGGAGAAATAGTGACTGAAAATTCAAATGGAGGGAATCTGCAGAGATACCAATAGGTAGAAAGAAAGGAGAGTTCAGAATGCAGACAAAGGAAATTTTATTCCTTGAAAGACATGATCTCATGCATCTACCTAACGTATTGGAATCCAAATGCAGATATACAACATAGATAACCATAGAATATAGAGAAGCTCATAATACCACCATAGAAAAAGACCAACTATTTTGGATGATGGCTCTATCCAAGTAATGAAAACATACTCTATTAAATATAGTGTAGAAATTCTGACCAGCAATAGATTAATTTCACTCACAACAAATTACAATTGATCATGCAAAATTGTCAACAATGGAGACTGAATATGGAGCTGTAACACAAAATTATATTAACTCAGTGTACAATAGCCAACCCTGTAATAACATAGGTTGCTGAATATATAGAATACATCAATAGGTCGAATGCATAAGGAGGCATCCAAAACTAGCATAAAGCAGGCTTACCCAAAATAGGCAAATCCCCCATAGGTGTAAAAATCTGATCCCAAATCTGTCATGAGGCTCACAAATTGGCAAGGGCGCAAAAAACAAGTTCACCTCACCTAGTCTTGCTTTCCTATGTGCCTTAAAACACTGAAAAAGCAGTCAATAAAGCAGAAAAAGCAGAAGGGCGCCTAGGAGGCCAGGAATAAAGTAGATTTGATTCCTAAGGCTTTCCCAAGTGCTACATGAGTCAAATATGGCAAGTTTGACCTCTATGGATAGGAAATTAGCAACTTGCACACGGTGGGACTCATGAACTAGGCAAATAAGACAAAAATAAATGAATTAATGTCTAAGTGGGTAATACTATGGGTTGACTATTCTAACACCCCCCCTTAAGCCTGACTTTATGAGTAATAAATCAAAATATAGGGCCTAGAAACAAGGCCTAGTCACCCTTTTACATACTGCAAATCCATATGAACCAAGGAAAGAGGCAAAACCAACTTGGGAAAATCCTCCCTTAAACATGGACTGTAAAATAAAATTGTAGAATCTTGTCTCCACTCATGCTTTGAAAGCATGATCAGCAATCCCCAGCAGTGATTTGAGATTGCTGAAGGTCTTCTCACAAAATGCTTTGGTGAAGATATCATCTACTTGTTCTGAAGATGAACAGAAGAGTAGGTGAATGGTGCCATCATGCACAAGCTCTCTGATGTAGTGCATGTGAATCTCAATGTGTCTGGTTCTCTGCTTCTGAACTGGATCTTTGCAGATTCAAATGGTACTCTGGTTATCACAGTAGATGGTATTTGAGTACTCAGGTTTGAAACCACACTCTCCAATTAAACCCTGCAACCATAAACACTGAGTTGCTGCATTGACAACTCCTCTGTATTCAGCTTCTGTAGATGAGAGTGCAATGGCACTATGTTTCTTGCTTGACCAGCTGATTGGCCCTTCTGCAAGCATGAACACATAACCTGAAGTGGACTTCCTTTCTGTGCTATCACCTGCCCAATCACTTTCAGTAAAACCAATTAACTCAAGGTCAGAATTGGCTTTATAGAAAATCCCATGTGTCCTTGTTCCTTGAACAAAGCTAAGGATCCTCTTGGCTGCTTTCCAATGGATCTCATGGGGCTGATCCATGAATCTAGAAGCAACACTGACTGCATAAAAAATATCAGGTCGATTATGTGCCAAATACAATAAACATCCAATCAACTGTCTATACAAAGTGTTGTTTACCATCGGTGCAGAATCATCTTCCTCCAGCTTCACTCCTGAAAGGAAAGGAGTTTTGCTTGCTTTGCAATATTGCATTCTGAATTTGATCAGCAAATCCAAGGCATATTTGGACTGGTGCACCTTGATTCCAGCTTTGTTTTGAGCAATCTCAAGCCCCAGAAATTGACTTAAGAGCCCCAAATCTGTCATGGAGAAGGCTTGGTTCATAGCTCATTTTAGGGAAGCAATCTCAGCCTGTGAGCTTCCTGTAATGAGGAGTTCATCAACATATAACACAATGATCATTAATGAACCATTAATTACCTTCATATAGACATTCGAATCTGATTTGCACCGAACAAAATTCAGAGATAGCAAGAAGCTATCTATCTTGGCATACCAAGCCCTGGGGGCTTGCTTTAGCCCATACAATGACTTTCTCAACCTGCACACAAGAGAATAGTCAGTAGCAAAACCTTGGGGCTGCCTCATATATATCTCCTCAGTGAGATCAACATTCAGAAAGGCACATTTTACATCCATATGATGTACCTCCCATTGCCTTGATGCTGCAATGGCTAGAGCTAGCCTGATTGAATCCATCTTTGCCACTGGGGAAAAATTCTCATTGTAATCGATGCCATGAACCTGTGAGTAGCCTTTAGCTACCAATATATCCTTGTACTTCAGTGGTGAACCATCAGCAGCAAATTTGGTCTTATAGACCCACTTACACTGTACTAGTTTTCTCCCTAGAGGAAGATCCACTAGCTCCCATGTGTTGCTCTTCTGTAGCGAGTTGAACTCCTCATTCATGGCAGCTTGCCATCTTGGATCTCGTGCCACTTATTCATATGTTTGAGGATCATACTCCACCATCAAATATCATTTTTCAGCAAACTCAGGATCCTTCATGCACAGACCATTCTCAAATTGAGATCTAGTCCTCCTTGGGTCATTGGGATCCCCAGCTAACTGTCCTGCTGCATGTAGTGTCTTGGCTGCCCATTTAGGCCTTGTGGGGCTGTTTGGGTCTGCAATAAACTCATCTCCATCGGACAAATCAGAATCAGCATGTTCAACAAACTCTTTACTTACTTCTTGAGGTTCAGGTGGTGAAGAGGCTTCACCAATTTCCACATCTGCAAAGGGTTCTTCTTCAAACTGAACACACCTTTCGATGAAGGCTTTGTTTTTGCTCAAATTTATCAACTTGTACCCTTTTGAATCTTCATAGTATCCCACAAAAATACACTCTTGGCTTTTGGGCTGCAAATCCTTCCTCTTCTCTGTCGGGATTCTAGCCCATGCCTTTGAGCCAAAAATCCTGAAATGGGTCACATCTGGCTTGTGCCCACTCCATGCTTCGAAGGGAGTCATGCCATCAAATTGTTTGTGAGGCACCCTATTCTGAATATAGGCTGCACAGTTGATAGCTTTGGGCCAGTACTTTGGTGGCAAAGTTTTGGCCTCCATCATGCATGTTGCCATCTCCTTCAGTGATCTGTTCTTCCTCTCTGCAACACCATTTTGCTGTGGTGTGTAGGGCACAAAATGTTGCATCTGCACAATAGTTAATAAACTCAGTCTTGACATAATCACCACCATTGTCAGACCTGAGTACCTTGAGTTTTCTTCCACACTGCTTTTCAACCAAATCCTTGAAGACTTTGAATAGGCCAAAAACTTCTGACTTGTGTTTCATGAAGTGAACCCAACAATACCTAGAAAAATCATCAATAAAGGTCAATGCATATTTGGCCTGACTCATGGAAATATGAGGGGATGGGCCAGCAACATCACTGTGAATCAGTTCGAGGGGTGCAGAGGTTCTCTCATGGCTGGTTTTCTCAAATTTGTGCTCTAGGTGTTTTCCTAGGATACAGCCTTGGCAGACTCCTTTGGAAAATTTTATCTTGGGCAACCCTATGACCATATCTTTCTCACTAAGATCAGACAAATACTTGTAATTTAAATGGCCAAATATTTCATGCCATAGCTTGCTAGCTTCATTAGCATGGATAAGAAGAGCAGAGGGGTTTGAGTAAGGCAGGAAGTGTGAAAACATGTATACCTTTTGAGCATGATTCGCTACTCCTTTTGCAATGATTCTTCCACTTGAGATTTTTTTGATCTCAACTTCATCTGGTGAGAATATGACTTTCTTAGGAGACCCAGTGTGGGTCATCTGGTACACTGATAGAAGATTGGAGGCGAGACCAGGGACATACAGCACATTGTTGAAGTTACCATGATCAAGTTCTATCCTTCCTTTGCCTTTACTTTCAGTGAGAGAGTCATCTCCCAGTACAATAGATGGTCCTTTCAACATATCCAGTGAGGAGAAGGCCTCCTTAGTCGAAACCATGTGTCTTGAAGCTCCAGAATCTATGATAAAACTGGGTGAGCTTGATGTGCCAGCAACTAGAGCATGAACTCTCTCTCTGTCATCGGAACTTGATCCTCCTTCTCTCTTCTTTGAGCTTTCTGGAAGGGAGATGCCATTCTTCTCCAGGATATTGGTCAGCATATGAATCTTCTTTTTCATACAAGAGCTTTCAGTGTGATATCCCTTCGAACAGTATGAGCACTTGTTCATTTCACCTTTGTTTTTCTTCTTCTGGGTATTTTTCTTGGGACCTTGTTGATCCTTCGGAGACTGCTTCTTGTCTCTTCTTTGCTCAGGTGGCTTTTTAGCTTTCTTTTTGCTTTTAGAATCCACCCTCGAATATCCAGCAACCAGAGCTTGGTATTTGGAAGGTTTGATGGTGCCCATCATCACCAGCTTGTCTTGTTCTTGTGTGAGAGATTCCATGAAATCTGCAAGGATAGGCATCTTCCAAGTTCGAGCTGTGAGTTTTGTGGCATAGAAGGTTGAAACAAAGACTGAGTAGTTAGGTCCTAGCTTCGAGAGGATGGCCAATATGAGCTGATCATATTTCTTTTCGATACCACACTGCTTCAACTGCAAAACTAGTGCTTTGAACTTGGAGAAATATAGCTGCAGGGATTCAAAGCTACTGGGACTCAGAGAAATCAGCTCATTCTCGATCTGATGTCCCCTCATCTCATCTATCTTTCCAAAAAGATCAAAAATCTTCTCCCATACTTGATCCGGTGAAGTTAATCCATCGAGATGGAAAAGGAGGTCTCAGGAAATACTGAGACATAGGAGGCCATAGGCCTCATCTCTCCGATTGTGCCATTTGATCTTCTCTGCAGCTGCATTGGGCTCTTCTTCTATAGCCATAGTCACCCTATAGAGGCCTTTCGCTCTCAACAATATCTCCATCTCTGCTTTCCATTCAAAATAGTTAAAGGGAGTCAAGATAGTTTTCTGTGAATCCATAGCTTTAGAAAATATGTCCCGGCTGTCAGTAGAAGGCTCCCAGTCTTGATGTCGAACCTGCAAAACAATTTTTGAAGGATAGTAACAACCTACAATGGCTCTGATACCATGTAGAAATTCTGACCAGCAATAGATTAATTTCACTCACAACAAATTACAATTGATCATGCAAAATTGTCAACAATGGAGACTGAATATGGAGCTGTAACACAAAATTATATTAACTCAGTGTACAATAGACAACCCTATAATAACATAGGTTTCTGAATATATAGAATACATCAATAGGTCGAATGCATAAGGAGGCATCCAAAACTAGCATAAAGCAGGCTCACCCAAAATAGGCAAATCCCCCATAGGTGTAAAAAGTTGATCCCAAATCTGTCATGAGGCTCACGAATTGGCAAGGGTGCATGGGAAAGCTAATGAGTGGTGAAATGGCAGATCATACATGCTTTTTCATGCAGGAAAGAGTGGAGGATGAAAGGGGCAAAAAACAAGTTCACCTCACCTAGTCTTGCTTTCCTATGTGCCTTAAAACACTGAAAAAGCAGAAGGGCAACTAGGAGGCCAGAAATAAAGCAGATTTGATTCATAAGGATTTCCCAAGCACTACATGAGTCAAAGATGGCAAGTTTGACCTCTATGGATAGGCAATTAGCAACTTGCACATGGTGGGACTCATGAACTAGTCAAATAAGACAAAAATAAATGAATTAATGTCTAAGTGGGTAATACTATGGGTTGATTATTCTAACAGATAGGAATGATAGTGAAAATCCAAATGGAAACATTCTATAGAGATACCAATATACAGGAAGAAAGGAGAAAATACAATTTTATGCCTCGAAAGACACAGTCTCATATGTCTATCTAATGAATTAGATCCAAAGGTAGGTAATCAATCAATAATAGATGACTATGGAAAAGAGAAGAGCTCAGAGTACCAAAGGAAAATAATTCAGGAAAATTCCTATGAAAAACATCTAACTATATGACCAATATAACTAAGGTCACCAAGAAATCGTGATCAGACTTTCAATCATTTTATGAAAATTCAAAATACTCAATCTAACAAGCCAAATTGGTTCCAAGTGCTTCGGATGATGGATCTATCCAAGAGATGCAAATATATGCTATTGAATATTGGGAGGACTGATGAGTAGAAATACAAACAAATGTCAAGCCAGTGATAGATAACAACAGAAGAGTTTGTAGTCCAATGTACCACCAGGGAAAGAGGCAAATAATTCAGGGTCAGAGACAGTCTCCCCTGTTTTTTAACCTCTAAAATCATAAAAGAATGCCAAGTAGTTTGGATGGTGGCTCTATCCAAACAACGATACTCTGCTAAAGATAGGACTGGGTGAAAACCCAAATGAAAACTTTCTACAGAGATACTAATACACAAGAAGAAAGGAGAATACAGAATCCCAGATACTCCCATGCTCCCTCTCGTCAAGCATATTCTCCCCTAGCACGCAACCCCAATGCTCCAACACGGCTCAAAACCCCAATTCTCCTGCGTGGTGTTTCTCCCGTCAAGATGCAAAACCATGGAAAAAACCAATGCTCCCCTGTGAATGAATCTGGATCGTGAAATGGATTTGTTGAATCTTCCTTCGTTGTTACTAGCTTTTCCCATTATGGATTTGCACCTAGATATATGGGTCTTTTATAAGGTTTAGCCTTCAGGTGATGGGTTTTTTTAACAGAAGGAACTTTGTTCACTAAAAATTGAAGCAACTGCACGTTGTAACAACTATTGATCAAATTTGTTGCTATTGAACCCTATGTTTTTACCCTTCGATCACTCCACTATTTTCGTCCCATCCCCTTAAAACCTTGGAGGGCATCCGACTATATCTGAGAAGATGGTTTAATTCAGTATGTCGTGATTACGCAG
This sequence comes from Pseudotsuga menziesii, assembly GCA_001517045.1. Classification (NCBI taxonomy): domain Eukaryota; kingdom Viridiplantae; phylum Streptophyta; class Pinopsida; order Pinales; family Pinaceae; genus Pseudotsuga; species Pseudotsuga menziesii. The sequence continues at coordinate 727,818 of LPNX010097526.1, read as the reverse complement.
TGCTTCTCCAGACACACTGCAAAACCCTGTGAAAACCCCATGCCCCCCCATCAAGCTGCAAAACTGTGGCAAAAACCCATGCTCCCCCACTATGCGATGCTTGGCCTGCCACACTGAAAAACCAGGTGGAAACCCCAAGATCCCACGACGTGCTACTTCTCCATTATTTGTAATAAAATAAACCCCTAGATATTGGCCTATTCATATATTAAATAAAATAAACCCCTAGACCCTAAATATGAACCCCAATATAATGCTTTGGTTTTTTATAATAATTAAACCCACAATATGAATGGACATGATATAGTATTGGTCCATCATTTATGCCCCCATGGTTGGGATCTAGACCAATCTGTTAGGCAAGAAAGAAGGAAGCATCTCTTTCCCTCTCTTCAGCTGAAGCAGAGTATCAAGTGGCTCTAAATGCAACTATTCAGGTAGTTTGGCTACATGGGATTCTAACAGAGTTTGGAATTCACACTTCTCCTTCAGTAGTAATTTTTTTTTATAGTCAAAGTGCAATTAAAATTTTGAGTGATCCAATATAGAAGCAATGGACCAAACACATAGAAGTCCATATGCACTACATCCAGGAACTAGTGCATAGTAAGACCACCATGTTGCATTACTACCCTATAGAGGAGTAGGTTGCAAACATATTCACAAAATATTTCACTAAAAAGAGATTTTTTTATCTCATATATTTTCTTGGTGTGAAGGTTTAATTCAGACAGGGGGGTTTCCCATGAGGTTTTCCCCATTTCCTCAGTTTATTGAGCAATTAATTTTTTGCATTAGATTGTGTGGGTTGTGGAGCCTAATCTTCCCAATTCAAATATGTTATTTTAGTCGTGTTTGTATCCCAACACCTGACGAAGAGGTGTGGGGGGGATCCCCCCCCCCCGCACTATAGTCGTTAGGGGGTTCCACAAGGGGGGGGGGGGGGGGGATTTTGGGACCCCCCGTAACAAAACTTTAGGGGAAAATGCCTTGTAAAGTGTTATAATTTCATAGTCATGACTTGGTAAATAATGGGTGATTTATGGGCCCATGGTTTTGGGTCTCCCGTGGTATTTTCTCATTGTATTCCCTTTATAAAATAAATGCATTTTAAATACGGTTGTGTATTTTATTATAGCATTGTAAAACAATCTATGTGATTATCTGAGAGAGACTATAAGAGAGTGAAAAGGAAGTGCATTGGGTGTGTTGTAGGTTGTATCCGTTCATTTTGATGGAGGGCATAATAATAAAAGGACTGGAAATTTGTGTGTGGATGTATCTTGTCTTGGGTGAACCACGTTATATTGGTGTCTCTCTTGTAATGTGTTTTAATATTTGCATCTTGTTTATTATTTATTGGTATTGCTTTGCAATCATGTTTTCTAACATATTGTATGGGTGACCTTTGGTCTCAATTGATAGGGCCCAGGTTGTCCAAGTTTCGATTAAGAGGGGTTGTTAAGATTATTGTAATCTTCCCTTATCCACCATATTATAAATGTCGCTTTCCTATATTAGGAATATGTTGCCACTTCATTAGTTCCATGGAGAACATATTTGGGGCCCACCTACCACTTGATGCACCATTTTGCATGAGTTTAGGAGCTCCAAAGACCAATTCCTATATTTTAGGATCCCACACTAAGTCATGGGAGTCCCACCATCAATTCACCTTATTCTGTGTTTATTTATGCTTCGATGGGCCGCATTCAGTTCACCTTCAGTTATCCTAGTGCCATTTTTGCATGATTTAAGGAGTTAGGTGTCTTTGCTCACCTACCCTGGTTAGTTAATTGATTATGAGGTGTTTCATTTTCTTGGAGTTACACTAGTGAGGTTGCAGTGGTGATTTTTCCATAGTTAGTGATGTTTGGATTCAGTCCAAGTCATGAGATTCAAACCACTCCTAGAGGATTCAAATTATCTCTATTGTATCATGGATATATTTCATACAGGTTAATGATTATTCAATTATGGTTATGATGTCAAATTATTTCCTCTTGTCTGAATAATTTCACCATGATTGTTTGGAAATTCTTGCACTGAAATTATTCCTCATTCATTCTTCTTTCACAGTGAGGTTCAATCCATCCTGATGATCCTGTATCTTTGATTTGTGTCTCAAAAGATAGTTTCCCAAAATACAATGTATGAAAATAATTGTGATATGTGTCTTCTCAGTCGATCTGCATTCTGCATCTGAATAGAGTTTTCAGCTCAGTCACACTTGTTGTTCTGCAATCTACATCTTTATTGAGCAAGAACTCCGCACATCCAAACTATAGGTATCCTTTCTTCAAGTACACTTACTCGTTGTTCACTATTGACTGTATTGAGCAATGCGGCTTCGTTACATAAAAATACTCTCTATGATCAACAAGCCATTAATACCCCAAAGAAATTCTTAAGTTTGTCAAACAATTAGATCTTCATTTCATACAAGCTTAATTCATCTCATCCATATCTTGCTTATTTATAATATTCTTGACTCAAGAGATGTGTCCACTTGGTGAAGTCCCTTAACTTCGGATGACACCCCACTAGATTGCGTCTTTAGCAAGTTAGGATTTGTGTCGGCGTGCCTCTTTTTACAAATCATCTTTGTGTAGTTTATGACACACATATGCAAACATCCTGTGGGAATTTCGCACACATCCATTTCTTGCTTATGTTGCTTTACAAATATTTGTACTACTTACCAACTTCTTTGTGGGACTTTTACACACAATATTATTTATATTTATTCATAAGTATCACAAATAGTATTTTGGAATCAGTGTTATTTCAATGTTCATCTATGTGTATGAACATGTGTGCATTTGCGACCAAGATAGAAATTGCATACATGTTTAATTCTCTTTTATTTGACACATACATATATATATATATATATATATATATATATATATATATACATAAACATATAGGAACATCAATGTCACATTTATCATTTTTTGGAATTATATCATGTGCTATTACATTTACTTCATATTTAACATGAATGACAATACATATTTGAAGTAGACTTGCAAGGATTCGAAGCTTCTTGGACTTAATGAAATAAGCTCGTTCTCCATTTTATGACCCCTCATTTTATATTTCTTCCCAAATAAAGTTTTAATCTTCTCCCATACTTCATTCGGTGATGACAATCCATCAAGATGGAAAAGAAGGTCTCTTGAATTGCTGAGACATAAGAGACCATATGCCTCATCTCTCCTATTATGCCATTTGATCTTCTCTATTGTTACATTAGGCTCAGCTTCAGTTTTCATGGTCACTCTGTAGAGGCATTTACTCCTCATCAGAATCTCCATATGTTCCTTCCATTCGAAGTAATTGAATGGAGTCAAGATGATGTGGTGAGATTGATCCATTCTTTAGAAATTGTGCCCTTGAATAGACAGAATGTGCTCCAAGTGAGTGATTTCGACCCTGCAAAAGCAATATAAGAGGAGAACAATCGAGCTACCAAGGCTCTGATACCATGTGTAAATTAATCCCAAGCTTAGATCAATTGAACTCACAAAATTGCTTGAAAATATGCAAGAAACACAAAAAAAGAGACTGAATATGTTAAATAACATAAACTGTTGTTGTGTACTTTGAGGTGAAGTGAAGATAGTATAGTTGAAAACAATCGGTGGCGAGTTAGCGGAGGCGGAAGGATTTTTCAGGTATTTGTGAAGGGGGGTGGACTAACGGAAGCATGGAAGAAGGAAAAGGGGAGGTGGTAAAGCCTCCCTAGTATCTTATTCGGCATGACTGAAGATCGGGGAAATTTTGATAGATATACATCATCCCTAGAGCTAGACATAAAGATCAATGGTCTGGAAGCCAGAGCAGTGTGTGCCTAAAGCGGCCCTGATTCCAACCATGCAGGTCATATCTTTGAAGATTAAGGAATGAATACAGTATATGCAATATCACGCCCTGATTGGGAAGTTTGTAGGAATGCAAACTTTGGAAAAATCCCTAGTTTGGTGGATCAACTCATCCTGGAAACCCAAGGGGAGCTATGACCTTCACCTGGGTTCCAAGGGTTTATTCATCATCTCTTTTCTTAATATTGAAGATAGGAACAGAGTTCTGGATGGGGGGTCATATTTATTTTACTCGAGAGGATTATTCCTAATAACTTGGAAGGAAAATTTATGCCCGGAAAAGGAATATATGAAGGTAGCTCCAGTTTGGATCATATTGTACTCTTTGTCGGGTAAATATTGGGATCCAAAAATATTGGAATCCCTAGGAAACTCTTAGGGTAAATTCATTAAAATATCAGAACAAACTAGTATCGAAATATATACAGCATACGTGAGGATCTATGTCTGCATGGATCTGAACAAAGATCTGCCATAAGAAATTTGAATGTCATGGGAAGATGAGGACTTGGTGCAAACCATATATTATGAAAATATTACTTTCTGATGTCGAAGATGCCATGAATATGGTCACTTGTTTAGGGATTTCCTCATGAACAATCCAAATACAACTCTAGGGAAGGAAGAGGAAAAGAATGAGCAAGGGCTTACCAGGTTCCCATCAAGGAAGAGAAGAGAGCGGAAGTAGGAAACCAAGAGGTGAATAAGACGATATTAGTTTCAAACAAATTTGAGGTGTTGGATGATCTCATGGAGGATCTGTGTCTACATGGATCTGACCAAATATCTACCATAAGTGATCTGAATGTCATGAGAAGATGAGGACTGGGTACAAACCCTATATTATGAACAGATTCCATTCTGATGCCGGAGATGCCCCGAATATGGTCACTTGTTTAGGGATTTCCCCATGAAAAATCCAAATACAAATCTGGGGAAGGAAGAGGAAAATAATGAGCAAGGATTTACAAGGGTCCCATCAATGAAGAGAGGAGAGTGGAAGCAGGAAAACCAAGAGGTTAACAAGAAGATATCGATTTCAACAAATTTGAGGTGTTGGATGATCTCACAGAGGAAAACTTGGATAAGTAGTAGGCAAGAAAGCAGGGATACCAATCACCCCTGGAAACAATAGAGGTAGCATCCTAGAGGGAGGAAGAGACTACAAAAGAGAAGCATCAAGAGACGGAGGAGAGAGAAACATGAGAGGAAGCAGAGGATATGGATATAGGAGACCTAGACCTAGAAGGGATATAGCAGTCCTGCGTGGATGTAGGAAAAGTTTGCATCCCGTAGGAACAAGTGATCCTGTTAAAAGAGGTCATCCTCAAAGGTTGGGCCTCAAACCAACTAGGGATTAGCACAGGGTCCAAAAAAGAGACAAAAAGGAAGTTCAAAGAACCAAACAAGAAGACGCAAAGGAAATCGAACAAGCATAGAGTAGCAAAATCAGGCATGCGAATGGTAGAGTTGGGATAGTGCTCTATGTTAGGATTTATAATCCTCCCTTGTCCAAGTTTTCTATTAGATTATATTTTCCTAACTTAGGAGTCATTTAATTATTATTGGGTCCACTAGTATCATTGGGTCCACTTGGCCTAATGGGGCCACATGTACTAGTCACCAGAGTGTGGGGAACACTGGTAAAGGATAACTAGAACTGCTGCACCTTCATGCGTCATTTTAGGCCCCTCCTAGACCAAACCCTACAATATAGGAGCCATTAAGAGTTCCTGCACTAACCTCCTTCAGTTGTTGGAAGTTGGTAACTAGTTAAGATTAGTTATGCTTCAGTTACATTTAGTTAGATCTCCTCTAGTTTAGTTAGCACCAGTTATGCATGGATGCATGTGGGAAGGCAGCATTTCTCACCTACTTCTCACATACCATTGTAGTTAGATTGGTTTGATTGATTGTAACTAATTGAGAGGCTAGAGTTAGTCAGTTGAACTCCGATAGTGATTTAGACACTTCTAGTTAGTCATGCAGTCAGATTGAGTTAGTAGGTTCGAATTCAGCTCTCATGATTCAAATTCTCCTTTATGTATTACCATTGTATACTGTTGGGATTTAATGAAGTTTATATTGTAATTATACTGAGCAATACTTGTATGTTTCCTATGAGATTTCTTTTGTTCAGTGTGTATTATTCGTTCATTTTCACTGCATAATAATTAAGAACCTTATTGCACTCATTTCCTGAAGATCTAATGGCACAATAATTCTAATATGGTATCATAGCCATCTCAGGAATGCTTCAAGTCAGTCTACTCTTCATTGTACACCAGAAGCAACTAGGTTTCCACAGAAGTCTTGCAAATATTTCCTTCCTTCCTTTGAATTTATTCAGAGTGGCGGTGTGGGCGTGATGGACCTTGAGAAAGTGTACATGTTAAGAGGGAAGGCTTGATTCTAACATAGTGTGAATGGTTTTGGTTTTGGAGTGATTTTCCACAGATACTACATATCTTGATTGAAGATATTGTCTGATCAACAGGAGAATTATGGATTCTCAAACTTCTACACCTCGAATCCTAACACCCTTCAATTATGTTGATTGGTATTAATTCTTCACATTGATCTAGGAACTAAGATTCAATCTCATCAAAGAATTATTAACAATTACTCATGAATTGGAAATTTTCAGGAACCAAATAAGTTTCCTCTCTGTATATTATATAAACAATAAAGGATTACAATACCATGCATGAGCCATGGCATAACTCAATGAAGAATTCGAATAACTAAGGGACAATTCGAATTCCCATGCATGAGTCTAGCTTAACTGACTCTTTGCCATGCAATACCACTCAGTTAACCACTTGACAAAAAACCTTAATTGAATCACCAATCCTAACTGAAGTTGGAGTGCAATAAATGACTTAATCTCAACTGAAGGAGATCAAACACATGTCATAGCAACCAACCATCAAGTGCTAGTACTGCATGACTCCAATAAACCTTGTTGAGGTTAACTGAAGCTGAACTGACCATCAGAAGTTGGTGAAGGCGCTTAGTTCACTCCAGTTCATTAAATAATAATAAAATAATCAATAAATAATGATTAAATAATATATTTAATGCATGGAGGTGCCTTAACTGACTGTAACTGATTGGTTGAACTGAAAGTAACCCCCAGTTAGCAATTAGGTGCATGAATGTCACCCAGATCACCCCTAGAGTGCTCCAGTTAGCCTCCTTGACTATAGGAAAGGCTAAGTTAGCCTCCTTGACTGTAGGTAGGCGTGGGAGTGACTGGGATGATGGTAATTAATGCTCCTTGATGTCAATTAAACTTAGGATAGTGATTTAACTAGGCCAATTTGACTGAAAAAGTGTGTATGATGGTAGATGTCTCCAACAATTGGATGGAAGATATGCAATTTTCCTTGCGCAACAAGGGCTTCTTCGTGATAATACTATAAAGGGAGGTTGAGCCCCATCATCCAGCTGAGAAAAACAAGTTTATGAACTGCTTAGATGAATCTTTTGGTTATCTATGTACTCACATATCCAGGGACCTCCTCTTTCACCTTGAAGGTTTGAGGACTCCCAAAGAATCTTGGGAGAATCTTAAAGTCTTGTTTTGAAATCAAGATGAGCATTGAGGACACATTCTGGAAAACGATTTGGTATCCTTACATCCCAATAGTTTCGAGACCATACAACCATTCTTTACCAAATTCAATTCTCTTGTACTTCAATGCATATGGTGCAGAATAGAAAGAAAGGAGGAGAATCATGTGCTCTCCATACTCGAAAAACTAGGTACTGAGTATTTTGTATTTGTCTCAATATTCCATTCCGGAAGAACTTCCATTCCCAATTGGAAGATGCCCTCACTTGATTCCTTTGGCGAGTCCTTAATAAAGGAGCAAGAGAAGTTGGTGCAGATGGGAGTTATCCCGACTTCCAAAGATCAATCTCTCCTAGTGACAAACTCTACCGAAGCGCAATATAAAGGGAGACCTAAGGCGAAGGAGCCTAAAGAATCTGATTCTAATTCTAAAGAGAATCAGAATACTTCTGAATGAGCTTCAGGATCCAAGAAGAATAAAAAGTTTGAAAAGAAGATGTGTCCCTACTGTATGAGGGGTTTTCATCCAGAAGACTCTTGCATGAAGAATCAATTTGACCAACTTCCTGCCCTCCTCAAGCAAAATAACATTGCTCTTCCACAAAGAGCAAAGAAGTCTAATGTTGGACCACAGATAGAAGATGATGAAAGGTACCACGCCTTGAAGGCTAGACTTATTCAGTCGACGGCATATTTTATTGATTCTAGAGCATCCAATCACATGGTTTCCTCCAAAGAATCCTTCTCTACCCTCACCCTATCAAAAGGGCCTAATATTCACATTGGAGATTATTCCCAAATTTTAGCAGCAGGAAGAGGTTCAGTTAAAATTCAGCATGGTGAGTTCAAAAAATTTCTCTATGTGCCCTCCCTTGCAGCTAATTTGTTTTCCATTTATTAGATGACCCATACAGGCTCTCCCAAGAGAGTTACAGTCAACTCAGATTTAGTTGAGATCACAGAAAAAGATGCTGGAAATCTCATAGCGAAAGGTATTGCAAATATTTCTACTAAATCTTATGAGTTCTCACATTTTTTGTCTGTCTCACCTCCTACAAATTTATTGACTCATGCTAACAACACCAGTAAGATTTGGCATGAGATATTTGGGCATCTCAATTTCAAATATCTCTAGCAACTTGCAAAATGATAAAATGGTTGAATGTTTTCCTCTCATCCAAACTTCCAATGGAGTATGTTTTGGTTGCTTGGTAGGTAAGCATCCAGAGAAGAGGTATGAAGTTGGGAAGGCACATAGAGCTTCCTCTATACTTTATTTGATACATAGTGATGTGGTAGGACCAATTCCCACAACATCCATTAATGGTTGCAGGTATTTCCTCACTTTTATTGATGATTGTTCTAGGTATTGTTGGATCTACTTTATGAAACAAAAGTCATAAGTTTTTGATATTTTTAAAGTTTTTAAAGCTATGATTGAGAATTGTTTCAATAAAAATATCAAGTCCATAAGATCTTATAAAGGAGGAGAGTACATTAAAAGATATTTCCAACATTATTGTGAAACAAACATAAGGGATTCGAATGGAACACTAAGTTCCATACACACCAGAATAGAATGGTGTGGCTGAGAGGAAGAATAGATCACTGAAGGAGATGGCAACATGTCTTCTCCATGCCAAGAATATCCCTCCTCTTTGGGCAGAAGTTGTAAATTGTGTTTCATATATGCAGAATAGAGTGCCTCATAAATAAGTGGTTGGGGCCACTCCATTTCAAGCACTGCATGGGCATAAGCCCAATGTCTCTCATTTAAGAGTTTATGGTTCCAAATCTTGGGTCAGAATATCCATTGACAAGAGGAAGGCCTTCCAAGCCCAAAGTAGTGAATGCATTCTCCTGGGATATGTAGAAGATGAAAAAGCATACAAGTTGATGAAGGTTGCAACTAGGAAATGCGTCATTGATCGGAGGGTTCAGTTTGAAGATGATCAATTGTGTGATGCACCACCATCTGAAGCACAAGAATGTATAAACACCCTTCCACTACCTTTTGATGATGATGATTTGTTACATGTTTCAGATTTGGATGAAGAGGATCAAGTCTAGCATGATCTTGTTATTGAGGTTGAACCTCATGATATTCTAGATCAAGATCCAGCACCCATTCCAACCAAAGGCCTATGCCTAGATGGGCTCAAAAGCTTATTGATGCATTTGGGGATGGTTCTGGGAATCTAGAGGACAAAAGGAGAACTAGGTCCCAGTATCATAATGAACATGTTCCTCTTTTCCTCACATATTCGCTCCCTACAGATTGGTGCAACAAAATTCCAGGAAAGTGCTACATGATGATAGAGAATTATCAACCACTTGGCCCACAGAAGAAGAAAATTGATCATTCTCCACCTCTTCCATCCATAAGAAACACACAGATTCATGAGTTTAGAAGGACATTGAGAGGTTCACATACATAGCTTTAGGATGGTGCTACACAGAAGAACCATACTATTGCATAGTGCTGCAAATTGCAGCAGAGTTTTTGACAAGTTATTCTTCTAAGGAGGAAGCTTCTTTTCTTCTAATGATAGCTTGTATTTTTCATGTTTTCTATTTATTTTGAGGGGGGGGGTTCCCATGAGTTTTTCCTATTTCCTATTTATTTTGAGGGGGGGTTCCCATGAGGTTAGGATTTATAATCCTCCCTTGTCCAAAATTTCTATTAGATTATATTTTCCTAACTTAGGATTCATTTAGTTATTATTGGGTCCACTAGTACCATTGGGTCCACTTGACATAATGGGGCCACATATACCAATCACTAGAGTGTGGAGAACATCGATAGAGGCTAACTAGAATTGTCTACACCTTCATGCATCAATTTAGGTGTCTCCTAGACCAATCCCTACAATTTAGGATACACTAGGAGTGCCTACACCAACCTCCTTCAGTTGTTGGTAGTTGGTAACTAGTTAAACTTAGTTATGCTTCAGTTCCATTCAGTTAGATCTCCTCCAGTTCAATTAGCACCAGTTATGCATGGTTGCAAGTGGGAGGCCTCAATTCTCACCTACTTCTCAGCTACCACTGCAGTAAGACTAGTTTCATTGATTGTAACTAATTGAGAGAGTGGATTAAACATATGGAGTTGGCTAGTTGAACTACGATAGTGATTTAGACACTTCTAGTTATCCATGCAGTCAAATTGAGTTGGTAGATTTGACTTCATCTCTCATTATTCGAATTATCCTTTATGTATTACCATTGTATACTACTGGGATGTAATGAAGTTTATACTATAATTATACTGAGCAATACTTGTATGTTTCCTATGAGATTTGTTTTGTTCATTTTGTATTATTCATTCCTTTTCACTGCATAGTAATTAAGAATTTGATTGCACTCATTTCCTGAAGATCTAATGGCACAATAATTCTAATACCATTCCATTAAGGTGGATTTAGGTTTGTAAGTTTCTAAACGAAGGTTTTATCATGGAATATATGGGGCCTAAATAGCCCCGAAAAGTAAGGATCTTAAGCAAGACTATCAAGAGAACAAATCTGGCCATAGTATTCTTACAAGAGACTAAGTGCTCGACAACTCAGATCCAGGACCTGATTAAGAAAATCTAGAGGGGTAGTGAAGGGATAATCATTGATGCAAGAGGCTTCACGGGAGGCTTGGGAATCCTATGGGACCCCACTAGCGTGATTTTAGGGGGGTTCCAAGGTAATCGATGTTTTCTTTCAACAGATTTTAAGGTTGTAGGTTTTTTCAGTTGATGGAGTTGTTATGAATGTTTATGGACCTCATAATGCAGGGGACAAGAGGGATTTATTTAAGTCCCTTGGGAGAATCTGGGACAGTATATCCAATGAACATTTGGACGTAGGAGGTGACTTCAATCTCATAACTTCGTTGTAGGAGGAGAAGGATGGTCGACACGGGCTAGAGGAAGAATGTGATATTTTCAGAGACACCATTAAAGAATTATTACTTATAGACATCACTCCTAGAGAGGGATGGTTCACATCGAACATTAAGAGGTTGGGGGATAAACACATTTCTTCCGGACTAGATAGATTCTTGGTATCTTAATACATGGTGGACCTTGGGAGTGAAATCCATTCAGCTACGTTCCCAGCAGTAGGATCAGATCATTGGCCAATTGAACTAATGTGGAGTGGGTTGGGTTCCCAATTCAAAAAACCCTTCAGGTTCAAATAGTTCTGGCTAAATCATCTAGACTTCGATGAAAATATCAGGACCTGGTGGGAAGAACTAAGTGAAGGAGTTGGCCAAAGTATGTACAAATTCCAATAGAAGTTTAAAGGTTTGAAATAAAGGATAAAAAAATGGAACAGGGAGAAATTTGGCAATATTTTTGCTGATAAAAATATCATGGAATCTCTCTTGCAAGAGGTCCAATATTTTGGGGAAAATTAATGGTACACTACTAATCTGAAAATGGAAGAACGTATCCTCTGTTCTAGACTATAAGAGAGGGAAAGGAAAGAGTAAGTTCTCTAGTGGAAAAAATCTAGGAACCAATGGTTAAAAGAGGGAGAAAGAAATACAAAATTCTTTCAACGCTCGGTCATTCAACACAGGATGAAAAACAAAGTCTTCTCCATTAAGGATGCTAGAGGATAATGGGTGGAAACCAGGGAGAAAATACAAACCACTTTCAACCTTTATTTTACTGACATAATGATTGAACCAAGGACAGAAAGGAGGGGAGACATTGACCAAATAACTAGGTTAATTTCTTCCATGGTTACTTTGGAAAAAAATGATATTTTGATGAAACTTATAACCCTCAATGAGGAAGAGGAAGTGTTGGGAAAAATATGCAATATTTAATTCAACACTTAATTGACAACCCAGGGAGGAAGCTTGTGAGATGCAAACACAATATGTGCAAAATTGAAGGCTTGAACTAACCTAAGCTAACAAAATATGCAGATGCGCTAACATGCAACTATATGATTTTAATCTACATGCATGACTATCATGAGTTAAATGTAAGAATTTAATCTATCTATAAAAACAGGAAATTAACTAAGAACTTGAAAAGTAACTATAAATTCAAATCTAATCTAATCTATTCTATAAAGGCAGGAAACTGATTAACAACTAAGATTCAAACTAGTCTAGTGTTACGCTAATCTATTCTATGAAATGAAATTGAAACAACTAATCTAGGAAAGCGGTCACTTTGTCCAAAAGCAATCTAATTTAATGAAAATAAATTTAACTATTCAGAACAGGAAACAAATCAACTAAACTATTTCATGAATGCATGAACTATATGCTTATGCAAGTATGAGAATTAACCATACGATTAACTATGAAAGCAAATACTGAAATTAATTATGAAAGAAAATATGAAATTAATTACTATGAAACAGGAAATTATACTATAAGTGAAAAGAGAAACTAATCTATCTATTCTATGAGTGAAGCTACTCTATATTTTCAAAAGAGAAAACTAACCAACTATCCTACTCTAGTTATTGAACTTGTGCAATCGTATAAAGCAAATTAAAACACTAATATAAGGACTGAGTGGAAACAAATACTTTGAAACGAATCATAAACTAATGTAAGAAAACTAGTTTAACAAATCCAATTTAATCAACAACTAATCTATGAATTTAGAAAGTAAACTAAGCTATAAGAACTTTCAAGATAAAACTAATACATCTAATATAAAAGAAAAAAATGAAAACAATTTAAACCAACATTTATTCCTAATGCTCAAAATCTATCGTGCAAAATTTATTAATTCATACAAGCATAAAACTAAATTAAAGTTAAAGATAAAAATAAAGGATAATAAACTAAGCTTAAAATAAAATAAATTAAACTAATGCAAATAAATAGGATTCACACTAAAACTAAAACTAAACTAAACTAAAAGAATTTCATTGACTAAACTCAAATGAAACTAAACGAATTAATGGAAATAAACTTGATTAATTAAAATAACCTAAAGCAAATTTATCATGAAATAACCATATGTCACTCAACAACACATTAAGCAATTTAATAACAAAATATAAATGAAAGAAATACAAAATACAAAATAAATACAATACACATATTAAATACAAAAATATAATACAGTTATATAAATTCCCATTTGCATAAAATAAATTTAATTATAAAGAAACACTTTAACCCACATTAAAAAATAATTATAAAGCAATTCAAATTATTTTATTAATACGATACAAAATTAACATATAAAAGAAGAAAACATATATACTCATTTATATTCTAAATTTCATCATAATTAAAACTGAAACAATAAATCTTATGCATTAATATAAAACTGAATATGAAATGCTAAAGATGGATTCGAATCCCCACTAATCTACAAAACATAATAAAATGACGGAAAATTAACCTATACCCTAGCTAATTATTTCTACACAAAACGTAATATTTGAAATTCTGGAAATGAATGAAAATTCTGTAAAATTCTATTTAAATTCGAAGTAAAGGATGGAAGACAAACTTGGTGAAGGTGCGAACAGAAGGCTGAAAAATAGCCTGCACGGAGGGACGAACAGAAGGCTAAAAAATAGTCTGCACAGAGGGACGAATAGAAGGCTGAAAAGACAGTCTGCACAGGGGGACGAATGGCCGACCGTATGGAAAATTGCATAAAAACTCAGGAAAATTACAGTTTATCAACAACAAAAATCATCTACATGAAAACTATGTTGATTAATTTGTCATTGATGCCAACAGTGTATGGTCATTGATGCCAACTATTGAGTCCTAGGTGCCCCTTGTGGAGCCCCTGAGGGTTAGTATTTAGTTTGTGGTTGTTTTGTGCAAGAGGATCCCTTTTGACCTTGTCCAAGCCCAAGCTTGAAGCCCTTGGAGGCCTTGGAACAATGACAAACGCCCTGGTTACCCATTGACTTGCTCAAGTGCCCCTAAGTTGTACCTTGGTCCCATTTGAGTCCATTGTCAAGTTCCTTACTCATGGTTGATATTTGGTTACTAGTCTTTGTGTTGTTTGTTATGCTTGTACTTGTCTTAGTCTCTTGATTGGTTATTGGATGGATGATGTGGCTCATGTATGTAAAGTATTTGATGCGTTGATGGTGAATCCCATTGCTTGCATTGGGTGGTCTTGAGGTTGTTAAGTTCTCGTGAGGTCCTTGAGTCCACAATCTTAGATCTTGATACTCTTGCATGTGGAGACTTAGGTGTTGGAACCCACACTGATGGTGGTATATTGGAACCCATTCTTATGGGGTCCTTGGTGTCCTTAAAAGTTTAACTCTTGAACCCACATAAATGTTTTGATGTCCCTTGGACGCTATATGGTCATTGCCATGTAGTATCCTTATGATCATGTATATGAAACCCATAAGGTGTTTCAAACTAGTGGTGAGGTCTTTGTACCCCTCTTTTGGGGTGTTGGTACTCTTATAGTGATGAAGATATATAGTGGAACCATTGGATATGTTTTTAATGATATGGAGACCTTGAACCATGATGATGTATGGTCCTATTTGTGGTTTTATGGATATTGGGATTTAGATGGAGGTAGAGCCCATGGACATGCCTTGATATGTTGAAGAAGACTTTGAAACTCTTGTAGTTGGTGGTATGGTCTTTTGCACCCTCATGTGTGGGGTCTTTGACATCCTGAACAAATTGAATATTTCAAGGGTATTGTACCATGGGATTGCAAATAAACCCATCATGGGGAGATAACCCTTTTCGTTCCATTTCCAATGGTAGGTGGCATGTCACATGGCTCCTTACGGTTGAAGAGATATGGATTTTTGAAGTTGGGGTATACCACCTTTTTCGGTGAGCCGACTAAACAAAAGAGAATTTAATTATTTGTAATTTTGAATTGCATGTCAGCTCAAGGTAGTATTTTTTCTCTACAACCCATATAAATAGAATATCAAGCATTTCATTTTTTCATCACCACTTCTCTTACGAATTTCGCACATTTTGGAGAAAAGTGCGAAATTGTGTGACAAAAAAATTTCTGGGCATCTTCACTAAAATAGGCATAACTTTATCATACGAAATCGAAATTACAAAATTTTTGGCTCGTTGGAAAGTTTGTTATGAGGGCTATGTGATGACAAGATATAGAGTTTCTTTTGGGTTTTCTACTTTTTCTCCATCTTGTTATCTTCAATAAGGTATGGTTCGTGCTTCATGGTTTCTCTTGTAATGCCACATGCCTCTCATGGATAGAGTTCATCTTTAATATGAGAATGTGAGGCTATATATTGTTATATCTCTTTAAATTCATTCAATATGTTATGGAATCTATGGTGATGGTTTTCTTGGTATATACCTTGATGTGATATTGATATAAATCTTGATGATTATCTTGGATAGATCTTGGTGTTTATCTTGATTGTTGTATAAGTGTAGTATTGAATGAAAAGTTGACATGTAAGTATTAGATATTGTGAGTTATTTATTTGATCAACTGAAACGTTTTCTTTGAAAACTAGTTTTACAACTGTCGATCATTGTGTCTTTGACCTAAGTGGAGTTGGACTGTTAATGAAAACCTTTGACAATGTTGTAAGTGATTATTTGCTTGATATTTGTTTGATTTGTTGACTTGATTTGAGTAGAGTGGAAAATACTTTTGTGTCTAAGAGTTTATGATATTGATTGAGTTTGACATAGTTGGTTAAGTCTTTTATCTTATTGGTTGAGGTTATTTGGTTGAAGTATATCATGTTTAACTATCAAGTATTCCTTGACTATGATTGAGGTTGGTTATGGTGTCATTGAGTTGAGTGTTTGGAAAAATTTTGGTTGACAGTATGTGAACTCTCTTGGTTGCTCAAATGTGTCTTTTACTTGATGAACTAGGCCAAGTAAGAAGGGTTGGTTGACTATCAAAGCACTTGATTAGGTTAACACAAATATATGATTGATTTGGCTCGGGTACACAACCATCTTGGTACAGTTGAGAAAGATTAGCACAAGTTGCCTTATGCGCAGTTGGTTTGTCTCAGATTGGATGAGTTGTATGAGCAGTTGGTTTGACCCAGGTGGACTAAGTTTGGTGTGCAGACTCAGATTGACTAAGTTGGTTGATGTGAGAGACAGATTGATTGGTACAAGTTGATTGTACATGAGGATGAGTATTGTGATACAGTGGATAGTGATCGGTTGATGAGTAGTGATCAAATGATGAGCAGTGGCTAGTAGTGGAAGTGGTTGTGCAGTGTGGTACAGGTTGTGAGGTGTGGTACAGATTATGCAGCGTAGCACAAGTATTGATTAACAGGTCCATAGGATCACTGCGGTTGTGTTCATCTATTTCTATCTTCATATCAGGGTGGTGGGACAGGGCAAGGAAAGGAGGTCGTAGCCTCCTTTCAGTTGAATTCAGAAAACTAGGGAGTGGAAACTTCCTTCAGGTCATAGCCTGTAAATCAAGGAGTCATACCCTCCTTCCAGTTGAAGCTAGAAAATTGAAGCCTTTGTAATAAGGGGGTTGTTGCTTCCTTCTAGTTATTTCTAGAAAACTATTTTAAAAAGGCTTACGTGGTTTTCCCCCCAGGACTTGGGTTTCCACGTAAAAATCTTGTGTACTGTGTTGCTATGCTTTCTATGTGATGATGATGATATGATGATGATAACAATGCTAATGATGATATAATGATAATGTGATAATGCATAATATTGAATAAGTTGTTGATTATAAAAGTTGAAAAAGTAATAAAGACTGCACACACAAATTCACCCCCCCCTCTCTGTGTTCCTAGTGTGTCCAACAATTGGTATCAGAGCGGGTCCTTCACAGAAATCCTTATCAACTTGAAGGATATCTTTAACACACTATGGGGTTCTCGGTGAATGGAGTTCCATTGTCATGTGAGTCAAATTATTACTTGATATGGAAAATGAGAATGCAGGCTTATCTTGAGGCAATTGGTGTATGGAAGTCAGTTGTTACTGGATATACAGCTCCAAAGAAAGTGAAAACATCACCTCAGAAAGAAGCAAAGAAAAATAATTACATGGCTATGGAAGCCATCCTTGAATTCCTAATAGATATCCAAAAGAAGAAGATAGGGAAGTGCATCTCAGCTAGGGAACTATGGCTCAAATTAGAGAAATACTACTCCAATAAAGAAGAGAAAGTAGAGGTTATGGAATTAATGCTTGAAGATCTAACAGATCTCCAAAAGGAGAAAATGGGAAAATGCAACTCAGCTGAAGAAATGTCGTTCAAAATAAATCAGCTAAATGAATAACAAGAAGTAGAAGACAAGTCAGTACAAGATCCAGGTAAGTATGAAGGTATGTTCCCTGAACACTCTGTTTGTAATTCTTTTAAATATATATGTTTATCAGGTATAGAAAATAAGATCTATTCTAAATTAATTGAATGCAACATTTCATATTATGATGAAAATCCTCGCTCTCCGATGAGTAATAGAAATTTAGCTGATATTATGATAGAAAATGAAATTACTAATGTTTCGCAAGAAGTGAAAAATCAATGTGAACATAAACAGGTATTGAAAGAGAAATTGGACAAAGCCGAGAAGAAGAATCAAGAAGAATCTGAAAAGGCCACACACACCATAATTAATCTAAAACTCCAAATTGAAGAAGCTACCAGAATAAAAGAAGCCATATCCAAATCTTTGAAAGACAAACTTGAGAACTCAGCTACAGAAATTGAAAAGCACTCAGAAGAAATTGCCAAGCTCAAAAGACTACTAGAAGATAAGGAAAAAGAATTGATCTGTAAGCTACAAAACAAAGACAATGAGATAAGTTCCTATAAGGCTAAAGAAATATTGAAAGAGAAGTTAAGAAGAAAACAAGAACTTGAAA
This sequence comes from Pseudotsuga menziesii, assembly GCA_001517045.1. NCBI lineage: Eukaryota > Viridiplantae > Streptophyta > Pinopsida > Pinales > Pinaceae > Pseudotsuga > Pseudotsuga menziesii. The sequence continues at coordinate 709,530 of LPNX010097526.1, read as the reverse complement.
TCAAATCCTTGAAGGTAGAGTTGCAGAAGGTATGTCTGACAAACTTTTAATTTGAAAAGGACCTCTCAGAACTGAGAAAGGAGAATCATATACTACAAGGTCAACTGCCAAAATTCCATGACGATGATCAGAATTCAAAAGGAAAGATGGAGGAAATTAACTTTTCTCTCAACAAACAGGTAGAAGAAGTCAAGAAGATAGAAGAAGATCTAACAAGACAACTCTAAGAAAAGATAGAAATTTGTCAAAAGCAAGAATTGAAGATCCTCTCCTTGAGGGAAGACCTAAACAAAACAACTATTCAGTTAAAGACAAATTCGAAGATCAAGAAGAACATTGAAGAAAGTAAAATCTCTATAGTAAAAGAAGAAAAGGCTAATAGTAATGCATGTATTCTTAGAAGAGCCCATGATCAGCAAGAATCAATAGAAGTTACTGCTCAGAGATATCCTATAAGGTTCCATGGTCACTGCTACAAGTGTTACAACTATGGTCACAAAGCCATTCATTGCAGATATCATGACAAAATCACTCCAGAAAGAAATAAAAGTACATTTTTGATTCAGTGTTACAATTGTTATCATTATGGTCATTTCGCAAAACATTGTAGGGTGCAGGGACAGGTTAAAGTTTGGAGAAGAAAGAAAGTTCAATCGAATGACATGAACAACCATCATCCTACCAAAGTATGAAGAATAAAGTTAGTAGATCAAAATAGAAATGATGAAAATCTTTGGAAAGACCCAATGCCATTTTGAAGACTATTGACTAGTGATATGAAGTGTACAAAGAATGTGTAAAAGGAGATATGTACCTAATTATCATATTTGAGTATCATTTAGTAGTTGGTTCTAAAAGTATCTGTGTGACAAAACACAAGTCCATCAAATAAGCATCAATGATAAGGGAAGAAGTAGTGCAAAAATAAGTTTTTGTTGTAATTAACCCAAAGAGGAAGAAAAGTTGAAAAGGAAGAGAAGTTGATGATAGGGCAAGCATGGCCTAAGGGGGAGCATTCCCTAAGGGGGGGCAGTATTGTCAAAGAATGGTCCCTTTTCCATTGATGCCAAAGGGGGAGAGAAGTTTTGTTGACAGGGGAGTTCTGAAGAGGAGTTATGGTGTTGTCATCAATGACAAAGGGGGAGATTGTTGATTGATTTGTCATTGATTCCAATAGTGTATGGTTATTGATGCCAACTATTGAGTCCTTGGTGCCCCTTGTGGAGCCCCTGAGGATTAGTGTTTAGGTTGTGGTTGTTTTAGAGGATCCCTTTTGACCTTGTCCAAGCCCAAGATTGAAGCCCTTGGAGGCCTTGGAACAATGACAAAAGCCCTGGTTACCCATTGACTTTCTCAAGTGCCCCTAAGTTGTATCTTGGTCCCATTTGAGTCCATTGTCGAGTTCCTTACTCATGGTTGATATTTGGTTACTATTCTTTGTGCTGCTTATTATGCTTGTACTTGTCTGAGTCTCTTGATTGGTTGTTGGATGGATGATGTGGCTCATGTGTGTAAAGTATTTGATGCGTTGATGGTGAATCCCATTGATTGCATTGGATGGTCTTGAGGTTGTTAAGTTCTCGTGAGGTCCTTCATTCCACAATCTTAGATCTTGATACTCTTGCATGTGGAGACTTAGGTGTTGGAACCCACACTGATGGTGGTATATTGGAACACATTCTTATGGGGTCTATGGTGTCCTTGAAAGTTTAAGTCTTGAACCCACATAAATGTTTTGATGTCCCTTGGATGCTATATGGTCATTGCCATGTAGTAGCCTTATGATCATGCATATGAATCCCATAAGGTGTTCCAAACTAGTGGTGAGGTCTTTGTACCCCTCTTTTGGGGTGTTGGTGCTCTTATAGTGATGACGATATATAGTGGAACCATTGGATATGTTTTTAATGATATGGAGACCTTGAACCATGATGATGTATGTTCCTATTTGTGGTTATATGGATATTGGTACTTACATGGAGGTAGATCCCATGGGCGTGCCTTGATATGTTGAAGAAGACTTTGAAACTCTTGTAGTTGGTGGTATGGTCTTTTGCACCCTCATGTGTGGAGTCTTTGACATCCTGAACAAATTGAAGATTTTAAGGGTATTGGACCATGGGATTTTAAATAAACCCATCATGGGGAGATAGCCCTTGTCGTTCCATTTCCAATGGTAGGTGGCACGTCATGTGGATCCTTACGGTTGAAGAGATATGGATTTTTGAAGTTGGGGTACCCTACCTTTTTGGGTGAGCCGACTAAACAAAAGAGAATTTAATTATTTGTAATTTTGAATTGCATGTCGACTCAAGGTAATATTTTTTCTCTACAACCCATATAAATAGAATATCAAGCATTTCATTTTTTCATCACCACTTCTCTTACGAATTTCGCACATTTTGGAGAAAAGTGCGAAATTGTGTGACAGAAAAGTGTGAAATTGTGTGACAGAAAAAAATTTGGGCATCTTCACTAAAATAGGCATAACTTTCTCATACGAAATCGGAATTACAAAATTTTTGGCTCGTTGGAAAGCTTGTTACGCGGGATGTGTGGTGACAGGATATAGAGTTTCTTTTGGGTTTTCTACTTTTTCTCCATCTTGTTATCTTCAATAAGGTATGGTTCGTGCTTCATGGTTTCTCTTGTAATGGCACATGTCTCTCATGGATAGAGTTCATCTTTGATCTTAGGCTGTATATTGGTATATCTCTTTAAAGTCGTTCAATATGTTATGGAAGCTATGGTGATGGTTTTCTTTGCATATACCTTGATTTGATATTGATATAGATCTTGATGGTTATCTTGGATAGATCTTGGTGTTTATCTTGATTGTTGTATAACTGTAGTATTGAATGAGAAGTTGACATGTAAGTATTAGATATTGTGAGTTATTTATTTGATCAACCTAAACATTTTCTTTGAAAACTAGTTTTACAAGTGTTGATCATTGTGTCTTTGACCTAAGTGGAGTTGGATTGTTAATGACAACCTTTGACAATGCTATAAGTGATTATTTGCTTGATATTTGTTTGATTTGTTGACTTGATTTGAGTAGAGTGCAAAATCCTTTTGTGTCTAAGAGTTTATAATATTGATTGAGTTTGACATAGTTGGTTAAGTCTTTTATCTTTTTGGTTGAGGTTATTTGGTTGAAGTATATCATGTTTAACTGTCAAGTATTCCTTGACTGTGATTGAGGTTGGTTATGGTGTCATTGAGTTAAGTGTGTTTGGAAAAAAATTTGTTGACAGTATGTGAAGTCTCTTGGTTGCTCAAATGTGTCTTTTACTTGATGAACTAGGCCAAGGAAGAAGGGTTGGTTGATTGTCAAAACACTTGATTAGGTTAACACAAATATATGATTGATTTGGCTCAGGTACACAAGCATCTTGGTATAGTTGAGAAATATTGGCACAAGTTTCCATATGTGCAGTTGGTTTGAATCAGATTGGATGAGTTGTATGAGCAGTTGGTTTGACCCAGGTGGACTGAGTTTGGTGTGCAGACTCAGATTGACTGAGTTGGTTGATGTGAGAAACAGATTGATTGGTACAGGATGATTGTACATGTTGACGAGTATTGTGATACAGTGGATAGTGATCAATTGATGAGTAGTGATCAAATAAGGAGTAGTGGCTATGTTATCAACCCAAATGGCACTTCTTCGTCCGAATGCCGACATTTCCTATGTTGGCGCACAAAAGGACATTTATGGATTGAAGATTGCCTAAAACACTATAGATGGGCATGTTATGAAATAAATTCATTATCCATATAGCTTTCCATTTTTACCTTTTAATATGTCAATTGTTGTACATGCCTTTGCCTATATGCAACCCATGTACATACGCGACTTTTCCTACAACATGTCGCATACCGTACGCTAGTATTTGTCATTGCAACCCGCGTACAGATCTGTACTCGGGTTTCCCTTAGAGAAACTCACGTGTCATACGCGGGTTGCCGGTATCAATACTCGCGTACGCTTTCCTTTGACATTAAAAATAATAAATCGCGATTATTTGAGATTTGTTAAGCCCTTAACTATAACCATCTTAACTGTCTCAACCCTCGAAACTGCCTTGTTTCACTAAGTATAAATAAAGGCCTTGGGGAGGGTATTAAGGAATCATACTTGGAGAGCAAAGTTATGCTGGTGGTATCTATTCAGAAGTCTTTGGAGCAGCAGAACTCAGAATCCTTTGGTTGCAGAGGAGTCCTTGTTTTAGGCGTTGGGTTGTAACCTTAACTCATTCACTATTTTTAATAAAGAGAATCCTTATTCCAAATGTCTTTTGAATGTCTTTCATGTATCATGGTTTGATGAATATTTATGATTAAGCACTCAATATATTGTTTATCTAACCTGTCCTATATACATGTATAAGCTTGCACTTGGAGGATTTGCTCTTTACAGGTGAAGGAGAAACATCCCTGAAAGCTTTGGAGGAGAAGCAAAGCGGAAGAAGACAAAGCTAGGATCAACCGTCGTGAATCGGGTGAGTCTATCATATCTTCTTGTTTCCTTTCTGTAGTTTAAAGTTGATTGCAAGCAAGTTTTAAGAGTATGTTGGTAACCCTAGACCTTCGATTATAAGGTGTTTATTCCTGTACAACAGAACTGGCGACTCCGTTGAGGAGCCCAGACTGCTATAGGTTATTTCTGTTACCCTTGACCAGTCTTTGCCTTGAGTTTGTGTGTGGTATTTTATCCTAGTTCATGCTTACCAAAGTGTTTTAAGGCCTTGTGGATTTTCCTTCTTTTTAAGAAAATTTTCTACCTGTACGCAGGTTGCTCTCATACATAGTTGCGTATAGAGGCTTGCATACATGAGTTGCTCTCTAGGATAGCCACGTACATTACACGAGTTTCCCTTTTACACAGTCATGTACAAGCCTTGAAATAGGGATTTTTGGGCTAAGGTTTGCTTGTCCCTATCCTTTTGTGATTCATGTTTGTTAGTTGGCCCTCCATATAAACACTGTGATGTTATTTTGATGACCTTGGTGGCCACACCTTGTGCTTTCTTGTAAATCCCTTGAGTTTCTTTTGTTTGGATTGTCTTCTATTCGCATTTTGAAGTAGGTTGGCATGTTTGGGTTCTAGGTTGAGGTGTTTTTGTCTGAATCAGTGATCATGGTTTTGGGCAATGTTTTTTCCAGTCTATATTTAGATAGTGATTGGTTTGTCACTTACCTTCATGAGTTTTCAGTGATTTCTTGTCATTGTATCCGCCCAAGCTAGGGTTCCCGGTCTTTCCTTGTGGGTTGATTCTTGGTTTTATTAATCTGTTTACTTTAGCTTGCTTGTTTTATACAGTTGATTTGATCCAAATACACTCAAGTTTTAGTGCATTTTAGGTGCATGGTAGTGTTTGAGCATCTTAAAAAATGAAAAGAAAAACATTTTCAAGCTTTTTGCATTTGTTTTTGCATAAGTAGTTTTCATTTCAGTTTTAAAATATAATCTCAAAACTACAAAAATATAGTCTTAGTTTCTCTTTATCGTTGCATTTGTTCATCAATTTATATTTACAAAAAGAAAAAGAAGTTTGCTTTAGTAGTGGTAATTTGCTTTGAAAAAAAAATGCACCTTTGCTTTTTTATTTCTTATCGAGTCAAAAACACCATAGTTCATCACTCCATTTCCTTCTGAGTAAGAAATAGCCCTTTAAAATGAACGCATAATTAAAATTTATTAGTAATTTTTATTTTTAGGGACCATTCACATACTATCTTAGGCTAGACTTGTGGGATAGGAAGTGTAAACTTCCCATAAGTTTTAAAATTCAGAAGTAGTGGACCATTCGATAGGTAAATCCTTGTATTTATCAATTGTATCTGGGAAGCTCCTCTAAAAAGGGAGTCAAGCATGAGGTCACGTGGAGGATTTGGACTGAGGAGATAACCCTCTGATTCTTTGTCAAAATGTAAATCGGGACTTTTACGCATATGGGGATTATGTCCTAGATAGAGTTTCAGGCTCAGCTACCCTGCCCATGCGTATGAGTCAGGCTTGCGACTGTACCCCCAGACTGTTGGTATAGCTAAGGTATCCTTTAGTCTCTTGACATTTAGGGTTCATACCTAGGTAAACCGAAAGGCTATTTCTGGTTCACCTTGGATGGGTTTGGAAGGTAACCCTTGTTGTAAGTGTGGGAGGGCGGTGGGTAATTCCTCCACTTGTTCCTAAGAACCACTTCAAGGATGCTAAGTAGTCGTTCTTCAGCTTTCTTCGAGAAAGCATATCTTTCACCCTTGTTGATTGTTTGAGGCTTTAGGAAATTTTATAGTGTTTTCTCTATGGTTTTGTCTATGTTTAGTTGGCTTTAGGGTTTGATTTGTTAAATTTTCAATCATGGAGGACCAACCTATAAGAAGGTCAAGAAGGTTGCAAAACCTTCCTCCTCTCGTCACATTGGAACCTCCACCTCCACCCCAAAGGCAGAGATTGGACACGGACGGTTCATTTGAACCAGTAGGAGTAAGTGAAGTTCTATGTGAACCATCACTTATAGCTAACCGTCTTAATTTTGATACAGTTGAGATAGAATACTTGCAGACTGATGAGTTTGCAAGGAATTTTAACACACCCTTGACTGATTTAAATGATCCTGTGATCGTCCAGGTTAGACCTTTTGATTCACATGTTTTAGGTGTCCCTATCGGTAGGATTATGTCTACTGCGAGAGAAAGTTCTTTTGTTTTCACCTCAGCCGTTCTGGCTGAAGGGGTATGACCTCCCCCGGCAAGTGCCCCTAGATCTAGCATACCTTCTATGCCTTTGACTCCAGTGAGCTGAGTGGTCCAACCATCAGTTCACTCAAACCTAGCAGGTGCTTATGGTGACATGGTTACTGGCATTCCTAGTATACCTACTGTTCCTTCCTCCTTCACATACACTGCCCAGAGTGGTCTGGTAGGATCCTCGGCTTTCATCCAAGGATTTCCTTGGAATGGGGGGCACATTCCACCATCCACTCCATACGTAGGCCCATCACCTTCTTATGTAGGAGTGCAATTTGGAAAAAATACATCTTATGGGAAAAGTTTTCAAACTCCAGTATCGGCCCTGTTTACGAGCTCTCCCTTCTTGTTGTTTAGTGGAGGTGTACCTGCTCCTATTTTTCAGACCCCAGTTTCGATTGGGACGGCCCGAACTTCTTATACTACACCTCCCACTCATAACCCTGTGGCTTACAGATGGAATCCATTTCAAAGTAATCCACCCACTTCGTAACCAGTGGTAGGGGACAACACCACCTTTACTTATGGGCATTTGGGGCAGGTCCCTCTAATGCCCAGATTGGCACTTTTAGTGCCTCGGTTCGACCCAAGCTTCCATTCTTGACAACGTTAAACTTGCCAGATTTGTCTAAGTTGATGAATGACCCGGTGAGGCATGACCCCTCGTGGCCACCTGTCCCCACCAAATTGCCATCGGACATCCCTAAATTTGAGGGCAAAGTTGGTGAAGATCCTGGGGCTCATGCCACCACATTTCATTTATGGTGTTCTTCAAATTCATGGAATGAAGATTCAGTTAGGTTGAGGCTGTTCCAGAGAACCTTAACAAGTACCACGGAAAAATGGTACATTGAGTTACCTTCTGCTACTTTCAGTAGTTTCTGGGACTTGGCTAGTGCATTCCTTAGCCACTTTCAGCTTCTGGTCCGATATGATTTCGGAACGGACTTGTTATCTACCTTTAGGAAGAACAAGGCTACCCACATCTCGAATCATATCCAAGAGTGGAGGAGGGGAAAGAACCTTATAAAAGCCACCATCCCTCTTGCGTTCTTTCTAGAGTGGTTCCTTAAATCCATGTTGCCCTACATATCTAAGGACGTATCCAACTCAAGAGTGATGAATGAAAAAGAATCCATTCTCAGGGCCCAGCAATTGGATTTGATTTATTCATAATTTGGGATCTTGCATGAGATTATCCCTGAGGCATGGAGGCCTACCCACGATGTGGAGAAGCCTAAGCCTAGACCCCATGTTGATGGTGTGGTTGGGTCCGTAAACTCTCCCACCATAGAGTCTTTGGCTAAAAAACTTCATCAGTTGTTCGTCAAGCAGTCTATAGCGGAGGCGGCAAAGGATGCCCCCTCCCCCCAGAGTGCAAATGTTTTTGCACAGACTGTCAGAAGGGCAATCAGCAGCCCGGTGGGAAGAAAAAGAGAGGAAATAATGCTAATAGGGGCAAGAAAGAAAAGAAGAAGGTTAAATTCTTGTGTAAGTTGTGCCATGAGGATCACCTTACTCACCTTTGTCCCCTTATGGAACAAGCCCAGAAGCTGCTTAAAGATCAACAACCAGTTGTCCTAAAGGATCCTTTTCCCCAAGGGCAAAACTCTGCTTCAACTTCTAATGTAGCAGAAGGCACTCAAAATGCCCCTGACCCAAACTATATCAACATGGTTCGATCTTCGACTTTGTTACAGACTAGGAATAAAAACTATGAGAAAGAGACTTCTGAGAAGGGCAAGGCTATAGGTGAAACTTCTAACCCTCTCACAATTGAGAAGCCTGCTGAAACTATGCCGAAGATACCGAAAGGTGTATTCAAGAAGACCTTGCATAACCCTAACACTAGGGATGCTTCAAAATACTCCGTGGTTGAAGATCTAGCCCAAACCCCATGTGCAATGTCAGCTTTAGAGGTGTTACAGAGCTGTCCCGCCCAACGAGATGCCCTCTTAGCAGCTTTAGGCAACATTGACTCATCGAGTCTCATGGCAAAATTTCATTTGTCTGATGTTAAGATTCTCCTACCTTACCATGTATCCTTATCAATAGATGTCATCCATGGTGGAAAGACCATTGGAAGGGTAGTTGTTGATGAGGGTGCTTCTACATGTGTTATTTCCTTGTCATGTTGGAAAGCTCTTGGATCCCCAGAGCTGGTCCCGTCAAACACTCTACTTATTGCTTTCGATGGAAGGTCATTTCGTCTGCATGGTATCCTACCAACTTTTGAAATTAAACTGGCAGGGAAAGCAATGTCTGTTGAGGTGGAAGTGATTGATGCACCTTTGGAATATAATTTTCTCCTAGGAAGAAACTGGACTTATGCCATGTTCGTTATTACGTCGGTCGTCTTTCGTGTAGTGGTTTTTCCACATGAAGGAAAGTTGGTTACTGTTGACCAACTTGATTTTACTTGAAAAGGCTGTTTAGAGTCTAATGAGTCCATTGTTCCATTGGTTGATCAGGTCAAACCTGCTGCACAGAGCTTGGGGGTTGGAATGCATGCATCAATGATGGGCACATTTGATCTTCCAACCTCGATTAACTATATCGATTCCACTAGTGTGGGGAATACCATAGACATGGTTGTTGATAGGACTGATCCTTGGGTTCTCCCTTCACCCCATGAACCAGAATTTCCCTTATCAGTAGTGGAAGTTTCTTACCAAGCTATCACTCAAACCATTGTTGATCCCATTCCGGATCCTCTCACAGTCTCGGAGGACCTGGAAGAAGTCTATTTGCCCGCATGGGAGGAAAACTCTTTGCACTCTATGGATAATTTAGATATGGTTTTACCTTCTGATGAAGCCATTTTGGAAGCCATGAGTGGACGTGGTAAGATCTGTGAGGATCTTCACGATCCTATTTTCTTCCAGAACTAAGAAAAATAGAAAATCAAGAGTTTCATATGAGACTGTCAGAATATGTTTATACACCCATCAATCCCTTACCCAGGGAAGGAATGTTTGCAGAGGGGAATATGGAAAATATTTTCGCTACTATACCTATCAACATCTCGGTAAATCCTAATGTCATGGAAAACATATATATAGGTGCAAACTGCTCTCTTGAAGAGATTGCTATCTATACTGCCTTATTTAAGGAATTATGTGATGTCTTTGCCTAGTCATATGAGGAGATGCCAGGCATTGATCCATCGATTGTTGAACACGAAATATGAACATACCCTGATGCAAAACCTGTTCGACAAAACTTAAGACCTGTTAACCCGTGTAAAGAGGCGGCTGTGAAGGCTGAAGTTGAAAAACTGTTGAAGGCTAGTTTTATTTATCCCATAGCTTTGACAGAATGGGTATCCAATCCTATTCCTATTGATAAGAAGCAAGGGACCATACGCATCTATACTGACTTCAAAGATTTGAATAAATCCTGTCCTAAGGACAACTATCCCACGCCATTTATAGACCAGATTATAGATGCTTGCATGAGAAGTGAAGTGTTCTCGTTTATGGATGGTTTCTCCAGATACAATCAAATTCAAATAAAACCAGAAGACCAACATAAAACTACTTTCATTTGTCCTTGGGGTACCTTTGCGTACAAAAAATGCCCTTTGGATTGAAAAATGATGGGGCAACCTTTCAACGGGCTATGAACTTTGCCTTCCATGATATCAAAGCTATTGTCGAACCTTACCTTGATGATTTGCCTGCACATTCTCGTAAGAGGATTCAACATCCATATCATTTACGATTGATATTTGAGAGATGCAGATACTATAATATCCGCTTGAATCCCCACAAGTGTGTATTCTGTGTCGAGTCGGGAAGATTGCTTGGGTTCATTGTCTCTAATAGAGGCATCCAGGTGGATCCATTAAAAGTAGAGGCTATTGTAAATCTACCACCTCCTCATTCTATCAGGCAACTTCAAAGCCTACAAGGGAAGTCTAATTTTCTTCGACGTTTTATTGTTAACTATGCCAAGATTACCAAGGGTTTCATGCGCCTATTTAAATAGGACACCCCATTTGTATGGGATGAAACTGCACAACTCACTTTCGAGGCATTGAAAAAATCTTTGTTGTCGGCACCCTTACTGCGTCCGCCAGATTATTCTAGGGATTTTATATTGTATCTGGTTGCGTCCGAGTCGACCATTGGGGTAGTACTGGTCCAGGAGGATGATAAGCTCATAGAGAATGTAGTTTACTATCTTAGCCGTGCTTTGGCTGAACCTGAACTCAGGTACTCCCACACTGAGAAATTAGCCTTAGCAGCTGTCTATGTTGTTCAGAGATTATGTCACTACATTTTACTAAGGACCATAATAGTAGTGGCGGATGTGAATCCTTTTCAATATGTTTTATCCCAATGGATTGTTGGGGGAAAATTCAACAAATGGATAGTCATTCTCCAAGAGTTTGACTTGGATTTTCAGTCCGCTAAGTCTAAAAAGTCCTTAGTTTTTGTTGAGCTTATAGTAGAATTTCCTACTGAAGAAGATGTAGCCGTTGAAGATGACTCATTCCCATATGATCATATCTTCTTGATATCCACCTCTAATCCTTGGTACGAGGATATTCTTATATATCTCCAGACTTTGAAGTATCATGCAGCTTCCTGATGGGAGGAACGACGTAAATTATGCCTTCATGCTAAGAACTACCTCATCATAGGAGATACATTATATCGAAGAGGGGTAGATTCCATTTTGTGTCGATGCCTTACCCATGAGGAAGTGGATATTGTCCTAAATGATTCGCATAGTGGAGTGTGGGTGGGTCATTTATCTGGGTTATCAATGACCCAGAAGATATTACGTGCCGGTTATTTCTATCCCACGATATTCAAGGATTGTGTGGAAGCAGTGAAGCGCTGTCATCCTTGTCAGCTTTACACCAGGAAAATGCGGTCACATCCTGCTCCATTGTTTCCCGTTGTCTTAGTAGGCCCCTTCATGAAATGGGGGATTGATTACGTGACATGCAACCCAGCCTCGGCTGGGGGGCATAAATATATTATTGTCGCTATTGACTATTTTACGAAATGGGCAGAGGCAATGCCTACTTTTAAAGCCGATGAGGAAACAGCAGCTTTCTTCGTATTCAATCATATTATAGCACGGTTTGGTATACCCAAAGTAATTGTCACTGACCATGGCAATCATTTCCAAAATAGCATGATGACGAAACTGACCACTATGTTTGGATTTTGACAAGAACATTCATCTTTGTACTATCCGCAAGAAAATGGTCAGGTTGAGGCTGTAAACAAGACTTTGAAGACTATCCTCAAACGTACAATTGATGCAGCCCATTCTGACTGGCACATCATGCTATATCCTACTCTTTAGGCATACCAAACTAATGTAAGAACTGCTATGGGTTTCTCCCCCTTCCAACTCGTCCATGGAGTAGAAGCAGTTACCCCGATTGAGTGTGAAATCCCGTCTTTAAAAATAGCTATTCATGTGTTACCAGATACGACAAAGCTTGAAGAAAGTTGGGTACATTTAGAACACCTTGATGAACAGCGTAGAGATACGTTGATTGCTAATCAAGCTCACAAGAATAGGGTCAAAAATCAATAAGATAAGTCAGTCAAACCTCGGATTTTCTCTGAGGGGGAACTTGTTTTGCGTTGGGACCAAGACAAAAAACCCCTAGGGGCAAGAAAATTCAAGGCCATGTGGTTAGGGCCTTATGTCGTGTCGAAGGTCTTAAAGAAGGGTGCATATGAGTTAATTGATTTTGATGGGAACAAGCTGCCTGAGCCTAGAAATGGGCTCTACCTGAAAAATTATTATGCTTAGGCTTATGTATTTTTATGTACATTAGTTTGTCGGTTTTTTTTTTATACCATCTACTAGTTGTTGCAGATGTCTTCTGAGAGGTATCTAGGTTTCGTCGATGGTGCTAGCTGCCACACTTGTAATCTAGCTTCAGCAGCGTGGGTCATTTACTCTCCCTCAAGATAGCTAGTCGCCGCAGGAGGTGCTTGCTTAGGTCCTACTTCTAATAATGTTGCTGAATATAGGGCTGTAATTGAGCTTCTATGGGATGCTTTGCCACGTGGTATCACCCAGCTCAAAGTCCGTCTGGACTCTCAACTGGTGGTTTCCCAGCTCGATCGAGCTTATCAGGTGCGAAACCCTATTCTATTACGTCAGTTCATGCAAATAAGGTTATTGGAAAGAAATTGTGAATTTATTATATTCAATCACATTCCAAGAAATCAAAATTCATTGACTGATGCATATGCTAATTACATTTTAGATTGGCATCTAACACACATTTCATAAAAATATACAGCATGCACATAAAAAACACTTGTAAATAAATCGACAACAATATATATATATGTAAGTATCTGTCCATAGATAGGTCAAGTCTGATCCTCAGATCCAGTCATAACTGTATAATATACACAAAATATACAAAATGTGGATCACAGTCCATCAAAATGTCCTAGATCTAAGCAGGACCACCCTGGTCACTTGGACCACCTTGGTCCCCATGGTCTCTCTGTACTCTGGCTTCCTTAGCCTCTTTGGCTTCGGTAGCCTCCATAGCATCTATGTACACAAGAACTGCTCTGGCCACCTGCCTCAAAAGGCGTAACTAGACAGGTGGAACTCCAACCACAAACTCCTGCATGACAGTTGGGATATGCTCTATCCACAAAGTGGGAACTCTTTGGGTAATCCTGGCCAGCTTCCCCTCTAGAACCCTAATAAGCCTCGAGTCTTCACCTACAACAGGAGGAACAAACATACGTGGATGCCCCTCAGGGCGAACCGGTCCAATAGCTGCATTTTGAAATTTTTATAGGATTAGGACTTGTATACATATGTATATATCTATCATTTTAAAATTCATAAAAAAATTGAAAATTAAAAAATTACCCAGCTCTCCCCATGCTCGTCCTGGAGGGAGGACAAGGTCTGGATCACCTAGAAAATCCATTCCGGCATACAGAAACTGCTCTAGTGTCGGTAGCTTCCACTCCCACCAGATGTAGAAGTCATCATCGTACACACTCTGCACTGAGTCTCCTCCTCCTTGACGGAGGAAGATGTCTCCCCATCTGCTTAGCCTTGGCTGACATGGAGATCGGATTGGTAGCGGTATGGCAGGGCTCAACCCTGGTACTCTCTCAAAGAAGAAGGCAACCAATATGCTGGAATACCCAAAGTTCTTCTACCTTCCTCTCTTGCAATCAGAAAGTTGTTTCCTCATAATTGGGACAACTCCTGAACACCAATCATACAGGGAACCTTGCGTACAAACCACCGCCAATCTCATTTGGTTCTGTGTAGCTAGATGTAATGAAGAGAATCCTACAATCCTCACGATGGTGCTCGTTAGTACCTGTAGTGTGAAATCACAGATATGTGCAATAGGGACACAACTCCCTCTCTTCTGGGTACCTGGTGTGCAGTACACATCAATGTAGTTCTGGACACTTAAAAGATCACCGCCCCTGCCGGTTCCCTCTAAGTTGACTGGTGCTCCTCGTCGTGACAGGCTGAAAATAAAATATATGTCCTCGGAAGTAATTTCCAAAGTCTCACCCTGTAGGTCAAACATCCCTAAATCATGATCCCAGTAGTTTATCATGAACTCCAATAAATGGACATTGGCCCGCATGGGTGATGTGCAAAAGAATTTTAAAAACCCACTCGTTCGTAAAGCATGTACGGTGGGCGCACTTTGGAGCGCTTCTTGGTCCATATTCTCATGTTCCCGTTCCCTCCATACCAACACCATCTTCACACCTAGAAAAACAAGTATTATGAATCATCAATTTCATATAAAATTTCAAAATCTTTGCCTTAATTTAGATTTTTATCCTTCATGCAGTACATGCAACTGTCTAGTTAGACATGTCGCGTACTGTATGCGACTGTCTCTAAAGGAAACCCACGTACAAAATGCATGTACACGAGTCTCAACACTGTGAACACGCGTACACGCTGTGACATGCTTTAGGATGCTTAAAACAATGAAATTGGGACTCAAATTTGCAAATTGCTAGGATCAAATTGAAGAGCTCGAGGTGTAGGGTTACCTGCAACTTGCAGAATCGAATTTCGCCCACTAGATTGTCCACACCAATCGAATGAAGGTAGAGGTAAAAACTTGCTTCTTATGGCTAAAAATCAAAATGGTGAGATTTGTTTTAATTTTTGAACTATTTATAGAAATTTTATTTCTAAAAGTGGGTTTTTTCCTATAGTTTGAAATGTATTCAAGTAATACCATATCTCTTTTTTCCTTGTAACAGGTTTTTTCATCTTTAAAAAATGTTTTTTGCTCCTATAGGGTGGTTTTTGACATTTCCAATGCATTTTTGCATCTATACTTAATGCACGTTAACCTTAGCAATTAACATTTTTTCCACGGACTATGGTATTTTAAACCATTAGTTCCTTGTCTTTACCATTGTTCTTCCATGGATAGGACCTTATTTTCATGAGTATCCTCCTTTGAAACTTATGTTGTCTTTTGATACTCATGTTGCATTTGTTTCAGGTACAGGGGTATCCTTTTAGCTATTTTTCACGCCAAATAGAGTTTCTTATTGAGTCTCTTTTTACAAGCTAGCCCTTTATAGGACTCCCCGCCCTTATGGAGTTTCTTTAGGCCCAGGTCTGACTCCTTCAAAACAGAGTTGACTTCCGAGTTAACTCGTCTATTCAAGCTCGTTAAGAATATGTGAATGGGCATCCGTATTGGTGGTAGGCTATCTCTTTCTCGGACCATGCAGAATAATACGAGAAAGGATCCCTCTCTTTTCTATTTTGAATTGAGAAGAGTATTCTCAGGCATAGGTTTATCACTTTTCTGGACCTGAGGGACTAAATTTACGGAAAAGGAATTCCTGGTATGAGCTTAGTTTTCTCTTTTTCGTGCTCTGGGCCTAAACATGAAAAAAAATCCGAGTGTACTTTGTGTCTTTCTCATGCTCATTAAACACTTAAGAACAAAGCAACGAGTTTATTGTTGTAAGCCTCATTTCTCGTAATCAAATGGATCTTTATGAGTGATCTTGCTTTCTTTCACACTCATAAAACTCAAGCTATTCATGATGTTCTAGAAGGAGCGTTGGGTAGGTGGTAATTTAAACTTTTTCGGACCTCCCTAACTAAGTACGAAAAAGGTTCACCTTTTCTTCTACGAAAGTTAAGAGAGTTCTTTTGTGGTATGTTTTATACTTTTCCGGCCTCAGGAGACTAAATTGGACGGAAAAGGACCCCCCTTGGAGTCTTCTTTGGAGTTTTCAGACTCTCTAAATGTGAAAACACCAGCTAAGCATGTACTAGTTTGAGTTCATTAAATCCACGAATCAGTAACACTATCAAGCATTATTCTCTCTTCTCTTCAAGCTTGTTAAAAAATGAAGAGAGATCTGAGTTGACTTTCCTGGACTGTAAGGAAGAAGTTTTCTCTTATTTTCAGTTAGTGGCAGCATGTCATCCTTGAACATAGCACTCTCTATTTTTTCCGATACCCATGTCTCAGTGTTCACTTTCAGTTCATCTATTACTTCGAGTTTACTACTCCTCCTCTTGTCCGTTATACCTGGGGAATCTGATCATGTCTCCTACATGACAAATAAGTCTAGTTGTTCTATTTATAAAGTTAAAAGCTGCCTTGGGTCATCTCTGTGTCGTGCTCACTGTTCAAGGACTCAACCCAATGTTTGATCTTTATCCTGATCCCATCATTGTTATATCTATTATCTAT
Organism: Pseudotsuga menziesii; assembly: GCA_001517045.1. Lineage (NCBI taxonomy): Eukaryota > Viridiplantae > Streptophyta > Pinopsida > Pinales > Pinaceae > Pseudotsuga > Pseudotsuga menziesii. The sequence continues at coordinate 693,056 of LPNX010097526.1, read as the reverse complement.
TGTGTTTCCCTTCCTTTTCCCAGTTCCTAGTCACTCTTGTGATCCATTGGAGGATCTATTTCCTTCCTTATCACAGTATGGTTTTGCTTCAGTACTTCCTGATGACGAAGACCTAGAGTTTTGATGATAGTACCTCATGATTCACTTCTATCATTGGTGAATTCCTTTGCTTCAGTTGTCGATTATCACCTATTGATTGACAAACTGTTGAATCCTTTCCATGTTCGACTTCAGCCTACATTTATTCACATGGCTTGGATTTTACTAGTTCTTTGGGATTGAAGACCTTAGTTCCTCACCTATGGACTAAGTTGCGCAAGATTATGTTCCATTTATGTATACAGCTTCCAGTTCTTTGAAGACTCGTCATTATTGTATATTGTGGCTTCGATCCACCTTTGTAATATATGTGGTCTTCTACCCATATCATATGATGTACTCAAATATTGTAAAGGAGCTTGTGTTCCAGTATATTGAACATAGCATCCTTAGATATGACTTTGTATATGACATTATTATGTATTTGTTTCAGGTACTACCTCTGCTCCATTGGATTTCTGATTTCTACAAAGATAAATATTATAATGTATTTCATCCATCGCTTCCCTCTAATCTCACACATTAGGGGGCATCTGTTATCAACACAAATGGCACTTCTCTGTCCGAGTGCCGACATTTCCTATGTTGGCGCACAAAAGGACATTTATGGATTGAAGGTTGCCTAAAACACTATAGATGGTCATGTTATGAAATACATTCATTATCCATCCAACTTTCCATTTTTACCTTTTAATATGTCAATTGTTGTACGTGCCTTTTCCTATATGCAACCTGTGTACATACGTGACTTTTCCTACAGCATGTCGCATATTGTACGCTATTATTTGTCATTACAGCCCACGTACAGATCTGTACGCGGGTTTCCCTTAGAGCAACTCGCGTGTCATACGCGGGTTGCTAGTATCAATACTCGCGTATGCTTTCCTTTGACATTAAAAATAATAAATCTCAATTATTTGAGATTTGTTAAGCCCTTAACTATAACCATCTTAACTGTCTCAACCTCCTCAACCCTCGAAACTGCCTTATTTCACTAAGTATAAATAAAGGCCTTGGGGAGGGTATTAAGGAATCATACTTGGAGAGAAAAGTTATGCTCGTGGTATCTATTCAGAAGTCTTTGGAGCAGCAGAACTCAGAATCCTTTGGTTGCAGAGAAGTCCTTGTTTCAGGCGTTGGGTTGTAACCTTAACTCATTCACTATTGTTAATAAAGAGAATCCTTATTGCAAGTGTGTTTTGAATGTCTTTCATGTATCATGGTTTGATGAATATTTATGATTAAGCACTCTATATACTATTTGTCTAACCTGTCCTATATACATGTATAACCTTGCACTTAGAGGATTTTCTCTTTATAGGTGAAGGAGAAACATCCCTGAAAGCTTTGGAGGAGAAGCAGAGCGGAAGAAGACAAAGCTAGGATCAACCGTCGTGAATCGGGTGAGTCTATCCTATCTTCTTGTTTCCTTTCTGTACTTTAAATTTGATTGCCTGAAAGTTTTAAGAGTATGTTGGTAACCCCAAACTTTCGGTTATAAGGTGTTTATTCATGTACAATAGGCTAGTAGTGGCAGTGGTTGTGCAGTGTGGTACAGGTTGTGCGGTGTGGTACAGATTGTGTAGTGTAGCATAAGTGTTGATTAACAGGTCCGCAAGATCAATGTGGTTGTGGTTCAGCTATTTCTATCTTCATATCAGGGTGGTAGGACGGGGCAAGGAAAGGAGGTCGTAGCCTCCTTCTGGTTGGATTCGAAAAACTAGGGAGTGGCAACTTCCTTCAGGTCGTAGCCTGTAAATCAGGGCGTCGTAGCCTCCTTCCAGTTGAAGCTGGAAAATTGAAGTCTTTGTAATAAGGGGGTTGTTGCTTCCTTCCAGCTATTTCTGGAAAACTATTTTAAAAATAATTCCTTGGTTTTTCCCCCAGGACTTGGGTTTCCACGTAAAAATCTTGTGTACTGTGTTGCTATGCTTTATATGTGATGATGATGATATGATGATGATATAATGATAATGTGATAATGCATAATATTGAATAAGTTGTTGATTATAAAAGTTGAAAAAGTAATAAAGACTGCACACACAGATTCACCCCCCCCCCCCTCTCTATGTTCCTAGTGTGTCCAACAAACCAAATATATGTACATAAAAAAAAATTACTTATCTGCAAAAACAAAAAATAAATGTTGAATATGTACAAGTGGAACCTTCAGTTGTTGAGGGGCCCTTCTCAGCAATCAGAGGCTAGTATATGTCAATGAATTACTTCATAGAATACTGAAACATGCATACAAAGCTGAACATAGAGTTTTATTAAATTTGAGCAGAATTTTATAGAGTCTATTCGCCGGTGACTAGCTACCAGCTACTAGTTAACTCAGCTCACAGGAAGAGGCTGGTATATATAGTGTTTTAGAAGGGTGAACAGGTCGACCCTTTTAGTGGTCAACCGCTCCTAAAATAGCCAACCATTATGATAAACAATTGATCACATTCCAACACATAGCGCTCTTCCTTCTTCAGCACGCACTAGTTCTCTTCAACGTGATCATGGCATGGTGTAACAGGCCTGCTCATCCTTTCATGTGAACGTATCTTCCTCAGCGTGCATGATGGCTATGTGTTGGGAAGCGAGGAGTACACAGAGGCGAGTCTCTAGAACAATATTTCCTTCATCATCGTGAATGGTGGATCTTCTAAAATAAGAGCGCTCCATTCCCTAAACACATGTGCAGTAAGCAGCTTGGTGTTGGGCGAAATCAACGCACCGGCGATCCTTCTAGACTGTTGATCATGCAATCACCTGGGCGTGTGGATAGAAAAAGGGTTTGCAAATTATTCCAACATTTAATGCCTAAGATTTTATTATTAACAGCGCACAGTCTAATTAATGGGCTGAGTGGTGAGTTGCACCGTGATCTGGACAATGAGTTGCGTCATGAGCTGGATGCTAAGTTTAATTCATGGATGAATTTTGTTCCATAGGTTTTATTGGCTGGGAACTTAATTTAATTATGGCTGGGCATGCTCCTCTTCTTCACGGTGGAAGTTCATCCTTTACGGCCTGCAAGTATTATTTACGGCCTACATAAAACATACGATCTGTTAAAAACATGAAGTTTTAAGAAAACGAATTAAGCATTCAGAATATATATATATATATATCATATCATATATAAAATTGATATACATATGGTAATAAGCATTCACGGTACATGAACTCACTTTCATATATAAATAAGCAATCATGGTAATAAGAATGGTATATGAACTCACTTTTAAAATGATTTAAGCACGTGACATGTGGTTCTTAATAATTTTATTACAATCCACTTTATGGGTGGTTCTAATATTAAATTCCTATTGTATATTTTGTTTATTAATTCCTATCTTTTTATTAACTTTATTTAATTTCCATTTTCTAATTTATTTAAATTCCATTTTTAATAATTTTTATTTTCTTTCTTATTTAATTTTAAACCAGTGCTCAAAGTTCATCAAAGTTTATCATCACTAATGGTTTTCGCATGTGCAGGTATTCACAGGACCGGTGGGGAATAAAAGGAGAGGATAAAACAACCCAAGAACCTAATAAGAAACATGCCATTAAACCTAGTGCGGCACTTAGGACCGAAAGAATGGGATGCATGGAGTGCCAAAATGGGCACTAAATGCAATAATACATCAAAAATAATGAATTAAACTTCATTTACATTTATAAGTTATAATTGATGAAAACATAGTAAAAGATAGACAAATTAAAGATAGATGTATTAGATTTTGGTAAATAGGCCAGGAAATTAATGTAAATAACATCATTATAAAAGGCATTTTCGAGGCCCAACAAACCCCCAGACCAAAGGTATGGCACGTCTTCGTGCCATAAATGAATCGGAAGTGGTCTTTCAAAAAAAATCAGCTTGATCATGAATATTTTATAGGCAGCCGTTCAACAAAACAAAGCCATCTTTATTACTACATGAAAACTAGAACTTAGAAAAAAAAGTTATGGTATGAAAAGACCAAAACAAATATTATTTAATATTTCTTAATACATACAATTATGCTTACTAGTAATAATTCATGCTTATGAAGACCATATAAATCGAGACTCCCTCCCCCAGACCGAAGGTATGGCACGTCCTCGTGTCATGAATGAATTAAGACTGGGTTAAAATGGAAAACATGAAAGTATAGATAGTCAATAAAGCCTATAAGAAAAACTAGTCATCCCTGCTACTTCTCAAAGGTTTATCGTTATTCAAGTAATTATGGACAAAGTTTGCATTTCAAGTTCATTAGACTCCTAAGTTTATGGGTCCCACTTCTAGGATAGTGATATCCTAGGTATGGTATGAATTTAGACAACAGGGTCTTAAGTGCAGCTTACAAATATTCTCAAATGGCAGATTGATGGAATTCATTTTCTTTATATCAACCATGCATACCGTTCTCCAGTAGACCCACAACAACCTTTATTATCACAAAGGAATTTTCATATTTTTTTCTCTCTTTTTAACAAGTTTTCCTCCCCAGGCATATTCCCCTCTTTCAGTTGGGCCTATTCAGTACCCTGTTGGGTTTACCTGGTCATACCACAGGCTAGTACCCTCTACCAGCGAGCCTGTTCAGTACCCCGGCGGGTTAACCTCTTAAACCGGTTTTCTATCAGAGGCTCTTGTCCCAATGTTTCCAGTCCCTATAGATATTCGGCAAATGATTTTTCCTATGAAGTAGTGGTGGGAGAGCAACCTTGAAACCCATGCTACATGGTGGGATGGTATATGGATTGGAGGATAGCTATTATGCGCTTTCTTATTATCATGGAAAAATAAAGGCTGCAAGAGGAATCTACTGAATCAAATATACACACGATTGATGGATTTAGTGTAAAGTAGATGAAGCCATAAGATAATGAATGAAATATGTCTCTAGTCCCAAATCTTGTCTCTTTCATATAGAGTTAAAGTAGTGTTCCCCACAAACTAGGAATTTCATTCACCCTTATGATACCCTGTAGTAAACATGCTTAAATAACATGCCCTGATAATGAAGGTAGGATGTACGAGTGACCTCTAGGTTTTATATAAACCTTAAGTTATGACAAATCCCCATGAGGTTTAAATTTGGTCTTAAGTAATTGGTATAATAAGAAATATGTGTGTATGAAAATGAATAATGATATAAGATTGTTTTGGTTTAGTCATTAACATGATCTTTTTCTTAGTTCTTTTATTTGAGAAAAACAAAAAAACGAAGTTCCATTATTCCCTAAACTAAGAATGCAACATTTTATTTATATACATATTTCCCTACCCTAAGAAGAAATAAAACGTGTTTATTCAAGAGTATGAGCTTTTCCAATGTAAACAAGTGCGAATCAACATAGAAAATATACCCTTATCCACATATGTGATGGTTATTGTAGTGATTACCTGAATGTGGAAGTTCAACCAACTTACTTTTCTTTGCATCAATAGGTGTCGAATGAAGGAATGGTATTACGGTCGAGTTACTTCCTGAAACCATCTTTCAATGTAGTCTTGGTACTCACCTTTCTTCGCTATGTCATACAGATCCTCTTCTTCTAGTTGAGCAGTTGTTTGAGCATATGATGGATCTGTTATCATGCATGTAAAGAACTATTTAATTCCCGATTACTCTCCTTCGGATGTAATCCCCAATATGTCAGCTTCTTCTGTAGTCTCGTGGAGAACATATTTTTGTAGCTCTTGGGATTTGGGTTCGTCTTTTATTTCAGCAGAGGTTGATAAGCTCTCAACTGCTGTCAATATATTTTTTACCTGGTGAGAATCATTGCTGGCTGCGGCTAGGATTTGAGAGAGTTCTCTCATACTAATGAGCACCTTTGAGTCCATGTTGTTGGTTGGTAGGTCCTGCTTCACATAAGGATTAGTCCCTGGGGTTCTTACAGTACCCAAAAAAAAAAATTTGTGTTATTTAGAAACTATTTACTAATAAAACACAACACACTAAAACACCTACATGAAATTATCTTGCAGAAAGTAAACAAACTTGTGCGAAAAATGAACAAGAAAACTTTGGGGCAACCCACTAAAGTGGATGCGTCAGGTTGTCACACTATGAAAATTCCATAGTGAAGTCATCTTTGTGTTTTATCATTTCCCCTCCCCCTTGCTATGTAATGTAAAGGAAACCTACCTGCCCCTATCTACCTAGACTCCAATCCATTCAGCTCCTCCCCGGCAACGACACCAAAATGTTGGGCAAAATATGCACTATTTAATTCAATAGTTAATTGTCAACCCGGGGAGGGAGCTTGTGAGATGCAAACACAATATGTGCAGAATTGAAGGCTTGAACTAACCTAAGCTAACAAAATATGCAGATGCGCTAACATGCAAATATATGATTTTAATATACATGCATGACTATCATGAGTTAAATGCAAGAATTTAATCTATCTATAAAAACAGGAAATTAACTAAGAACTTGAAAAGTAACTATAAATTCAAATCTAGTCTAATCTATTCTACAAACGCAGGAAACTTATTAACAACTGAGATTCAAACTAGTCTAGTCCTACGCTAATCTATTCTATGAAATGAAATTTCAACAACTAATCTAGGAAAGCGGCCACTTGGTCCAAAGAAATCTAATGTAATGAAAGTAAATTTAACTATTCAGTACAGGCAACAAATGAACTAAACTATTTCATGAATGCATGAACTATATGCTTAAGCAAGGATGAGAATTAACCATATGATTAACTATGAAAGCAAATACTGAAATTAATTACAAAAGCAAATATGAAATTAATTACTATAAAACAGGAAATTATGCTATAAGTAAAAAGAGGAACTAATCTATCTATTCTATGAGCGAAGCTACTCTATATTTTCAAAAGAGAAAACTAACCAACTATCCTACTCTAGTTATTGAACTTGTGCAATCGTATAAAGCAAATTAAAACACTAATCTAAGGACCAAGTGTAAACAAATACTTTGCGAGGAATCATAAACTAATGTAAGCAAACTAGTTTAACAAATCCAATTTAATCAACAACTAATCTATGAATTTAGAAAGTAAACTAAGCTATAAGAACTTTTAAGATAAAACTAATGCATCTAATATAAAGGAAAAAAATGAAAACAGTTTAAACCAACCTTTATTCCTAATGCTCAAAATCTATCGTGCAAAATTTATTAATTCATACAAGCATAAAACTAAATTAAAGTTAAAGATAAAAATAAAGGAGACTAAACTAAGCTTAAAATAAAATAAATTAGGTGTAACAGGCCTACTCCTCCTTTCGCGTGAACGGATCTTCCTCAACGTGCATGATGGTTGCGTGTTGGGCAATGAGGAGTACATAGGGGTGAGTCTCTAGAACAAGAGGTCATTCATCAGTGTGAACAGTGGTTCTTCTGGAACAAGAGCGCTTCATTCCCTAAACACATGGGAAGTAAGCAGCTTGGTGTTGGGCGAAATCAACGCACCGGCGATCCTTCTAAAATGTTGATCATGCAATCACCTGGGCACATGGAAAGCAAAATGGTTTGCAAATTATTCCAACGTTTAATGCCTGATATTTTATTATTAACAGCGCGCAGTCTAATTAATGGGCTGAGTGGTGAGTTGCGCCGTGATCTGAACAATGAGCTGCGTCATGAGCTAGATGCTAAGTTTAATTCATGGATGAATTTTATTCGCTGGGTTTTATTGGTTGGGAGCCTGATTTAATTATTTCTGGGTGTGCTCCTCTTCTTCATAGTGGAAGTTCATCCTTTACGGCCTGCAAGTATTATTTACGGCCTACATCAAACATATGATCTGTTAAAAAGATGAAGTTTTAAGAAAATGGATTAAGCATTTAGAATATATATATATATCATATCATATATAAAAGTGATATACATATGGTAATAAACATTCACGGTATATGAACTCACTTTCATATATAAATAAGCATTCGTGGTAATAAGAATGGTATATGAACTTACTATTAAAATGATTTAAGCACGTGACATGTGGTTCTTAATAATTTTATTACAATCTACTTTATGGGTGGTTCTAATATTAAATTTCTATTTTATATTTTCTTTATTAATTCCTATCTTTTTATTAACTTTATTTAATTTCCATTTTTTTAATTTTTTTCATTTCCATTTTTTAATTTATTTAATTTCCATTTTTAATCATTTTTATTTTCTTTCTTATTTAATTTTAAACCAGTGCTCAAAGTTCATCAAAGTTTATCATCACTAATGGTTTTCGCATGTGCAGGTATTCACGAGACCGGTGGGGAATAAAAGGCGAGGATAAAACAACCCAAGAACCTAATAAGAAACATGCCATTAAACCTCGTCCGGTACTTAGGACTGAAAGAATGGGATGAATGGAGTGCCAAAATGCGCACTAAATGCAATAATACATCAAAAATAATGAATTAAACTTCATTTACATTTATAAGTTATAATTGATGAAAACATAGTAAAAGATAGACAAATTAAAGATAGATGTATTAGATTTTGGTAAATAGGCCAGGAAATTAATGTAAATAACATCATTATAAAAGGCATTTTCGAGGCCCAATGGGAAGTAATGTTCCATATGAAAGAAGGAAAATCCCCGAGCCCAGATGGATTCATGGTGAACTTATTTCATCATTGTTGGGATCTAATCAAGGCAGAAGTTTGGAGGATAGTTGAAGACTCCAGGATCTCTAGAAGGACTCTACCATCTTTCAATGCGACCTTTCTTACTCTATTACAAAATAAGAAGGTGTTGATTCTCTAGATAAATTCAAGACCATAAGTCTCTGCAATGTCATTTACAAAATCATAAAAAAGGTAATTGAGAATATACCAAAACCCCTCCTTCCAGGCCTAATCTCAACTGAACAGTCAATTTTTGTGGAGGGTAGGAAGATAACATATGGTATCATTTTTGTCCACAAGATGCTCCACTCTATAAAATCTAAGAAAATCTTTGGTATGATGGTAAAACTTGATATAGATAAATCTTATGATAGAATTAAATGGAAATTCATTCAAAGTATGCTAATGGATTTTGGGTTTAGTAAGGATTAGATTGATTGGATAATGAGCTTAGTATCCTCAGCCTTCTTCTCCATTCTTGTGAATGCGGTTCCTCCTGGTCTATTTAATCCTTCGAGGGGGATAAGATAGGGAGATACATTATCGCATTTCCTTTTCATTCTTATGGTGGAAGGTTTGGGTAGATTGATTGCGGATTTGATGGATAACAACAATCTCGAGGGCTAAGTGTTCACCCGATCGTAGCCAAAAAAACGCACCAATATTTTGCGGATGAAACGATGTTGATGGGCTACCCATAAGTCCAAGAAGTCGGGAGCTTCAAAAAATGTTTGTCCTATTTTGGAAAATCCTCGGTGTTGGAAATCAATGATCATAAATCTCAAGTATTCTTCTTTAACACCCCTAGGATCTCAAGAAGGAATATATGTCTAATCTTGGGATTTCAGGAGAAATATCTTCTATCCAAATACCTAGGAACCCCTTTAGTGAATTCAATTTCTAAAAAAGGATCCTGGATGGAACTTCTGGACAGTTTGAAAAAGCGGTTGACGAGCTGGACCCTGAGACCACTCAATTTAGTCAGCATATTGGTTCTGGTGAAATCAATCCTGCAAGCAATGTCGACTTATCTATTTTCCACCTTGGTGGCCCCAAAATCTATATTGAAAGAGATCAGGAATCTGCAATGGGAATTCCTATGGACTAATACCAATGAAAAGAGAAAATGGGCTTTGGTAAATTGGGAAACGGTCTACACCCCTAAACACCTAGGGGGATTAGGCCCCAGAGATGCGGAAAAAGAAAGTGTGGTAAGTAGAGATAAGTTATAGTGGATATGGGCTTCCCATGCCCAGGAACCCTAGGTGAAGATGTGGAATATCAAGTATGATGAGGGATGGGATAGAAGAGATCAGATTCAGTTCTCTTAAGACATTCCTCTATCTCACCTCTGGCGAACAGCATGGATGGGGAGAATATTAGTCTAGGAACACAGCTTTTGGGAAGTAAGGAATAGTCAAACAGCCAAGGTATGGGAGGACTCATGGAAACAATTACCCCCGCTCAGGCGAAGTGGGGATTTTCAAAAGATATTGGAGGAAAGTGTAACCCGAGGCATCATCAAGTTCAAAGATATATGGAGAAACCTGATAGATGACCAGGACTTTCGAATATGGGCAGACAGGGAATGGTGGGAACATCTCATCCCAGGGGAGGAGGTGGATAGCATGGAAGAAACCCTCGACAACATATGTATAAGAAAGAACACAGGGGAAGATAAGCTTCGATGGGGATGTGTCCCAAAAGACTTCTTCACAATGAAGGGATCTTATGACATTCTGACTGAGACCGACATTAATCCTACAAATCAAAAGTGGGGAAAATTATGGAAGAAGAAAATTTGTCCCAATATTACTGTATTCAATTGGCTTGTGATACGAAACCGAATTTTAATAGGATAAAACCTAAAAAAAAAGGGATGTTGGGACCTTACTGGTGTTTCCTGTGTGATCTTGTAGAAGAAACCACCAGACACCTTCTGGAATCCTGCAATTTTGCATCCACCATTTGGGATCAAGGGGTGGATATTTTTCAAAGTTCTGATAGGGTTAGGCAAAACCTGGACAGGACACTAACAAATGAACTAGCAACCCCTTTCAAAAACTCATTATGAACCGTTTATGAAAGATTTACCCTTATTTTGTGCTCTGCGAAGTATGGAGGGAGAGAAACTCAAGGACCTTCCAAGGAAAATCCTTGCCTTTAAGAAGGATATGGGACACCATCACAAGTAGAATGCATGAACCATAAGATCAGAAAAATGGGAGAACTTGGACTACGATGCAACAGATGTGAAAGCACACATTCGAGGGCGTGGGGATTTTTAGAACCCTCGCAGCAAGGTAATATCAGGAAGAGATCAGCTAGACCGATGATAAGTGCAGAGAACTGGAAGCCTCCTCCCAGGGGTTTTTTCAAGCTCAACTTTGATGGTGCGTCGAAGGGTAATCCTGAGCCATATGGTTATGGCTGCATCATTCAGGATTACAGAGGAAGCATGGTGGGTTTTAGGTATGGATTTTTCGGCTGGGACACCAACAACGTGACTTATATAAAATTCCTCCTACATGGGATCGAAATTGTTAATGAAAATTTTTGGACACTTATTATCATGGAGGGGCACTCATGGGTGGTGATTCAAATGGCCATGAGGATATAGAATGGTAATCAAAGTACCAAGGTGGCACAGTCATAGATTTTAGAAGGGTGGTTGGAGAAGCACAAAGGGGTCCTTTCCAAGGGTTTGGATTGTTGTTTCAACCAAGTCAGAAGACAAGGGAATAAGGTGGCGGATAGGCTAGAAAACCTCAGGATGGAGACCCAAAGAGTTGTCAAAGAAAAGGATTAGGGTGAGATGATGGGTGCGATAGGGCAGGATAGCTTCGTGAATCTCACATTTCAGTACATGCATCACAGTAATGGCTTAGGTGGGGCAGGACATCAGGCAGGCCTGGATCTTTGACCAGGAATGTGGATAGGTAGGTGGTCGGGCGATAAGCTCGAGTGATAGGCATGCGGGATTTAACTCCACTTCAAATCATGATAAGAATTTCATATTTTCGAAGGATAAACATACATGGAGAAATGAATGGTAGAAAGGGAAAATTTGGGTCCCTGTGTGGAATTTATTTACTCAATACTACGGACCGAGCTCAGAGCATCATGGTTTGTATTGTTGTTATCATGCTCCCGATAAGGAAAATGTTATTTAGGGAGGCGAAGGGTGATGGGATAAACCATATAAGTCACATGTGCTTTATGTCTTTTGCGGCGAGATTTAACGAAAGGTTGGTGTCGAGACATCTGGTGAATTATCAAAGAAGGTGAGAATTTGAACTCATGGAAGGAAATAAGGGGAAAGGGAAGTGTATCTCAAACCAAGAGGAGGATTCAAGAAGGGACATAAGGTCTCAGAAGAAGGAAATGTGGGAAGCTAGAATGTTTGAGCTCAAGCTTCTGAAGGAGATTGAACAGAGAATTAATGAAATGGAGAAACATATTAGGGAGGAGCTTGATAGAGACAGATTGCATGAAGAGTGTTGGAAGGCAGAGGAATGGATCCTTGACCCCAGTCATAATGCAATAAGACTAAGTATGTATGATAGGACTGTAGCCCTATTATAGGTCATGAAAAATCTCATCAAACGGTCAGCTTCAGACAGGAAGGAGGTTGGCGAGGCGGAGGAGCAGGTAGTTCAATGGTGAGATTCCATGACCTCGGATATTTAGCAGTTGAATCTCAAAGTTGACACGCTCATGAAAGGGCTTGGATATCAAGTTACCCCAACTCCTCCTGCAAGGATTCTGAAGCCAGTTGCGAAGAGCATGCTCCAGGGTCCCATCCCTGATATTCAGTATATCCTTCTTTAGGTGGTCTGCATTGAAAGTGTCCTAGTAATTCGATGGTTATTAAAGGCATTAGTGTCATTCATTTGGAACTTTGTCTGTGTTTTTCAAGTCTGATGTTAGTGGTCTGTAGTAGTTTTGTTTTAGCATTCAAGATGGAATATATGCTCAAACTATTAGGAAAGAATTTTTTGGGTATCATAGACCCTTGGTGTCTTAGACCTTCAGTGAACTCTATTTGTAACAGGGATTTGTTTGGAATAGATGGTCAAAACTATTGTGGGGAGAAGGGAAAGGCGAAGGTTATTTTTTCTAGTGTAGACTGAAGTTTCAAGGTTGTAATTCTCTCTTTTTGATATTAATATAATGAAAATTTTCTTACTTACAAAAAAAAATGGTGTTGTATTAGTTTACACCAACCAACATTATATATAAATAGTCTATTCAAACATTTAGATACATCAAGGATTCAAAAGCATAAAGATGCCATTCGAATCTGTGCAAAGGTGGGCTTACTAAACTAGTCAAAAAACCCCATAGGTGCATAAAAACACTTTCCTAATTTGTCAAGAGACTCATGAATTAGATGAATGAGTTGTTACAGCTGATAAGTAAAGGAAAGTGGACTAAATCATGCTATTGGATGAGGAAAAGGAGAGGGTGAGTTGTGAGAAAAACAAGGCAGTTTGTCTTAAAATGAACTTTACATTTTTCCTTAAAACTGCTGAAAAAATAGGAAAATATGTTTAAGGAAGGAATGTGCACTTTTTAAATTGGGAAGTTTGATGGGTTTTCAAAATCTAATCCAAAATATTTCCAAAGCGCTCCTGGAGGCAGTTTTTTCAAGTTTGACCACAAAAATGCAAGTTGATGCCAACTAGCTAGTGTAGGACCTAGGAATTTAATCAAAAAGATTAAATTTTATATCCTAAGTATGGGAATGGGTTTTTATTATTCCAACAATGCATACTCCTTCCCAAGGAGTAAAAGACTCAATACAATAAGTTCCTTTTATAACTGAAAAATGGTGAACTATACCATATATCTTCCTTCCAGACTGATGTAGCACCTTCCCAATTATGAAATGAGGCTTAAGAGACTCTGAAATATAATAATTAGTGTCATATGGAGCAGAAAAAAACCAGAGTTATAGTGTCTCCATGAGTATACAGGATCATAGAAGGAAAAGGATGTGCAACTGGGTAAAACCGATGGATGAGTAAATCTGAATGGTATATCGACTTGACATATGAACCATAGATGTTTAGATCAGATCCAAACACATGTAAGAGAAGTCCAAAGATGAATAATGACATGGATAACCAACAAGTGAAAAGAAAACAAGACTTGAAACCAACAGAAACATGTCACACTGCATAGGAATCCAAGGAGGAATCAACTAGTGAACTTGGGGTTTGTATAGTACTTATGAGTATTCAAAGGATGGGTAAATGGAATGGATGGTGTCATAAGTTGCATATAATCCTCCAAAATTAATTCTAAATCAGAATCATAATCATTTGAAATAAGTGAGAAAGAGAAAGACAAGTCAGGAACTAGTGAAAAAAAACAAGTACTGGGAGATGGCTCTAGTGAACCGATACGTGATTTATCCAAGGAATACATTGAGATTTATTATTCATATATATCAGAAAATTAATCTACATAAGGGAATTGATAAAAGGATTTAACTATGGCACTCAAAGCATAACTTTTATTACCTTGGGACTGTGCATTGTGACAATTCTCTGGGGATCCAGCAAGCTTCTCTGGTTCACTTTGCTTTGCAAAACCCACTACATCAATGTTATGATTTTCAAGCAATCTAGACATGATGTCCATTTTATTATTGAAACATTTTTTCTTAGAGTGATTACCTTTGTTGCAATAGGAACACTTGGATGAGTTCCCTTTCTTCTTGGTTTTCTTCATGGAATTCGAACCTTCATTAGTAGAAATGAAATAATATCCATCATCTGACTTTGGCTTCTTCTCTTTCACTTTTTTATTTTATTTTGACTTTGCATTCTTTATTCCTTGAAATACCAAAGCATGATCTTTGATTTTGGATATTTTAAGAGCTCCCATCTGAAACAAATTGTATTGCTCTTTAGTAAATGAATCAATGAATGTACTCAAAGAAGGCATTTTCCAATTTTAAATAGCAAACCTAGTAGCATGGAAAGTTGACACAAAAATTGATTATTCGGGAAGAAAATTTGAAAGGATGGAAAGAAACAATTGATATTCTTTCTTCCCAATCCCACATTGCTTGAGAAATAAAATAAGTGACTTGAACTTGGTGAAGAATCCTTCCATGGGTTCAAACATTCTTGGACTCAATGAGATTAACTCATTCTCCAATTGATTTTCTCTTATCTCTTTTTGTACTCCAAAGAGAGACTCAAGTTCAGTACACACTTGATTTGGAGTGGTCAAACCATCAAGATGAAAAAGAAGATATGGATAAATTGAGAGACAAAGGAATCCATAGGCTTCATCGATTCTATTATGCCACTTTTCTTTCTCAACAACAACATTTGGCTCATTCTCTAAAGCCATAGAAACTCTATAGAGACCCTTACTGTACAATAGAATTCCAATCTTGGATTTCCATTCATGATAGTTGAAAGGAGTCATAATCATAGCTAAAGAAAAATCCATGCTTTGTTATCGTTGCGCTCCTAGAGATTCTCTCTATAACCTGCACACACAAAAAACTTTGAAGAAATACTTTGTAAGCTCAATCAAGCTATTCTTTAGAGAGAGATTGGATACCCAATGCGCTCATGGAGATGTAGACTGTTGATAGCTTGAGCTCATTGCTAGCATGTATAGCTTGATATCCTAAGCTCCCTAAGCTTTGAGATTCCTAATCCCTAAGATCTGATACCATGTAGATATTTATATATTGAGATCCCTTGCTATGATACCATGTAAAAATTCAGCGGGTGGATCTAGCTTCAAAGGTATTTCTTACAGAGATGCACAAGAAAAATAGAGAGAGGAATAATGAGACTGAACACAAGAGAAGTGAAGAATGATTGGATAATATTCCATGTATTATTGGTCAACAATAGTGTACATAAATAATACATCCTTAAGAGGAAAAATCAAGTTGCTAATGAGACAACTCATGCTAGTGTTAGGATTTATGATCCTCCCTTGTCCAAACTGTTTATTAGATTATATTTTCCCAACTTAGGAGTCAATTAGTTATTATTGGGTCCACTAGTACCATTGGGTCCACTTGGCATAATGGGGCCACATGTACCAGTCACAAGAGTGTGGGGAACACTAATAGAGGCTAACTGGAACTCACTGCACTTGCATGCATCAACTTAGGCACCTCCTAGACCAATCCCTGCAATTTAGGAGTCACTGGGATTGTTGGCACCAACCTCTTTCAATTGGTTGCAGTTGATAACTAGTTAAGCTTAGTTATGCTTCGGTTGCATTCAGTTATATCTCCTCCAGTTCAGTTAGCGCCAATTATGCATGGGTACATGTGGGAAGGAGCCAGTTCTCACCTACTTCTCACCTACTACTATAGTTAGACTGGTTTGATTGATTGTAACTTATTGAGAGACTATATTAGACATCTGGAGTTATCCAGTTGAACTCTGATAGTGATTTAGACACTTTAGTTAGCCATGCAGTCAGATTGAGTTGGTAGATTCGAATTCATCTCTCATGATTTGAATTCTCCTTTAAGTATTACCATTGTATATTGCTGGGATGTAATGAAGTTTATACTGTAATTATACTAAGCAATACTTGTATGTTTCCTATGAGATTTGTTTTGTTCATTTTGTATTATTAATTCGTTTTCACTGCATAATAATTAAGAATCGGATTGCACTCATTTCCTAAATATATAATGGCACAATAATTCTAATATGGTATCAGATCCATCTCAGGAAATATTCAAGTCTGTCTGCTCTCTATTGTACACCAGAAGCAGCTGGGTTTCCACAAAAGTCCCACAAAGATTGCCTTGCTTCCTCTGAATTTATTCATAGTGGCGGTGCGGGCATGATGGACCCTGAAAAAGTGTACATGTCGAGAGGGAAGTCTTGATTTTGACATAGTGCAAATTACTTTTGGTTTTGCAGTGATATGTTGCAGGTACAAATTCATATGGATTCAAGATTATCAGTTCCTGTTCTTACTCCATCCACAAGATATTCAGAATGGAAGTTGAAAATGATTGCATCTATAAAGAGATAAGGTCTCTATGAGGTATATATTGGACTTGTTAAAGAGTCTTATGAATATGAGAATGACTAGCTAAATGGTAGTGATAGAGCTTTTGGCACAATATGTATGACCTTTTCTCCAAGATTGTGCTACCTTATTGATTCTGTTGAATACCCAAAGGATCTCTAGACAGAATTGGATAGAACCTTTGCCAAGCACAATGAGAATCATTATATAAATTTCAAGATAACACCCCGAACCACAAGAGTTATTTATTCAAAATTATTAGCCTCTACTCTCTCTGATGAAGTTTTTTCAAAATGAAGAAGAAGTAGAATCTTCCACATAGTCAATTCGAGTTGAAGAAAGTCTCCTTGGAGTAACTCCTTCTCATGTTGCTCCAGAAGTTTATGAGATATCTAATATCTCATATTCTCATAGGGCTGATCCAGAAGAAGACATTCAAATCTATGTTATTTAATAATAACTCTCCTTCCATTCTATGCAAAAATTCTCCAGTGATTCTTCTATTTGAAATTATGTGCATAGTTTACCCACGATTGTTTCAGAAAATGAAGAGGAATTTGATTTCTCTATCTCTAATGATGTTGTCGGTATGAAAATAAGTAATTATTTGGATATTTTGGAAATAATATCATATTGTAGAAGTGATTCATTCACTCTCATTGATATAGAGCTTCCAGCAAATTCCTACATGATTGCATGCACCAATACTCAGAATTTTGAAGAAGGAGAAAATTGTGCATCTACCATCTTTATGGAGCACACTCTTGGATCTGATATGAACCTATTTGGATATGATATCATCTTATTTGGATCTGATCTGATATTATTTGGTTCAATTTTTAAGTTTCAAGAGCTTCTAATCATGCTTGTAGTTGTTCTCATCAATTTTGGTGTGAAGAATCAAGTACCAATAGTCTCTTTCGAAATTGTTGCTGGTGATTTGATGTTAGTATTCTTTTATGAGTTTGTTGATATTATATTTTATGAATATTTGGATATTTTGGAAATAATATCATATTGTATTATTTTATCTATTCACTCGCATTGATCTAGAGCTTTCAGCAAATTCCTACATGATTGCATGCATCAATACTAAGAATTTTGAATAAGGAGAAAATTGTGCATCTACCATCTCAGTGGAGCACACTCTTGGATATGATATGAACCTATTTGGATCTGATATGATATTATTTGGATATGATCATACATTATTTGGCTCAGGTTATAAGTTTTAAGAGCTTTCAGTAATGCTTGTAGCTTCTCTCATCAATTTTGGTGTGAAAAATCAAGTACCGCAAGTCTCCTTCAAAATTGTTGTTGGCGATTTGATACCATTCCACACTCTCGGATATTATATGAACTTGTTTGGATATGATATGATCTTATTTGGATCTGATCTGATATTATTTGGTTCAATTTTTAAGTTCCAAGAGCCTTATGTCATGCTTGTAGATGGTCTCATCAATTTTGGTGTGACAAATCAAGTACCGCAAGTCTCCTTCAAACTTGCTACTAGGGATCTGATGTTAGTTTCCTCTTATGAGTTTGCTGATATTTTATTTTTTGAATCATTGGTTATTTCTGAAGCTATATCAGATTATGGAGCTCAATCATTTTCTCTCCACAGTCCCAGGGATTCTCTACCTATCTATTTGATCACATGCTCATCTCCTCACATAACAAGTAAAGATGGAGACATTCTGCATTCGCCTAGACACTTGCTCCTAACACTTGGGGCTGATTTTACCTCACATGATTTGATTTTCAAGGCTGCAATATATCACTTGCTTGTTTTTTCATCACATGGTTCGAATTCTCAAGCACTTTTTCTCTCTTATCAGTTGATTTTAGTTGCTCTACATGGGTCTAGTTTTCATCTTGTAGTTGTCTATGTTCTTGATTCAGTTGAGCACATTCTTCTTTTTCCAAAGAGGAATATTCCTCCAGACATAATCATTTAGTTTGGATTTAGAAGTTCACATGCGCGGTCTTAGGATGTTTCTACATAGAAGAACCAAGATACGGCATTTGTTGTTACATAAAGCTGCAAATTGAAGCAAAATTTTCACAAAGTTTTTTATTCAAAACTTGTATTTTCTTATTCTTGCTTATCTTGAGGGGGGGGTTTCCCATGAGGTTTTCCCCTATTTCCTCGGTTTATTAAGCAACATTTTTTATATTTTAGATTGTATATGGGCAACTTTTGGACTTGTTTCCATGGCTCTCAGTTCTCCAAGTTAGGATTCAAGGGGGGTGTTAGGATTTATAATCCTCCCTTGTCCTGACTATCTATTAGATTATGTTTTCCTAACTTTGGAGTCATTTAGTTATTATTGGGTCCACTGGTACCATTAGGTCCACTTGGCCTAATGGGTCCACATGTACCAGTCACTAGAGTGCGGGTAACACCGATAGAGGCTAACTGGAACTGATTGCACCTGCATGAATCAGTTTAGGGGCCTCCTAGACCAATCCATACAATTTAGGAGTCACTGGGAGTTTCAACACCAGCCTCCTTCAATTATTGGCAGTTGGTGACTAGTTAAGCTTAGTTATGCTTCAGTTACATTCAGTTAGATCTCCTCTAGTTCAGTTAGCACCAGTTATGCATGGTTGTATATGGGAAGGCGTCAGTTCTCACCTACTTCTCACTAGTTATTTAGACACTCTTAGTTAGCCATGCAGTCAAATTGATTTGGTAGATTCGAATTCTCCTTTATGTATAACCATTGTATACGAATGAGATGTAATGAAGTTTATCCTGTAATTATATTGAGCGATACTTGTATGTTTACTGTGAGATTTGTTTTGTTCACTTTGTATTATTAATTCCTTTTCACTGCATAATAATTAAGAATCTAATTTCACTCATTTCCTGAATATATAATGGCACAATAATTATATTAGATAGCTCATAAAGCAAGCTTACTAAATATGAAAAATCCCCATAGGTGACTAAAGCACTTTCCAAATCAGTCCAAGAGCTCACAAATTGGATAAAGCATGAGTGATTGGCGATGAATGATGGAAAAGATTAATAATCATGCAATTTGGAGAGAAAATCATGGAGGATGGGTTGGCCACAAAAGATAGCAGTTTCCTAGTTAACTAGATTTACCTTATCCACTGGAAAGCAGGAAAACCGGTTTAAAGGAAGAAAACGACCAGAAGGTGCAGTTACTAATCTGAGTAGTCAATAAAGTTGGCAGAATCTTATCCAAAATCCGTATAAGGTGCTCTTAAGGTATTTATGGCAAGTGTTGACCAAGTGGTGGTTCATGGAGGCCAACTACATAGTCTAGTACATAGGAAATTAACTAAAATGATTAATTGATTATATCCTAAGTATGGAGTGATTTTTAATATTCTAACAAATTTGTTGTTTTAAATATGTGTTATGCATATCTAGATTCATAGAAGTTATTGATCATGTAATGTGGTTCTTTTATTGATAGTGGGATCATGTAGTATTTGTTATGATTTAGCATGTAATGTTAGAAGGAGATTTTATGGCATCCTCTTGGATGAAATCTCCTTCTAACATGCTTAGAGTAGTGCACATTCGTTATGGTATGTTATAATGGATATTGCAAGCATCAAAATAATATACATGTGTATTTTGCGCTGAAGCATTGGCTAAAATATGCCTACATACCTGGATGAACTATTGTTATTGCATTAAATAAATTTGATTGTGCAATGACGCTAACCATCAAATGATATTTGACTTGTAGGGAATGGTATGGACTACATGAAAAGGATGATTTAATTTGTCCTGGAGGGAAACTGATCTCGTTGATATGTATATGGATTGGAAGTAGAAAACCTCTAGAAGCATGACTCTCAGCCCATAAGGAACATGACTTATGTTCTAAACAGTTAGTTGGAAGTCATGATAGCATACAGATGAGGACCGAATACACACATCGACACATGACCCACGGGACCAGATAATATCATGTGGATATTGGATATTGGAAGCAGAAGGCTTCAATAGATGTAAGTCTCTGCTACAGTCCTTTGTGTCTTCGACAATTTTGGAAAGCAGTTACTTTCAGTCATAGTTATGACACATGGATTATGGAGGATGAAAGTTACTCAACGTATTTTTGAGGAGACAGAGGGTGTTATCCCTTAATATGAGGATCTAGACCTATTGTATCACTTATGATGGTGTGGAATAATCATGATGAATTTTTCCCAGGTTAAGGAAGAAAACAGTTGAGATCTTAAGCAAATCAAGAATGATGATTGTGGTTGCACTGATGGTGATGTTGTTTTGGTCCATACAGACAATTGAAGGGTCCTTGATGTACCTGGTTGTCATAGAGATGGATACTTACATCGAATCTATGGATTCTCTAGAGAGGGATCAAGATGATCAGCTACGGAGGAGAAATATGCTCAGATGTAGAGGGAGAAGAATGCTCCAACACAGAGGGAGTACTCTTGGACACCCTAATATAGGGTGGGGAGATTATCCCCCTGATACTCTCTCTCAGGTACATGAATTCAGTCATGTGATTTATTGTGTATTTGTATTTCATAATTAGAATAGGGAAGGACATAAATGTCTGCCTCGATATACTTGATGCCTATGCTAGTTGACATGTGTGTCAGTCTATAGTCTCTCTCAGAGATTATATGAGAATTATTCTCCTGATCACTCTGTAAGGAATGAGGAGATATCTTGAACATCCTGAAAAAAGAGATGGAGAGGCTGGTGCACACAAATCATGTATGACACGGGATGGGACTGTACTCTACTCCCTGACACTCTGTGATGGAGTGGGGAGATTGCTTCTGTGATTATACCCCTCTCCAAGAGGGAAGGATGAGTTTTGTAAGAACTCGTTTTCCTAATATGACCACCTGTGAACTATGACAGTGATCTTGTGTGAACATCTGAATTCTAGGTACACATTCGGGGACAAGTGATTCTTTGAGAACACTTATGAACAGTGATGGTGATTCTGTGTGAACACCTAAATTCTAGGTGAACACTTATGGACAGTGATTCTACACTTGTGAACTATGGCAATGATCCTATGTGAACACCTAAGTTCTAAGTGAACATTTGTGGGCGATAATTTGATGTGGACACATATGAATTATGACGGTGATTTTGTGTGAACACCTGAGTTCTGTGTGGACATCTGTGAGACATGCAAGAATACCTGGCTCTAAAACTGGTAAGTTATGATATACATAGATCCGATGGTAGTAATTCATAGTACATGTCC
The DNA here is from genome assembly GCA_001517045.1 of Pseudotsuga menziesii. NCBI lineage: Eukaryota > Viridiplantae > Streptophyta > Pinopsida > Pinales > Pinaceae > Pseudotsuga > Pseudotsuga menziesii. The sequence goes on along the minus strand of LPNX010097526.1, from coordinate 671,077 downwards.
TATAGCTAATTTGGTAATTCATTCCAGAATACCAAGCTTCGAGACCAGTAAGTTATGTTATACATAGCTCTGATTTCATTAAGTCATGGTACATGACTCTATATGCCCACATGAGGAGAGACATATGTTAGAATAATCAACCCATAGTTAGCTACCTTAGACATTAATTATCTCCATTTTTGCCTTTTTGCCTAGTTTCCATATTCCACTCTATGCAAGTTGTCCTCCACATGTCCTAGATGGTCAAACTTGCTAAAAATGAGTCATGGAGCGCTTGGGAAACCTCTTGGAATCATTTCTTCTTTATTCTTGGCCTTCCTTGCGTGTATCTACTTTTTCTACTTTATTGCTGCTTTTACTGAGTTTTAAGGCAATTAGGAAAGTTTGACTAGGTGAAGTTAACTTGTATTTTGTCCCCATCATCCTCCACTCTTTTCTCCTAATAAAAGCATGTATGAGTTGTCCTTCCATCACCTATTAGCCTCCCTAATTTATTTTTCCAATTCGTGAGCTCCTAGACAGATTTGGAAGTTGCTTTATGCACCTATGGGGGATTTGCTTAGTTTTAGTAAGCCTGCCTTTGACCAATTCGAATGGCATCCCAATGCATTCAAATCTCTCATGTAATTATTTATTGTGGCAGCCTATGAATTCACAAGGTTGGATATTGTACACTTATTCAATACAGATTAGTGTTCTGCTCCATATTCAGTCTCCTTTGTGTGTAATTTGCATGCGTAATTGGCAATTTTTGTGAGTGTAATTGTTCTAACACCTGGGTTCAATTTCCACATGGTATCAGAGCCTTTGTAGATCAATTTCTCTCCTTCCATATTGTTATTGCAAGTTCGACATCATTGACTAGGAGCATATTGCTGACTGAAGGGACAATTTTTGAGCTATGGATCAATCTCAGAAGATCATCTTGACTCCATTTAATTTCTTTGAATGGAAAGCAAAGATGGAGATACTGTTGAGAGATAAATGCCTCTATAGAGTGACTATGGCAACAAAATCAGATCCCAATGTAGCTACAGAGAAAATTAAATGGCACAACAGGAGGGATGAGGCCTATGGTCTCCTGTGTCTAAGCATATCCAAAGACCTCCCTTTCCATCTTGATGGATTGACATCACCAAATGAAGTATGGGAGAAGCTTGTTGATATTTTTGGTAAAATAGATGAGATGAGAGGACATCAAATCGAGAATGAATTGATCTCCTTGACTCACAGCAGCTTCAAATCCTTGCAACTCTACTTTTCCAAGTTTAAACCCCTTGTTTTGCAACTAAAACAGTGTGGAATTGAAAAGAAGGAGGAGAAACTGGTTTTGGCCATACTCTCAAAGCTTGGCCCTGACTATTCAGTGTTTGTTTCGACCTTCCATGCCACCAAGTTAACAGCTCAAGCTTGGAATATGCCTAAACTTGCAGAGTTCATGGAATCTCTCACACAAGAACAAGATAAACTGGTGATGATGGGCACCATCAAACCTTCCAAATACCAAGCTCTGGTTGTTGGAGATTCGAGGGTGGATTCAAAAGGCGAGAAGAAAACTAAGAAGCCACCTAGTCTCCAGAGGATCCCCAAGGTTCCAAGAAGAACCCCCAGAAGAAGAAGAACAAAGGAGAAATGAGAAAGTGCGCATACTACAGTAAGGGAAATCATCCTGAAAGCTCCTGCATGAAGAAGCAAATTGACATGCTGACCCAACTCCTGGAGAAGAATGGCATCTCCCTTCCTAATAGCTCAAAGAAGAGGGAAGGAGGATCAAATTCAGAAGACAGAGAGAGAGTTCATGCATTGGTTGCTGGCACATCAACCTCACCTAGTTTCATCATTGATTCTAGAGCTTCAAAACATATGGTTTCGACCAAGGAGGCATTCACCTCACTTGACATGTCGAAAAGTCCACCAATAGTACTGGGAGATGACTCTCTCACTGAAAGTTTGGGCAAAGGGAGGATTGATCTTGACATTGGTAACATCAGCAATGTATTGTATGTTCCAGGCCTTGCCTCTAACCTCTTATCAATGTATCAGATGACCCACAAAGGGTCTCCAAAGAAGGTCATATTCTCCCCTGATAAAGTTGAGATCACAGAGATCTCAAGTTGTAAAGTCATTGCAAAAGGAGTTGCAAATCACACTTCGAAGGTATACATGTTTTCACATTTTCTACCCTACTCAAACCCCTTTGATCTTCTGATTCATGCTAATGAGGCAAGCAAGCTTTGGCATGAAAGATTTGGCCATATTAACTATAAGTATATTTCTGATCTTAGTGAAAAAGAAATGGTCATAGGGTTACCAAAGATTAAGTTTTCCAAAGGAGTCTGTCAAGGTTACATCTTAGGAAAACACCCAGAGCATAAATTTGAGAAAGCTAGTCATAAGAGAACCTCTACACCTCTTGATTTGATCCACAGTGATGTTGCTAGCACATTTCCTCATATGTCAATGATTCAGGCCAAATATGCATTGACATTCATAGATGACTTTTCCAGGTTCTACTGGGTTTACTTCCTGAAACACAAGTCTAAATTTTTTTGCCTCTTCAAAGTATTTAAGGCTTTGGTTGAAAACCAGTCTGGGAGGAAACTCAAAGTCCCTAGATCTGAAAATGGTGGTGAGTATGTCACATCTGAGTTCATTCAATATTGTGTAGATGTAGGTATTCATATGCAGCATTCTAACCCTTACACACCACAGCAAAATGGTGTTGCTGAGATGAAGAACAGATCACTGAAAGAGATGGCAACCTGCATGATGGAGGCTAAGACTTTGCCACCAAAGTTCTGGGCCGAAGCTACAAACTATGCAGCCTATATCCAGAATAGGGTGCCTCATAAACAGCTTGATGGTATGACTCCTTTCGAAGCATGGAGTGGGCACAAGCCAGATGTGACCCATTTCAGGATTTTTGGCTCAAGGGCTTGGGATAGAATTCCAACAGAAAAGAGGAAGGCTTTGCAGCCCCAAAGCCAAGAGTGTCTATTTGTTGGGTACTCTAAATATTAAAAAGGGTACAAGCTGATCAATTTGAGCAAAAACAAATCCTTCATTGAAAGGAGTGTTCTGTTCCAAGAAGAGCCTTTAGCAGCAGTTGAAGTTGGAGAGTCTTCTTCACCACCAGAACCACTGAATGTAAGTGAAGAGATAAATGAGTTTGTTGATTCTGATATGTCTGATAATGATTATTTAATTGCAAATCCTAACAGTCCTACAAGACCAAAATGGGCAGAAAATACCATTCATGTAGGTGGGGAACTAGCTGGAAATCCTAGTGATTCTAGGAGGACTAGATCTCAGTTTGAGAGTGCCCTGTGTATGAAAGACCCCTTGTTTGCAGAGAAATGCTATCTGATGGTTGAATCAGACCCACAGACATATTAATATGCAGCACATGATCCAATATGGAAAACATCCATAAAAGAAGAATTCAGCTCACTCCAGAAGAACAACACTTGGGAGCTGGTTGATCTTCCCCCAGGGAGGAAGCTAGTTCAATGTAAGTGGGTTTTCAAAACCAAGTTTGATACTGATGGTTCACCTTTGAAATATAAGGAAATATTGGTAGCTAAGGGCTACTCACAGGTACATGGCATACACCACAATGATACCTTTGCACCAGTGGCAAAGATGGATTCCATCAGGTTAGCCTTAGCCATTGCAGCTTCGAAGCAGTGGGAGGTACATCACATGGATGTGAAGTGTGCTTTCCTGAATGGAGATATTACTGAAGATATTTACATGCAGCAGCCTCAAGGATTTGTTACTAATCCATCTCTTGTGTGTAGGCTAAAGAAATCATTGTATGGGCTTAAGCAAGCCCCCAGGGATTGGTATGCCAAGATTGATGGCTTTCTGCTATCATTGAATTTTGTTCGATGCAAGTCTGAACCTAATGTTTATTTGAAGCTGATTCATGGTTCTTTGATGATTATTTTCTTGTATGTATATGACCTTCTCATTACAGGAAGCTCAAAGGATGAAATTGCCTCCTTGAAGGATGCAATGAACCATGCATTTTCTATGACTGATTTGGGGTTATTGAGCCAATTCTTGGGTCTCGAGATTGCTCAAACCAAACATGGAATAAAAGTACATAATTCCAAGTATGATTTGGATTTGTCGAACAATTTCAACATGAAAGATTGCAATCCAAGCAAGACTCCCTTCCTTTCAGGAGTTAAGCTTGAAGAAGCAGATTCTTCACCTATGGTAAATAATACACTGTATAGGCAACTGATTGGGTGTTTGATGTACCTTACACATACTCGACCTGATATTTATTATGCAGTAAGTGTGGCTTCAAGATACATGGATCAGCCTCATGAGATCTATTGGAGAGCAGCCAAAAGGATCCTTAACTTTGTTCAAGGAACAAGGACTCATGGGATCTTCTACAAAGCTAAATCTGATCTTGATTTGATTGGGTTTACTTACAGTGATTGGGCAGGTGACAACACAGATCGAAATTCAACATCAGGATATGTGTTCATGCTTGTTGAAGGACCAATTAGTTGGTCAAACAAGAAACAGAGTGCCATTGCACTCTCATCTACAGAAGCAGAGTACAGAGGAGTTGTAAATGCAACAACTCAATGTTTATGGTTGCAAGGGTTACTTGGTGAGTGTGGCTTCGAATCAGAATACTCAAATACTATCTATTTTGATAATCATAGTACCATTCAAACCTGTAATGATCCAGTTCAGAGACAGAGAACCAAACACATTGAGATTCATATGCACTACATCAGACAGCTTGTGCATGATGGCACCATTCACCTACTCTTATGTTCATCTTCAGAAAAAGTAGCAGACATCTTCACCAAATTTTTTTGTGAGAAGACTTTCAGCAATCTCAAATCACGGTTGGGGATTGCTAATCATGCTGTGAAGCATGATTGATGACAAGATTTTCAAATTTTGTTTTACTGTCCATGTTTAAGGGAGGATTTTTCCCACTGGGTTTTTGCCTCTTTCCTTGGTTAAATGGATATGCAGTATATAAAGGGCGACTAAACCTTGTTGCTAGGCCCTATTATTTTCTAATATTTTACTTATAAGTCAGGCTTAAGGGGGGGGTTAGAATAATCAACCCATATTTAGCTACCTTAGACATTAATTATCTCCATTTTTGTCTTATTTGCCTGGTTTCCATATTCCACTCTATGCAAGTTGTCCTCCACATGTCCTAGATGGTAAAACTTGCTAAAACTAAGTCATGGAGCACTTGGGAGACCTCTTGGAATCATTTCTTCTTTATTCCTGTCCTTCCTAGCGCATATCTGCTTTTTCTGCTTTATTGCTGCTTTTACTGAGTTTTAAGGCAATTGGAAAAGTTTGACTAGGTGAAGTTAACTTGTTTTTTTTCCCCATCATCCTCCACTCTTTTCTCCTAATAAAAGCATGTCTGATTTTTCCTTCCATCACCTATTAACCTCCCTAATTTATTTTGCTAATTCGTGAGCTCCTAGACAGATTTGGAATTTGCTTTATGCACCTATGGGGGATTTGCTTAGTTTTAGTAAGCCTGCTTTTGACCAATTCGAATGGCATCCCAATGCATTCAAATATCTCATGTAATTATTTATTGTGGTAGCCTATGACTTCACAAGGTTGTCTATTGTACACTTATTCAATACATATTAGCGTTCTACTCCATATTCAGTCTCCTTTGTGTGTAATTTGCATGTGTAATTGGCAATTTTTGTGAGTGTAATTGTTCTAACACCTGGGTTCAATTTCCACAACATAATCAATACATTCTATGACTATCCGAAACTCATCCTAGGGATGGATTAATATTCAATTTCTTCGATGACTCTATGCATAATCAAGACCTCAGAGGACTATCAGCCTACTCATCTTAGAAATGAGGTCATAGTCAAGGTCTCTAAGGACTATGTGTCACTATCCGAGACTCATCCTGAGGATGGATTAATAGTCACAGTGTTGGTTATTTATGAACCTATCTGCATATCCAGCATGAAACAAGGTTGGCTCTGTCGGAAGATGTATGTGGTCTTCATCTAGCGTGAAAAAGGGTTGGCTTTATGAAAGATGTGTGGTCTTCATATCCAACATGAAACAAGGTTGGCTCTGCGGGAAGACGTAGGTGACCTACATCCAGTATGAATAAGGAATGGCTGTATAAAATATTGCATCTAGTATGAAAAAGTAATGGCATTGTTGAGAGCTACATCCAGTATGAAAAGGGTCTAGCTCATAGTGGTACACCTAGCATGAAATAAGGCTAGTTACTATACAACTTTTGTATGGTTGGGATATTTATGGGTTGTAGCCCAAACATATATAATAAAAGTCTCACAAAAAAGCTATGGACCTTGTGAGCCCTCATTTGATTGTAGTTATTATGGATGTTATGAAGAGGTTGTATCCCATGATGTGGCAAAGAATCACTAGCAGTCATAGTCCTAGTGAGATATTTGGGTTGTGTTGATGCATGTTAATTACATGCATGTTCCCCAACAAACTAGTTTGAGCTTAATCATGTTGACTTGGTACATGATTCCTTAACGAGATTGGTTGAGCAGATGCATGTATAAATTTGCGATGTACTAGGAAGAGTTGTCAATCTAGTGCATGTTCTCCGATGAACTGAATTAAGCTAACGCATGTATATTTATAGACACTTCTCAATGAATTGAGATTGTCTTGGTGGCCCTTACATAGAGATGATCAAGATAGCTGTGATGTATCGTTGATATCCATATTCATTTAAGTTGATAATATTAATGGTTTCTCCCTAGCTAAAAGGGAGTGTTGTTGTAGTAGCCATGTGAGGAATCCTCACACAAGTCAGCCAAGAAAGAATTAGAATAAAATCTATTTTTTTATTATTGCTAGACACAAGTCAGGCCTAGTTAAAAAAGTTGCTTAGAAAAATGTATAAATAGAGGGAGCCTCCTCTCATTTGCTACACTGCAACTTGAGCATTGATACACAAGTTTGCCTCTGCTAGAGAAGTTTGTTGCTGCTATAAGGAGAATTTTTTCTGGGGTTTCTCCACTTTGGAGAACTTTCTCCTTTCTTTCTTGGGTTTGTGTTATTATGATCTGGAAGTACTTCTATCTATGAACGATTTATCTCTTGGAAGGGAGAGCTCGAGGGTGACATTAGTTTATCTATCGTTAGGAGATGATCACTATGATCAGTGTGGCTAAACAAGTTCTACATTTATTTGTTTTGTGTTTTCCCTTTCTTTTAGTGATCTTGGTTTTACAGCTGTCAAACTCTAACAAGAATTAACTACGATTTTGTGTTCAAGTGTCAACTTCCTAAGTATTGCAAGCTGAAACCGTTTTGGAATGGTGCATTTGAATGGATTTTTTTTAGCAGTTTTCAAATATGCCTATGTTCTTTGCATTTTGCTTTAATAGCTTCCCAGGTTTGAAAGGAAACAGCATGAAAAAAATCCAATGCCAATGCATTTAAAGGGATAAAGGTGACAAATTTTTTGTTGTTTTGCATAAATGGAAGGTCGGATGCCATGGACTAGAACGAAGAAAAGAAAAAACCTTGAAAAATGCAAAAAAAAACAGTATTTTCCTAAAGACAGAAAACAAAAGATAGGATGCAATGAACATGTCAATGGACCGATTATTTGTTTTCAACTATAAATCCTAATAGACTTAATAAGAAATCGATTGGGGTCTAATTTAATATTTGTATTTTATCCGTTGGAGCAATTAAACCCACGGAAAAGAAAGAAGCACATATCTTTTTTATGTTTAAAACTTGAATTTGGAACAACGACCATTCTAGTTTTTTTTCACATCAATAAAGAAAAGAATAGACTGAACAAATAAATTAGACTTATTTGTGAACAAAGTACAAGCAAATTTCATATAGCACGATAACGAAGCCTAGGAGACTATTTTACTTGAATCCTTTGATGACCACATGCACTTTTCTTTTCTATGAATAAACATCTGAAATGAAGAAAACACACAAGATCAATGATACACAGAACATGAATTCACAAACAGATACCGACAAAAAAATATCATAATACCCATATTGTGCAGGACTTGTTCTTGATAGAAATATAACACAGCACAGATAAAATGAAAATCTTAAATCTTAAAATAAATCAAAGCACAACCCAAATGCCAAAGAATCTCATTTGAATCATCTAATGATCACAAGCATTTTTTTTCTGTTTTTTAAAGGAAGACACATCTAAAATGAAGAAACAACACAAAATTATTGATGCATAGTGCAAAATCTAGGAACAAAGATCAAAAAAAGAACACAATTTCCATATTGTGCAGCAAAATGCAAGAATCTACTTTACGAGAACTTATTCAAAGAAACGCAACAAAAGCATAGTATATAGAAGATGTTGATTTGAAATTCAAAGGAAGTTTCAAAACAAACATATTATATATATATTATTGAAACCAAAGCACAACAAGGATACTCACCATATAATCTGAATGTATATTTTTTGCAGAGCCCATTATCAAAAGTCTAAGAAGCACACTACGCTACAAAAGTCTACTTCAAACCAAATAACGAAAAATTGTGGGCTAAAAAAACACAACAAATTCCTTGCAAAAGGCTTTAGTGTGTGGTTTATGCAAGAAAAACTAGACATCAATCTAATAAGAGCCTAGATGAAGCATTCGTAGCAATCTAAAAATCTAGCTGAAATATAGAAGACATACAAAAGGTATTGGCATGCATGCATTTTTTTTCTATGAAACAACATCTTACACGAACAGACCACACAAAATCAATGTTGTACGCAGCATAGCTCAACAAACAAAGATTAAGAAGGTAACATAAATCCGTATTGTGGAACATTTTTTTTCATAACAAGATGGAAAAGCATAAAATGAGTAAACATCTGAAACCTAAATACAGGCAAAGTAGAAACTAAATTCTACCCAAAGAAACAAGAAAGTTTGGCAAAGCATTCCATTTGAGTTGTGTCATGATATATATATATATATTGAAATTTTTTGGTAACCCTAATCTGGTTTCAGTTTCAACACTACATATGGTTTAATTCCTAAACCCTATAATGCATGTACATTAAAAAATTAAAAATTTTACTGAAAAATTGAAACACTAGATATATTTTCAACTTTTTCAATTCTGAAAATTTATGACAGCCCTAATTTCTTACTCATAAATTTTAAATCGAGCAACACACATGAAAATTACACACTCTGATTTTTTACCAAAATTGGTCCAGGAAAAACCCCGAAGGGAAAACCTCTATAAGAGAAATTTTATTATTTCTTCAATAAAAAACAAATCAGAACAAGAATACTTATATCCCTCGTATCTCTTCAGAAATCGTGCCAGAATCATTCAGAATCACTCTGTACAGCTGCCTCGCTGCCTCGATTTTCATGTTGTATGGACAGCTTTTCCTCCTTGAAAACTATGATGTTGTACGGCCTGACAACATCATTAAATATTGGTCAAATCACCTCAAAAATCATGCCATATGATTTGTGTGTTGTACGGATTGTATGGAACTCCTTCAAAAATGTGGTGTTGTTGTGATACAGTCTCAAATTTTGTGCCTACTGAAATTTTTTTCATGGGAAATGTGCCAAAATTTTGCCTCTTCCTCTCTTTGGAATTTGTGCAGAATTTTTCACTCTCAAATTTCTAGTATGAAATCTCTCAAACCCTTATTTCCTCTCTTGCTCTCTCCTCTCCAAAATTTCTCTCTTTGGAATGTGAACAATGAATTAGGTTTGTCTTTCCCAATCATTTTTGTTTGAATAACTTCCATTTCCAAATCAATTGCTTAGATTAAAAGCCAACTAAATGAGATCTAGGGCCCATCTCATTTCCTCATTAAAAAATCATTTTTTTAATATTAAATGAGAATTTAATGCACACCCTCTTTTAAACTCATAAATTCACTTTAAAATCATTATAACTCAAACTCACATTAAAAATTTCACTTTATAAATAAAGTTATTCTCCCTTTTAAAATAAGCTAGGGACCACTTATTAAAGTGTCCATGTCCAGCCCAAAGCATGAATGAACAAACACTCCCTAGGTAAAATTTCAATATATATAATATAGCTAGAAGTAAAAAAAAACAAAAAACTATCAATGTACAGAGCATAATCCAACAAACATAAATCAACCAAAGAACAAAATATCCACATTGTGGCAAATAAGAATATGTGAGAATCTATTTTAGAAGTTTTGATTTAGAGAAGCATAACAAAATAACAATATATCAATCATGCTGATTTGAAATCAAAGGGGGATTTAAAATAAAAACAAATTGAAACCAAAGCATAATAACCATATTCTAGAATACAATTTGAATGTATATTTTATGTAAAGGCCATTATCGAAAGCCTAACAAAGTCACAAATTGGTACAGAACTCTACTTTAAAAACAGAGAAAAATGCAGGAAAAAACACCACAACAAATTCCTTGCAAAATGCTTTGGTCTGTACTCTATGTAAAAGGAAACCTAAGCTACAATTATTCCATTGAGTGGAAAAAAACACAGGGTGTGTATACACACACACACACACACACACACACACACACAAGTTTTTTTATTAAAACAAGAAAACAACATCCACATTCTAGAACATAATCCAAGTATTTATTTTCAATAGCTCATATATGAACAACACAATGGAAGTATATAATGGAACAAATGAAGTTTTTTGTTAAAACAAGAAAAAACAACATCCACATTCTGCAACAAAGTGCAAGTATCTATACAGATGTGCCCTGAGGAGATTAGGCTTGAGGTTTTCTACCATTAATACATTTTCTTCTTTGATCTTGCTATTGACAACATATGTACCTTTGTCAATGATCTTGGAAGACATACTGTCTCCAAAAGTGACTTTACCCTTATTATCTTTTAGTTATATGAACTTGTTTGGGTCACCTGTCATGTGTTTTGAACAACCACTTTCCAAGTGCCATAGATTTTGTTTCTTTGTTGCACATAAGGCAATCAAGGACCTTTCCTTTTATTCTCTTTCCCTCCAATAGTTCTTTTGTTTTGTGTTTTGAAACTTATTTGCAACAATATTCCTTATAGGAGTCATCAATTTAAAATCTCTTTCCATATGTCCATGGTTATTACAATTGTAACACTCTAGGTCATATCTTTAAAGAAGTGTAAAACGGTTATGATTCCTTTCTTTTTGTTTGTCATTAAGTGAATTCTTCTTGTATTCACGAGACTTTCCATAGGCCCTGCAATTTATGGCTTTATGACCAAAGTTATTACAAGAGTAACAATGACCAAGGAAGATCTATTGATGATTTGTCCGTCATTGGTTTCTTAGGCATCACATTAATCTTGTTTTTGTCATGAGAGTTTGGAATATATTTCTTGCTTTCTTCCCTCTTAACTGGACTCTTTAGTGCAATAACATAGATTTTCTTATTTCCACTTTGGTTTGTGAATGAATAATAGTTTGTCCTATATCCTAGTCCATATTTATCATTTGAAGGTCTTTGGCTATTTAGGATATAATCTAAGGTCTTTGAGCTGCCCTCAAATTTTCATTTCATAGCTTCTTCATCAAAAAATTTCTTAAGTTGCATGATCTCTTCTTCAAGCTTTTCAAATTCTTGTATTCTTCTTTTGAGCTGAAAATTTAGGTCCTCTTCAATCCTTTTGGCCTCTAGAAGTTGAGTTTCCAACTCATTAATCACATGGTTTGACTTTTTATTCTTTCTCCTGCATTTTTCAAGTTCTTCAAGATCACTAATGAGTTCACCTTTTAAGTATACCTCATCTTCCTCATCTGATTCACCATTATGAGCTTGAGTATCTACTCCCATGAATAGAATTTTTGTTTCTTCATCTACACTTGTACCTTCATCTTCACTATCTTCCATAGTGTAAATAATTTTCTCTCTCATAGTACTTCTTTTTGTTTCCCATTTTACCCTTTTTGAACTTCCTTGAGGCTTCTTTCTCATCACTACCATCTTGTTTAGGGTAAGGACATTTTGAAGCAGTGTCCAATTATTCCACATCTAAAACACTTTAGGGGTAGATTTCCTTTGTATTTTCTTTGTATTTTCCAGTACCTCTTTCAAGTTTTTTAATAAAGATGAATTCTTCATCATCTGAAATATTGGAATGGTTTTTGGAGGGGGATTTGGCTTCTTTTATTCATTTAGGCTTTAATTGTTGCCTATTTTCTTGTAGAGTCATTATGTCCCATTCTCATCTCATATGCAATGAAGATCCCATGTAATTCATCTACTGTTAAGGCATCAAGGTCATTTCATTCTTCTAGAGTGGACACCTTTGACTCATACTTCATTGGCAATGTTCCTAGTACCTTGTCGACTACTTCTCTTTCTTTTAATTCTCCTCCAAGGCCTCTAATAGTGTTTACATCTCCATCTACTCTTAGAAGGTATTCTCCAATATTTTTTTCTTCTTTCATTTTTAGGCTTTCAAACTGTCCTTTATATGTCTAAAACTTTGATTTTTTCACTTTGGATGCTCCTTCATAGACAATCTTTAACTTATCCCAAGCTTGTCTGGCAGTCTTGCATCACATGAATTTTACAAAAATAGAGTTTGTCAATCCACTCGAGATGGAATTTAGGGATTTTGCATTACCCTCATGTTGGTCTAGTTCCAATATGTATGTAGGTAGGTTGTCTGCTATTTTATACTCCTTCTCAGTTTCTACCCAAACCTTCGATACAAGAGACATCAGATGGCACTTCATTCTCACACTCTAGTATGCATAATTTTCTCCTATGAATAATGGTGGTATGTTGGTGGCTAATCCTTCTTGTTGATCCATAGTGGTTTTTAGGTAGTATCTTCCTTCCAGTGGTTAAATTGTGGTGAAGGAACCTGCTCTGATACCAATTGTTGGAATATTGAACAATACTGGGGGGGTGAATCAGTATTGATAACTTTTAACAATTTAAACCATTTTTAATTAATTTATTAACACACATGATCAACAAGAACATACAGAATACAAATTTATCCTGGAATCCCAATTGGGTAAACCACCAATACCTCCTATTACCGCAAAATTGTATTTACAAATAGTTTCTACCTGCTTCTAAAGATAATGATGGTACTACACCCTAGTTACCAACAACTACTGGAAGGAGGTTATGACCCATTGGTTTTATCAACTGCTACTGAAAGGATGCTACTACACCCTATTTACTAGCAACTACTGGAAGGAAGCTACAACCCCCTTGTAGGCTTGTATCCTGCCCTTGCACCCCCCTGCAACCATAAGATGTTTTTGTCAAACTTCCAAATCTATTTTTCCTTTAATATATGTCACAAATTACTACACGCCATTGGTCTCTGCCTCTTCTAGCTACTGCTATGATTTGGACTGCAGAGACGACTTATCTTACTCATCATTTTGTCTATAAATACTCTCTAACATGTATTCCATGAATACATCTCTTCACCATTGCGCCTTTCCATTATTAGATCATGCCTCTTCATGAAAACTCAATTCTTCATTTTAACAATTACGTAACTCTATTTAGGTTTATCAGTCATACCTTTCCGCAACAAAATCTTACCAGAATTGCCTCTCTGCGATGATAATTCTTCACCAGAAATTCTTTTGAATTCGCAATGATATTTTCACAATAGATCCTTTCCGTAACTACCTTTCTACATCATTGATTTCTTGAGAACTCTTCCCTGACAATTGATATGAGATAAGATGTGGATTGCAGATTGCAGATTTGCATTTTGGCCTTTTTTCTCAAAAAGTCCTTCCATAATTTCCTTTCTGCAACTAACTTTCCACAAGATACTCTCCGCACTATTGATTTCATGCATACTCTTTCCTGATCATCGATCTTGTATCTGACGTAGGTTGCGGATTGCAGGTTTTCCAAATTTATTTAACATGCTTCCACAATTTACTTTCCACAATATTTCTTCCATGTCATCGATCTTGTGCGGACTCTTTCCTGATAATCGATCTTTAGATCAGATGCGGATTGCAGATTACGGGTTTTCCAAATTTATTAAACGTGCTTTCGCAATTTTCTTTCCGCAAGATTTCTTTCATGTCTTCGATCTTGTGCGAACTCTTTCCTGATCGTCGATCTTTATATCAAATGCAAATCACAGATTCCGTTTTTTTCAAATTTCTTGAAAATACTTTCGTAATTTCCTTTCTGCAATATTTCTTCTGCATCGTCGATCTCTTGCAGAGTCTTTCTTAACCGTCGATATTGCAGATTGTGGATTGTAGAATGTGGATTGCATGTTTTCCAAATTTCTTGAAAATACTTCCACAATTTCCGTTCTGCAATATTTCTTCCACACCGTTGATCTCTTACGGAGTCTTTCCTAATCATCGATCTTGCGGAATGCAGACTGTGGATTTTCCAAATTTCTTGAGAATACTTCCGCAATTTATTTTCCCGCATTTGTGTTTTCACGCCATCGATTCTTGTGAAATATTTTTCGACCATCCATCTTACGGATTACGGAATGTGGAATCACACTTTCCCATTTTGGACCTCCGTAATTTTCTTTCATAACTTTGTTTCCGCATTTCTTCTGAATTGTCGATTTCCTTGCAGATTCACTCTTGACCGTTGATCTACGTTCAAATACGGATTGCAGATCTTCACTTTTATTTGTGCATAAATTGTTCACCACTGTCGATCTTCTCAAATCGACCTCCACAATTTCTCTCGACTACTCTGGACCGTCCAATCTTTCACTTCACTTTAGCATTTAGAAATCTTATTTTCCACACATATTTATTTTGCAGATCTTATTATAGACCACTGATCTCTATCTCTCGAATGATATGGTCCATTCAAAATTTCTTTGGCGCTTCATACTATTATCTTCCACTGCCTCTGTCTTTCACTAAGTTCACCCTTTCATCATGTTTCACTGGTTGTTCCTTTGTCATTGTTGAACTCCTAATCCATGTAATGGATCCTTTGTCTCGTATTGAGTTCATCCTATTATTATGTCTATTGGTTATATATTTGTTATTCATGAGCTCCTTTGACATCAATGACAACTATATTATCAACAGTTTAGGCCTGAGATAAATTCCTTTCGTAGATAGAAATACTTGATGGAAATTCTCTCCAGTGTGTGCCTGAATTTAGAGTCATGTTAATGGAAATGATAAATTTTTACTATCAATGTCTGATATAATTTAGAGGTGGTTTAGTTCTTTAGGAGGCTTTGATATGGTTCTGGGTGCACAATTGTTTTGCCAGAGGTGCCCATGCCATTGAATTCTATTAAACTTGAATTCTTGACAAAGATGCTCCGAGCTTGTGTTGGCTAGAACAATGTTATAGTCTTTTCCTAAATCACCCCTTGTCAAATATTAGGGTTTAGAGCAGAACAATTCTCGGTGGATTTAGGTGCTCTTTTATGAAATTATGCCTGCCATGTCTCTTACAAAGGAAAAGAGAGAAATAATGGTTCTTCCTATGTCTACTTCTTGTAGACAATCCCGTGTTTTGATTAATGAACAGTGGAGCATATTTTATTGGGCTGTGGGAAACTGAGATCAAGTGAAAACTTGTACATGATGGCAATGTCGAATTTTCCTGTTTCATTCGACAGAAAGTATGCCTATATTTACAAGATATGGATATATGTCACTATGTTTTAAAGGTGATATCTATTTGGCATGTTTGGTTGATATCTCTGTGTGTAGGCATGTTAAAAATATTTCTTTGAATTTTTTTCTTCCTTTTGCATGTGTTCTAAATCTTCCATGGCCTGGTATATTCTTGAATATTAAACTCATAAGACGTCTTCCTTGATTGTTGGTGCCATTTTTAGTGGTTGATTATATAATATAGTTGTTCTGTTTTATAGTACATATTTTCTCGATTTTTGTATGTGATTTTTGAAAAATATATACTAGCATTGTATTACAANATATATATATACTGAGCTCCATTGTTAAACTGGATATATTTGACCAAATAGATAGTTTTCCTTGTATTTCGTCTTCCTTTTTCTTCCCTACAAATGGATATAAATAAGGATCGAGTCTGTTTAAAGCCTGTAGTGATCAATTATTTTTCCTGTTGAAAAAAAAGTGACTAGTAAGAGAAGTGTCAAACTGGGTTTGTTTAATCCATTAGATATTTTTCTTTGTATTTGGACTTCTTGTTTTCTCCAAAATGGATAGAAATTGCAATCAAGTATGTTCAAAACTTGATTTCGTTATTTGAATCTGAGAAATGTGAAATCACGAAGAAGGACTCGGGAATAATTGTTGGCACTGCTGTAAGAAATTAAAACAATGTATACATCCTAGAAAATGAAAATCAATGTCGCTTGAGTATGGTTGATGTTGTAATCAATCAGACTGCAAGCTTACCATTAATACACATAAAGAATCATATAAACATAACAGATGCAAGAGACAAGAATGGTGGATAGAATAACAGATTATGTTACTCAATACACATGTGGGTTCATAGAATAAACCGAACCAAGTTCTTATCTGGCTCAACATCCTAGATATATATATATATATATATATTTACAAAACAGTTATAGTAACTACCTATCGGTTCACCCAACCGACACGACCGATGAGGTCGACCTAATATATAATTAGTCGATTAATGAGTCTAGTCAGCTAAGCTGACTAGCTCCTCCAACATCTCCCCCGGGAACAAAATCTTTCTTTATCCCGAAGAAACAGGGGAGGTGGTAAAAAATTTTGTCTAAGTAGTTTTCTAAAATTGCTTCGACATGGATTGTGTTTCCTGATTGATGGTCTCTTATGTACGCAAACCTCCACAATTGCTTCTGTTGTAACTGCTAACTGATGCTGAAATTATTCCCAAGCACGGAATACCTTTTGGATATCTATGGTCAGGGTTGTGAGGCTCGACAAGTTTGACATCTTATGTTGTATCAACAAGTACACAATATTGCTCATGTCGGGGCCTAAAAATTGTGCTCTCTCATCTGCAGTGTCAAGTAATATCTTCATATGCAGATGAATCTTTTCAAGGTTATCCAAGCTAGGATTGGCTTGGATTATCCATTGGTGCGCTTGTTTCTCGAATTTGTCCAGTTTTTTTGTTTCTAATACAAGTTGGTATTTAATTGTTTTATTCATCGCTTATGTGTCTCCTCGTTGAATTTGAAGTGATTTAATGAGCTCACCTGTATTCCACACCTTCTGAAATACTTGGCCATAATAGGTGACCCAAATTCTTAGGACTTCCTCTGTGACAATAGATTCCTAAAAATGTTCTTTCAATCCTTTATGAGCTTTTGAGAATGTTGTATACTAATTTCTTAGTAATACAGAGGTTTGTTCCACCTGTTCTTCCTTCTTCTCTTGTAACTTTACTTGAAAACTAGACACGACACTTTCAAACAGTTGGTATTCTCTTTCCAACAATCTGTCAGTCTCAGCTCCTTCTGGTACTGGAATGACTTGTTGTGCCAAATCCCTGCATCTTGTTAGGAATTCCAATTGTTCTGTTTTGATTTTTTCAATTTGTACCTGCCTTATTTCTTTCCTTAGTCTGGATTCTTTATTGAGGGCCTCCATTAGTCAGTCCAACTCTTCATCTCTGATATTTTGTGTATCCACCATTGTGGTCGACCCTAGCTGAGCCAAGTGGGTGACTGATGGTATCTGTTGTTGTGTCAAGTGTATTTTCCATTGTTCCTTCTCTTTTTTCTCTCCCGTTTCTTTCTTTTTCGTCCTGTTTGGTCTTTGTTTTGTGCTTCTGCCAGCGATGGTCCTGTCTGTGGTTGTTATGTGGTACTGCTTGGTATGTTGGGGTTTACTAGTTGTGTTTTGGGGAGGGGAACAGTAGATGGTTGTGTAGGTGAAGGTGGTGTGGGGGAGGGAATTGTGGCTGAAGGTGGTGTGGATGAGGGTTTTCATTCTCAAGTCGATGGAAGGTTTGGGATGGAATCTGTCGATATAGGGTTTTCGACCACTGGTGGTGCTTCGACAGGTTTGTTGGGTATGACATATTCAGTATTTTTGATCATTTCTTGATTTAGGGCTAATACTTCAGCTTGGTCATTTTTGACAAGTTCATCTGAGATGGTTCCTTCATCTTCTTCATTAATCGGAAGTAAGGGATTTTCGATGGATGGTATGAATAATGAGGCTTATGCTACCAAAATTTCAGAGGTTCTGTCGGTATTTCTTTGAAATGTGGATTTAATGACTCCCATAACCTATGGTTTTGGTACAGAACTTTGTGGTTGTTCAGGAAGTTGGGGAATTGTGAGAATTTGACGTGAGAGGCCTAAATCGACAACTGGTTTTGTTATATGTATTTGTTGAACAGAGGAGAAAAGGTTGGGAAGTTGTTTGATAAAATCTTGAAGGTCGGCATCTTTATCAAATTTTGTGTGGAGTGATTCAGATAATGCTTGCATGTATGGGATTGTTGGGGTAACAGATGTCAGGGTTGGTAATCCTTCTTGGACTATCTGGGTTGGGGTGGAGGTGGTGGAGGTGGTGGAGTGGTGGTTAAATCAACAGACTCAATCTCAGGAGGGGTGAAAATTCTTAGCTTCGTTGTTCTTAGTTGCTTTTCTTCTTCTTCAATGAATTTTTTGAACTAGTCTTCGACGGATATCTTACTCTTAGCAGCATCCTCTAAGATTTCAGCAACTCTAGTGTGTAGCTCATCTTCATCATCTGATTCTTCTGTAATAATAAGTCTATGTTTTCCTTTTCCTTTAACCATATTTATTTTCTTCATTCGGGATTTAGATATTTCCACATATAGTTGACAGATGTCCTGTTTTGTCATAGAATACTCCAGCGGTAAGTTGTCGGACTAAGTTTCCTCATATGTTTGTTCTGTCTCCTCCTCCTGATGTTGTGTCAATTCAATAATTTCTTGTTTAGACAATACTAGAGCTAATTGAAGAGTATTTACCTCTTCTGCTGGGGTGTCCGCTAGGGTAAAAGTGTTGATATGAAGATGTACTTCATAATCCTTCTCTTTTTCCTGGTCAGTTAAGGGCTCGACAATCGGCTAATCAGTTTTCTTTGCAATTGTAGGTATGGTTATTTTTGTGTTAGATTGTCGGATTAGTTCTGCGAAAATATCCTCGACTGATGGATAATAATTGAGAGGCTCAACCTTTCCTGTGGCTCCTTGCATGAACCAAACTGGGGTGTGGTCCAACTCTGATTGGATATGTGTTGTCGATGGAAAAATTCTTCAGATATTCTGGGGTACCCTCCATATGGCCGTTTTGATTTTTTAATTTTGGAACCAAGTATCTAACAAGACCTTGGCCACTTCTAGCTCCTAGGGATTCCTAGCTATTTAAAATGGTTTGAAGTTCCACATAGAAAATCTTGTCAGTTCAAGGAATTGTGGGTCTCCGACACGTCATATGTAGTACATTGCGATCCATATGATTAAAGATGGAAATCTGATTGGTGTGTCTTCCTCTTAATACTTTACACAAATATTGTTGATGAAATCTGGTAGGTACTGTGCCCATCAATAAGTTTTCCTTGTTTCTGCTACATTATCGACAGCTTCCAACATGTCGAGCTTTAAATCACATCCACGCCCTATAGTTATTAAGCCTGCAGAGACAATATTTGCTACTATTCTGGTTGTAGTGTACTGAATCTGGCTGATTACCAGACCTCTATAATTTTTCTCTACTGGAGTCCTTGTTAGTTTTTCGACCAATCATGGATTTGAACCTACGGGAACTGGTTCACCTTTGTTTGATAGTCATGTAAGTCTGAAGATGACCTCGCCAAACACTTCTATGGCTCTGTCAAAGTAGAATTTTCCCTTGTGGTACCTACTAACAATGAACTTTGCAATAATATCCTTCGTTCCCCCAAAGCTTTCCATGAGAGGTGCGTTGAGGTAGATTAGAATGGTGTTGTCGCTCACTTTTTGAGATTCCGGTGTAATTTGTTGTCTTTGTACATCCAATGTTTGATTTCTTTCCATAGTCATGACCATGAGGATTCTAGGACTTTCTCTTTGTGGATGTTCTCCAGCCTTTGCATCAATAGGGTTGTCGCGGTTTCTAACTCTTTCATTTTGCTGGTTGCAGATTTTTTTTTTTTTGTGCCATTTTGTCAATAAAATGATCTAGTTCTTGCACGGGTATCTTAGTCTCAGGAGTCTGATAGCTCTGTCTTTCTAGTTCTACATAGAATGATGTGAATTATTCATCTGATGTGGAATTTATAGGTGGAGAGGGCGGTGATATGGTCGATGAAGATATTAATGGCATATTTGAATGTGAAGGATGCTCTATCGAGGGTTCTTCTAATAACCACTGGTTTTGGCACTCCTTTTGTCGGTGATCATGATGATTTGATTCGACCGTTGGTCCTTCTTTTCATCGATATGTATCATGGTTGTGAGAATGTTGATGGAATGGCCGGTATTCATCATGTCGATGGATATGTTGTCGGTGGCTATTTCTTCTGAATGGTATTCTGCTACTTCCTTCCTGAGAGTTTATCCAAGTCCTTGTCATTTGTATTTTGTTGAATATTTTCTTTTGTTGATTTTAGGTTTTTATAGTTTTTATGGTTTTTATGGATTTTTTTCAATTTTTATTAACAATTAAGAAACTGTTTTTTTTTAGATTTTTAAGTTTTCGTATCGCTTTAGTCAGGAACCATTAACAAGTTTTTGAAATACTTTGCTTGTAACATTCTCTTTCGTACTGATCTGTTGGAATTGATTTCTTCGATGATATAAGGTCACATCCACTCTGTATGTAGTTTTTTCGTCTTACCTTTTACTAAACTATTATACAACAACACAAGGTCTCCAACCGACAAGTTTTTTTTTATATTCTGGTCATGTCATGATTTTTGTTGTTGCTTTTGGATTTCTTGGTGTTCTATAGCAATTAGTTGATGTTCCTTGAGTTTAGCTATTTGCATTAGTCGCTATTTCTTAGCCTCTTCGACATTGATATGTAAGATGTCGATGATTATTGGTGTTTGTTGTCGAAAATGTAGGGGGCAACTGCTTCCTAGCCATAAGCAAGTCTAAACAGTTTCTGGTATGTGGATCATTTATATGTTGTTTTGTATGCCCATAGGATAGCAAGAATTTTCTCATCCCAATCATCTTTGTCTGTATTGCATATTTTGGTTAAGCCTCTTGTCAAAAAAAATTTGAATGCTTCAATTGCACCATTAGACTAAGGATGGTAAGTTGTGCTCCTTCTATGTTCAATTTTGAACTGGTATGTTAAAGTTACAATAGTTTTGTTAATAAATTGTGACACTTGATCACTTATTAAATTTAATGGAAAACCGAATCTACTAATAATAATTTTCGTATATGAATTTTACAGCTACTTCACTAGAATGGGCTTCGACGGGTTCTGCCTCTATCCATTTAGTAACGCATTCGACTATTGTTATAATATAGCGTGATCCTGACCTTCTAGCAAGTATTGGAAGTGGTCCTATAAATTCTATCACCCAAATTTCAAAAACTTGGGTTTACTGATATTAAGGTCATCCTGACCTTCTAGCAAGTATTGGAAGTGGTCCTATAAATTCTATCACCCAAATTTCAAAAACTTGGGTTTACTGATATTAAGGTCATCTTGGTACTTGGCTGAGGTCGACCTAATCCTTGGCAATGGTCACATTTAATGACGAAATTTTGACAACTTTGGTATAATGTCAACCACCATAATCCTGATTGTTGGATTTTCTTAGTAGTCGTGTCAGATTGGAAATGTTCTCCAACTGGGCCATAGTGTGCTTCGTGCATTATGTTTTCTCTTTCATGCCCTAGAACGCATCGATGGAGTACCTCTTATAAGCCAAGTTTATAGAGGAACCCATTTATTAGGCTATAAGGCGCAGCTTTCATTGCTAATATTTTCTTCTTTTTGGAACTCATTCCTTATGGTACTTATCTATTTTCTAAAAATTGAGCTATTTCTTCTAGTTCGAAAAGTGCGGCTTCTATTATAAACAGGTGTGCATCTGGTAGGTCATCTTTGACTCTTGTTGGCTCATCCCCTGTGTCGATTCTCGACAAGTGGTCGGGTCCAACATTTAGCTTTTGCGATCTAACTACAGCTTCAAACACAAATTCTTGAAATAACAGAAACCAACGACATATTCCTCCATGATGTGGTGTCTTGTTTGATAGATATTTCAAGGGTTGGCTAACAGATAGTGTCTATATTTTTGAAGTGCAAAGACCATTCCTAATGCTTCCCTTTCTGTCATGGGGTAATTACATTCGGATTTGTTTAATTTACTACTACTCTATACGATTGGATAGTCCATTCCATCATCTCCTGGTTGTGTCAGTATTGCATGGATTTCTAAACCTGATGCATTAATGTGTACATGAATTTTTGTTGACCAATTAGGGAATCGGAGAATAGGTTCTCCAACTAATTTTTTATTTAAAGTGTCAAATGATGCATCTCATTCTTCAGTCCATTCATACTCCTGATTTTCTTTAAGTAACTCTTCTAAAGGGTATATCATGTATGAGTAATGGCGAATAAATTTCCTGTAGTAGCATGTATGCCCTAATAAAAATCTGACTTGTTTTGGGTTAACTAGGGCTTTCAAGTCGAGAATGATTTTGATTTTTACGAAATCGACCTTGATGACCTCTTTGCATACAATATGTCCTAGTAGAATTCCTATAGGGGTTACAAAAATAAATTTATTTATGTTAAGAGATAGCTGAATTTGTCGACACCTTTCTAGGATTAGCCTTAGCCATTTGCAATGATCTTTTAACATGGAGTTAATTGTCCAATTGTCGAATATACAGCCATTGTTTTGTAGATGTATTCCTAGAATGATTTAACTACTATTCTTGAGAATACAGTTGGTGCATTTTTCATACCAAACGGCGTGAATTTATAAGCGAATGAGCCAAATTCACACACGAATGTTGTTTACTTTTGATCCTCCTTGGAAATCAGTACTTGATTATATCCTGAAAATCCATTTGTAAACGAGTAGCACTCGTGTCCTACAACTTCATTGAGAATTTCATCTGCAAAAGGAGTTGGGAATGGGTCTGTCAGGGTGACTTTGCTTAGCTCACAAAAATCTACAAAGATTCTCAATCTTGTCGGGTCATGCTTCTTTGGATGTACGACCATTGGGCGTTCCCATTTCAACTGGTCAATAGGGTAGATAATTCCAGTCACTAACATATTGTCAATCTCTTTTTCACTATCTTTTTATATTTATGAGAAAGTTTGTAAGGTCGTTTATTTATAGGTCTTGCCTCAGGTTTAATATCGATCTTCATTTCGCCCATTTCTTGAACTAAACCTTTAAGGTATTTATAATCCCATGCAAAGACATCCTGAAATTCTTTTACTAGGTTAACTATTTCTGTCATCTTCTCCTCATTCCAGTAATCTTAGATTCTTTCCATTTTTGGTCTATCATCATTAGAGATGTCGACTTCTTTTGTTTTAACCTTTGTGTCCATCCATTCTGGCACCTTCCTTTCATTAATTTGTCGACTTCCTTCCTTGAATTATGAAAATGATGCTGGGAAGTATTCTGTTGTCATCCGTTCATGTTCTTTTTCGGTTTATTTGACCTTGAATATTGTTCTAATTGGTTTCATCATTCTCGGATGATCATATTTCCATTGAAAACTTTTTTCGTTTGTACGCTATGTTTCTAGTCGAATTCTTGTCGACTTTGGTACTTTATTCAACCGAATATTATGACATGAGCTTTCGATCGGCTGTGGGTTTGTGTCGAGCTGTTATTAACTGTTGGTTTTAGGAACTTTTTTATTTGTTTTGTAGCTTCGACTAGTTGGTCATCTTCCGATATAAACTTAAAGTCTTCGATGAAATTTTCTTTAAGTTTGTTCCATAAGAACGTTTCTCCTCGTGCTTCCTCCATCTTGTACCACTTATTTGGTAGATCATTTAATGTTGATGGAAATAGGTGTGGCCATAGTCGTTCATCTTTATAACCAAGTATTTTCCACTCTTTTTCACATATACTTATGTGTTTTTCGGGGTCTTTCCCTTGTGTGAAGACCGGTATTTGTGCCTGATTTGTTAACTTATTCCCTCCAAATATTCGACGAAGTATGTTGAAGTTGTTGACCATGATTGTAGCCTTGGCTGGTGAGTATCCCACCATCGAGCAGCTTGACCTGTAAAGGTTTCGACTAGGCTTTGAAGTCGATCGTGTTCACCTATGTTTTTGGATACTTGTTCAATATGAAGTATTGGTGATTCCCTCTCTTTATACCGAAGCCACTGTTTGTTTTTTGTTTTGATTGGCGCTAAGGAAGGGTATTCCCTAACTTTTTTTCAAATATTTTTGGTATTATGGACACAAAAAAACATTGACGTGTCTGTTTTTCATAATTTCCTGAATAGTTCAACACTCCCTTGCTTGCAATTTGTAGTTTTCCATTTCTCAGTCGTATAATTCTACGTCTGAGTTATAACCAACTGAGTTTGGGTTTCCCCAATGAATTTATCCATATATATTTGGTTTGGCATAATCTTCATTGTTTTTTATTTGATATAGTTGTCAGACATCAACTTCTTCGTATATGGGTTCTTTCCATGGTTCACCTTGTGAAGGATGAATAGGAACAATTACTTTCTACCCAATTCCCTTAAGTTTTATCCTTTCTTTATCTAATGAAATCAATTCCTTCATTTTTCAACCCCATGGTCAGCCCACTGAGGCTGGAAAGGAGTTGGATCCTTCCTTAGGGTTAATGAATTCAAAATCAACTTTTATGGTAATACCTTTTATGGCCGTGTTAGCATTCCACAAAACACCAATAGGTTCGTTGATTCCTTGATCAACTAGTTTTAAATATATGTCTAATTCACTAAGTCGAGATCTTCCTAATTGTTCCCATGTATCTCTTGTCATAATGTTTACTTGAGATCCGAAGTCAAGAACAACTTGTTGGGCATGGTATCCTTCAATTTCTAAGTCGACAAGTGGGTCAGCGTCACTTTTAACTTTTTGGTTTAAACAACAAATTCTTTTAGCTTGTTTATCTGTGCCAAATTTGTTCTTTATATGGTATAACAAGTTAATAAATTGTGCAACGCAGTTATCATTGTGTATTAGGTTAATTAGCTCTTGAGATATCTTTTTTCGATTATCATCATTTGTTTCCTTTGTAGCTAGTTCTTTAAACATGTTTGATGCAATGCTATATAATTTCTTTTGTATTACAGGATTAGGGTAGTAATATTTGTTCTTTATCTTACTTATTCTAGGGTTGTCATTGCCAATTTTAGTACCTTTCTAGTGACTATTTGCAAATTATTTGTACGAACAACATCACACTTTTGAATACTTGACAAGAAATTAACATTCTTCTTTTTATTAATTGTGTCTAGAATGGTGGGACAATCCTCTAAAGAGTGATCGCCAACACCACAACTGTTTCAAAACTTGATATTGACTTGATCTTTGTATGGGCAGTCAGCATGCCGATATCCTTCGTTCAAGCACGTGTAGCACTGGATTGGTCGTTATGGTGTGTTTTCTCAATTCCCAAAGAATCAACCTCAACCTGCATATCCCCCATAGAGATTATTATCGTACTGGCGCTCATACCTTCGGCCTTCGTATCTTTGATTACTTTGTTCATTCTGGTCATTGTTATTCCTTGGAATGTTATCGTTACTATTCTGCGCAACAATGCTTGTTTGTTAGATTGTGTGGTATTTTTGTATGTTCTTCAAATTTAGGTGACAGTCAGCTGTTGCATGGATTTTGAATTCACATATTGTGCACCAGGAAGCTTTTTCACTCTTCATATTAAACAGCAAATATTTTGTCGAGTGTAGACCATGCTCCTGGCAGATGTGGCAAAATCATTTCGACTGAACGAAGCATACATCTTATCGACTAATGTCTTGTCGGTAATTATCTTTAGTATGTCCAATCATTGAACATTTTTTACACCATACTTCTTAGCCCTTGAGGTTTAGATACAGTAGCGATTTTTTCATTATCTCCAATTGTTCCTCGATACGGTTATCAATAGGGTGCACCGGGTAGTCCTCATCCATTTCGACTTGTAATGCCTTCATAAGTGCATCTTCATAGGTATTAAACGTGTCCAGTCTAATGTGCATCTGGATATTCTATAAAATCCCTGCAAAAAAGCATTGGATTAGTAATTGCTCATCTATATTATATTCCAGTTGGCTAAGTAGGTCTTTCAGTCTTTTGTCATACTCTTGAACAGTATCTATTGGTTTCTGGACTATCATTTTTAATATCTTTATAGCTGTGGAAATTAAGGCCAGCAATAGATTAATTTTACTCACAACAATTATCAATTGATCATGCAAAATTGCTCACAAAAGAGACTGAATATGGAGCTGTAACACTAAATTGTATTAACTGAGTGTACAATAGCCAAACCTGTAATAACATAGGTTGCTGAATAAATAGAATACATCAAGAAATTGAATGCATGAGGAGGCATCCAAATCTAGCATAAAGCAGGCTTACCAAAAATAAGCAAATCCCCCATAGGTGTAAAAAGCTGATCCCAAATATGTCATGGAGCTCACGAATTGGAAAAAAGGCATAGGCAAGATAAAGAGTGGTGGAATGGTAGCTCATACATGCTTTTGCATGGAGAAAAGAGAGGAGGATGTGTAGGACAAAAAACAAGTCAACCTCACCTAGTCTAGCTTTTCCTTTTGCCTTAAAACACTGAAAAAGCAGGCAATAAAGAAGAAAAAGCAGAAGGGCGCCTAGGAGGCCAGGAATAAAGAAGAATTGATTCCTTTAGCTCTCCCATGCACTCCATGAGTCAAATATGGCAAGTTTGACCATTATAGATAGGCAAATAACAACTTGCACAAGGTGGGACACATGAACTAGGCAAATAAGACAAAAATAATGGAATTAATGTCTAAGTTCTTAAACTATGGGTTGATTATTCTAACACCCCCCCTTAAGCCTGACTTATGAGTAATATATCAGAAAATTATAGGGCCTAGCAACAAATCTTAGTCACCCTTTACATACTTCATGTCCAAATAAACAAGGAAAGAGGCAAAACCAACTTGGGAAAATCCTCCCTTAAACATGGACTGTAAACAAAATTGTAGAATCTTGTCTCCACTCATGCTTTCACAGCATGATCAGCAATCCCTAGCAGTGATTTGAGATTGCTGAAGGTCTTCTCACAAAATGCTTTGGTGAAGATATCAGCTACTTGTTATGAAGATGAACAGAAGAGTAGGTGAATGGTGCCATCATGCACAAGTTCTTTGATGTAGTGCATATGGATCTCAATGTGTCTGGTTCTCTGCTTCTGAACTGGATCCTTGTAGATTCGAATGGTACTCTGGTTATCACAGTAGATGGTAGTTGAGTACTCTGGTTCGAAGCCACACTCTCCAAGTAAACCCTGCAACCATAAACATTGAGTTGCTGCATTAACAACTCCTCTGTACTCTGCTTCTGTAGATGAGAGTGCAATGGCACTCTGTTTCTTGCTTGACCAACTGATTGGCCCTTCTGCAAGGATGAACACATATCTTTAAGTGGACTTTCTTTCTGTGCTATCACCTACCCAATCACTATCAGTAAATCCAATCAACTCAAGATCAGATTTTGCTTTATAGAAGATCCCATGTGTCCTTGTTCCCTGAACAAAGTTAAGGATCCTTTTGGATGCTTTCCAATGGACATCTTGAGGCTGATCCATGAATCTAGAAGCCACACTTACTGCATAACAAATATCAGGTCTAGTATGTTTCAGATACAACAAACATCCAATCAATTTCCTATACAGTGTATTGTTTACCATCGGTGAAGAATCAGCTTCTTCCAGCTTCACTCCTGAAAGGAAAGGAGTTCCGCTTGCTTTGAAATCCTTCATTTTGAATTTGTTCAGAAAGTCCAAGGCATAGTTGGACTGGTGCACCTTGATTCCAGCTTTGGTTTGAGAGATCTCAAGCCCCAAAAATTTGCTTAAGAGCCCCAAATCTGTCATGGAGAAGGCTTGGTTCATAGCTCCTTTTAAGAAAGCAATCTCAGCCTGTGAGCTTCCTGTAATGAGGAGGTCATCAACATATAACACAATGATCATTAATGAACCATTAACTAACTTCAAATAGACATTTGGATCTGATTTGCACCGAACAAAATTTAGTGATAGCAAGAAGCTATCAATCTTGGCATACCAAGCCCTGGGGGCTTGCTTTAGCCCATACAATGACTTTCTCAACCTGCACACAAGAGAAGGGTTAGTAGCAAAACCTTGAGGCTGCTGCATATATATATCCTCAGTAGGATATCCATTCAGGAAGGCACACTTTACATCCATGTGATGTACCTCCCATTTCGTTGAGGCTGCAATGGCTAGAGCTAGCCTGATGGAATCCATATTTGCCACTGGGGCAAGGGTCTCATTGTAATATATGCCATGAACCTGTGAGTAGCCCTTGGCTAGCAATCTATCCTTGTACTTCAGTGGTGAACCATCAGCAGCAAATTTGGTCTTATAAACCCACTTACACTGTACTAGTTTTCTCCCTGGGGGAAGATCCACTAACTCCCATGTGTTGCTCTTCTGGAGTGAGCTGAACTCCTCCTTCATGGATGTTTTCCATCTTGGATCTCCTGCTGCTTCTTCATATGTTTGAGGATTAGACTCCACCATCAAATAGCATTTTTCATCAAACATAGGATCCTTCATGCACATACCACTCTCAAATTGAGATCTAGTCCTCCTTGGGTCATTGGGATCCCCAGCTAGCTCACCTGCTGCATGTAGTGTCTTGGCTACCCATTTTGGCCTTGTGGGGCTATTAGGGTCTGCAATAAACTCATCTCCATCGGACAAATCAAAATTAGCATGTTCAACAAACTCTTTACTTACTTCTTGAGGTTCAGGTGCTGAAGAGGCTTCACCAACTTCCACTTCTGCAAGGGGTTCTTCCTCAAACTGAACACACCTTTCGATGAAGGATTTATTTGTGCTCAAATTTATCAAATTTTACAC